>CM033469.1:44266522-44866522 GCA_019447015.1 Hymenochirus boettgeri | reverse complement strand
CCCTAAACCATCCAGACATGTCAATTGCACAGACCCAGCAAACCAACCTAGGAGAATATTTTTTATATTGAAGTGTGATATTTTTGCATCTTTGTTTATTGTGCTTTCTAGAATAATTAACAGGCCCAAGGGAATTTAAAAAAACCTGTTATGAAAAACTTGCCTGAGAAATGAATCCCGGCAGTTCAATGTTTTGGTTAATTTACTGCACTTAACAAGCATCTCGCTTTGCCCACTCAAGGATAATGTGACCAAAGGCAACGAGAGGAAAATGTTTCTCCATTTTAAAACTATTCCATAAATATTCTTCATCTCCGCCACCTCCCGAAGCAAATGTTTACATTATGTCTCCAAGCAAATCTGTAGAAAATGTAACCCCCCTATTAGCCAAACAGGATATAAGAGTCACGACTATTGATGGACCCGAACCCGAGTTTGGGACAAACTTAATGAGACAAACTCGAACTATCCAAACTCTATCCAATCTAGTTTGGGTTTTCTGAACTTGTCAACTTATTTTCGATTTTGAAAATTATCGAATTCGGTAACCCTTGAATGTATTATTCGGTAACACTCGAATGTATCGTTCGGTAACCCTCAAATATATTGTTCGGCGGTAACCCTCGAATGTATCATTCGGTAACCCTCGAATGTATCGTTCGGTAACCCTCGAATGTATCGTTCGGTAACCCTCGAATATATTGTTCGCGGCTACCCTCGAATGTATCGTTCGGTAACCCTCGAATGTATCGCTCGGTAACCCTCGAATGTATCGTTCGGTAACCCTCGAATGTATCGTTCGGTAACCCTCGAATGTATTATTCGGTAACCCTCGAATGTATCGTTCGGTAACCCTCGAATGTATCGTTCGGTAACCCTCGAATGTATCGTTCGGTAACCCTCGAATGTATCGTTCGGTAACCCTCGAATGTATCGCTCGGTAACCCTCGAATGTATCGTTCGGTAACGCTCGAATGTATCGCTCAGTAACCCTCGAATGTATCGCTCGGTAACCCTCGAATGTATCGTTCGGTAACCCTCGAATGTATTGTTCGGTAACCCTCGAATGTACCGTTCGGTCACCCTCGAATGTATTGTTCGGTAACCCTCGAATTTAACCCTTGAATGTGTTGTTCGGTAACCCTCGAATGTACCGTTCGGTAACCCTTGAATGTATTGTTCGGTAACCCTAGAATGTACAGTTCGGTAACCCTCGAATGTATTGTTCGGTTACTCTCGAATGTATTGTTCGGTAACCCTAGAATGTACCGTTCGGTAACCCTCGAATGTATTGTTCGGTAACCCTTGAATGTATTGTTCAGTAACCCTTGAATGTGTTGTTCGGTAACCCTCGAATGTATCGTTCGGTAACCCTCGAATGCATTGTTCAGTGACCCTCAAATGTACCGTTCGGTAACCCTTGAATGTATTGTTCGGTAACCCTTGAATGTGTTGTTCGGTAACCCTCGAATGCATTGTTCAGTGACCCTCAAATGTACCGTTCGGTAACCCTTGAATGTGTTGTTCGGTAACCCTCGAATGCATTGTTCAGTGACCCTCAAATGTATCATTCGGTAACCCTTGAATGCCTTGTTCAGTAACCCTCGAATGTATAAATTGGTAACCCTCAAATGTAGCGTTCAGTAACCCTCGATTGTATTGTTCAGTAACCCTCGATTGTATCATTCGGTAACCCTCAAATGCAATGTTCAATTTTCAATAACCCTCGAATGTATCATTCAAATTCGGTAACCCTCAAATATAATGTTCTATTTTCTATAACCCTTGAATGTATCATTCGAATTTGATAGCCCTAGAAAAAAAAATAAAATTTTCGAAAGCCCTTGAATGTATCATTCGTTTTTCGGTAACCCTCGAATTGGCCATAGCATGCGGGAACCTGACAATTGCCCAATAGTGGGGGAAAGAAGAAGTTTAAACTTTAAAAGTTCCCCAGACCATTTCCCAGGTGCCAGAGCCATTTACAATAAGTTACCATTGCTATTTTATTTGTATTTATTCCAAACTTTTGGAACTGCTTCCTTCCATTTACTTTAATGGGTTTGTTTCTGAACTTTTAAGGAAGTTTGGCCATCTCTAGTCATAACAATAACTTGAACTTTCATGAAACATTCATGCTTGCATTTTTAGTACTGTATACCCCCACCACTTTTTTTAGTGGTATGGTCCAGGCAATAGTATAGTTGTTGCCTTTGTGGCAACCAAGAGATACTACATCTTTTTCACCGCTGGGTCCTGTTTCTGTATTTGTATTCAGAATTGAATTCTTGCCCAGCTCCTACACCCACAACAGTTCTACATAATTTGCATAGTTGCATCTCTCACAATATCTAGTTCTAAAATGATTGAGCTCACATCATAAACATCAACCTTTTTCGGGTAGTGACAGACTTGTTTGTTTTTATTTGTCCCTGTTTTGAATTACCCTGCATATGGATTTTTTTTTTTTAATAAAAAAAATAAGCTTTGTCCAACTGACTTAATCAAACTTGGCATTATATTAACACCTGCTTCTTATTGTTTGGTGAATATTTAAATATACTTCATTTTCATCATATGACAGTCAGACAAAAAACATTATTTATATCTGTGAAATGCACAGAAGGCGGTATGGGGAAAGTGATCTTCCAGAAGAGACCAAGTTCTTGGCTCTGCTCTACAAGGGTCGACTTCTTAGGTGATCAGTTTGAACAAATAATTTAAAAGTCGATTATCGATTCTCAATATTGAACAGGTGATTGGACAAGTCGTAAAATATCTATTCATGATGCAAAATCTTGAGCAGATTTAAAAATAGAATAAGGCTTATTACACACGGGCAGATTTTTCGGGCCAATCGACTGATAATTCTATGTATCGGCCAGTTGGGCAAAAAATTCTGCCGTGGTTTTTGCCATGGGTGCGACCGAGTCCTGTAGCCTGTTTGTCCGGATGATGTTGTTTAATCACGCCTATTCGTGCAGTTCCCTACGGAACCACCAAACTGTTGGCCACTATTGCCGCAACCAACTGTCATTTGTACCTGCCGAGAGCTTGCTAGTATCGACTGCTCAGGTTAGGACAAATGGTCCCCTCATGTGTACCCAGCCTAAAGGCACAGGGTGGTGTATTTTGATTGCCAACTCTTGACTGAGGCTTTCATCTCTCTCTGCATCCTTTATAATAAGCCCTCTCCAAGAAGGAGAAAAAAAATCTTAAATTCCCATCCCAACAACTAGTTGACAAAATGATTTATTGTTAAATATATCCTTAGTGGACCAAAACATGGTCCACTTTAAAGTCTAGGGCCTGCCCTGAATGGACAGTTCTGATCATGTCCAACATGGCGTCAGATCACATTTCCTTCACTTAGGTCATGGTCTTGTAAGGTATCTAAACAACCAAGAAACACTTCTGGGTACCCTCAAATTTCATACGAATGCTGTATATTATTTATAATTTTAACCTTTTCCTAATGAAGGAGCTCTGTGCAGATCCAAAATGTTAAAATATTAAAAGCAGCATTTCCATAAAAATCAATTGAGTGTTTATCGTTGTTTGGATAAATATAGTGTGAATAAATCAGCAACTTAATATTGTAAGGTATTATCACCCATAAGTTCTATTATTGTGATAAAGAGAATATTCACAGTTAATATCCTCTAATAGCAGGAAAAAATACAACAAGAATATATATTTACAAATAAACTATAAGAAGGCTTTTAGTGTCAAATAATATAGGTAACATTTTATATTAGTTTAACTGAGTTCTCTGAGCCAATTGTTTTTAGAAACACCAAAAACCCAATCCAATCTGTATCTAGTTAGAGTGATTGAACTCTCTTAATTTCAATAATATCCTTTAATTTGCATTGAGTCACTGGTACGTGCTTCAGATGGAACGCATGTAAATTTATTCTCTATCCTTTTTTACACATCATTGACTTTTTGTAAACTTGTTCCCCAGAAACAAATGCTTTCTAGAAAGAAAAACTCCCACGTTCTACGTAATGATTGTGATTATGTAGATATGGGACTGTCTGTTCTGACAGTTTGACCTTTATGATCTTTAGGCAAAAATAGTGAAATAAGTAAGAAAGAGGAGTATATAGCATTTTGCCACTAACAAGTTTTTTGCAGAGTCACTACTTGATATTTTAGCGACAGAGACTAAGCTGACAGGAAACCTTAAAGGACAACTCCACCCTCATAATAACATCTTTTAGAAAGAACGGCCTCTTTAAAATATGTTGGTATATCCTACTTTGTCCTCTGAATTAATTAATCTATGCCTGCTATGCTTCTGGATGCCTCATGGAAACTGAGCAATTTATAAACCTGTACTGAGCCTGTACTGAGCCTGGGCATGCTCAGAAGAGGCAGACAGGGGATTAACATTCAGTCATTGGCTGTGATGTCAACTATCACAATTACCAGAAGAAAACAGAAGTGGTATAAACAGGGCACACCCAAACTATAATAATACATAAAATATCCTTTATTAAATGTATAAACTTGGGATATGATCAAAAAGGTGCAACAAAATACATTAAAAACACATCGCCAACCCTCAATATCAGTAAAGTGCATCACACAGATAATATACCGGTATATTCATCCATACAATCATACAGTAATGTTAATACATACATGAGATAAATGTGCAAAGCAGTGAATCAAACACATATATAACCATGTATCTATATCATATAAATATGCCTTAAGCAAAGGTATAGACAAAATATATCATATAAATATGCATAAAGCAATGATATAGTTAGAATAATCATAAGGTGTAGGCTAGCTTCCCTACCTCTATCAGTACCCCTAAAATAGGAGGAGGGAGCACCTAAAACCAGTGGCCAAACATAACCAGCATGATCTCACCACTTAGCACTAGTTTGTATGGTCAGGATCCAAAAAAGAGGGTTGAAGAGCTAATTAAAAGGAAGCCGGACGTGTTTCGTCCATATGGTCAGACTTCATCTGGAATCAGCAGAATCTGGAAGAGGCGTGAGGAAAGAATAAGCCCGCGAAAACGGGTAAGAAGTCCCGCGATAGCAGATAGGTAAATCCCGCCCCTGTAGCAACATTCACCTCCCAGCAGGACAAGTCATACGTACGTACGTCCCAGGGACAAAAAGCCCTGTATTGGCCATATTTAAACAGGGAAAAAGTGCAAATAGGGGTAGTAAGGTTCCAGTGATGAGCACAATTAGACCAATACACACAGTGCGTACAGCTCAATCACTCATGGCTTAGTTAATGGCACCTAATGTAGAGCATACACCAACAGTCTCACTAGTGCCATCAACATATATTTACATCCATAGGGGCAAAAGGTCCCCCTAGTGACCAGTCAAAACTATATAGAGGAAAATATCCCTCCATTGACAATAGGTATGTACTGATATCTTCATCTAATAACAAAAGTTACTGCTGTTTAGAGATTTATTACCCATTAAGTGCAAGATCATTATTATTCTAGCAAGGCCCTCAAACAAATACTGGTAGCATACATAAGCAGATTTAGGGAGAGCATGAATATAGTATATATATATCCAATACAAAAATGTTAGCTTCCTAATGAAGATCATCCTCAGAGAAATATATACAAGTCATTCTTGGAGGTAGGTATCTGGTTACTTGGGTCAATCTATTGTATTAAACTGGGGGACAAATAAAGATCTTTCAGGATAACGTCCAGACTGTCAGAATCCCTTCCCAACGAGGAGACAAAAATGTCCAGGCTGTCATAATCTCACATCCGAGGTAAGTATAACATAGATGTTCCTCAGGTGAGTATGGGATAGCATCTAAACAACGATACAGTGCCTCCAATGAGAATCCGAAGTGGATAAGGCATCACAAAATCCAACATCTATAAAAATAGACAATTAATTCAAACTATGAATAGGCTCACTATGTGAAGAAAATATAATCCAGCATAATCCAAAAAGTAGAGTGGTCCAGGTGTCTACTTCCACAGACTCAATAGTAATTATCATAATGCTTGACCAAGAGATGTAAGGCTTCTCAATATTCAACCAGAGATATAAAGGTCCTCTATACTGAAGCTGGTTGAGAAGGATAAATGAAATCCGAAGTCTTCGATGATAAAGAAAAATCCATCTGGGTCAGACACAGGAAAAAAGAAGAAGGTATAGTCATATAAAAGGAGTCAAGTCCCACTCTTCATTCAAACCAGCAGGGGCCATTAAGCTTAATCTATAAATCCACTGTGCCTCTCTTTCCAACAGAAGATTCTCGAGATCCCCACTTCTAGAACTTAGTTTAACATTATCAATGACCATACATTTAAGTGCATCAGTCTGACCACCATGCTGGTTTAAGAAATGCTCAGCCACTAATGCAACGTCCTTCTGTGGATAATCTAGCTGCATTTCTAATATTCGACAAATGGGAACTAAGTCTCTCCTTAATTTTCTGTGTAGTCTTGCCCACATAGCGTAGAGGGCAAGTACAGGTAAGTAGATACACTACATTTTTACTATTACAATTGAAGAATTTCTTAATCTGATATCTCTTGCCCTTTTTATCATTAAAACTATCCTTTTGACACATATATTTACAGAGCTTACATGTCCCACACTTGTACATACCAATAAATTTAGTACCTATCAAATCCATAACTGACAGTTACTAACTGGAAGAACCAGGAAGCAGAAACAGGGGAAACAGGACATTGTGCAGGATATCAGGTTAGACTTATATATTTCACATTTCAAACTATTACCATTTAGGGTTGTGGGGGGTGATTTACCTGTATGTAAGTTTTCATTTTGGGGCTGGACTTGCCCTTGACTTATCCCTTTAAGGCATAAAGAACACGAGTAAAGTGTATATGAGAGGCCATACTCCTTAAATGTTATACAGTATCTGTGCATTAGTTCAAAACACGAGAGACAAAAAAGGCAAGCAACTCATTTCCCCCAAATACAGTCATGTCAATATTTACACAGGCACCGGGGGGCAGAGTCTGAGCATGACCAGGTTTTCACCAGAGCCCCTGATGGTGGGAATGTTGTGCTGCTGAGCGGCCCCCAGTAGAAGCAAGCGACTAGTCACAGGATCGAGGCGCAGGAGCTGAGGTACAGGAACGAGGCACAGGAGCCGAGGCACAGGAGCAAGGCACTGGCACAGGGCGAGGAACAGGAAGGATCAGAAAGCCGGTGTGTGAACAAACATCCAGCACCATTCCTCTCCACTTCCTGTCTTTTAAATTCTGCTACCAGGCCAGGGATCATGCACAGCCATACCGGCGCGCATGACTACCCGCATGCATGCCTCCAGAACGTCGAGTGCGTCCAGCCACCGAGGGAAAAATAAGGACCAATTCTAACAAGTCAGTTAAATCAGAATTAAACAGGGTTATTCAATAAAAGTTCTTATTTTTAAAAAATGGTGCTAATTTTGCCTCAACCAATCAGATGTTAGCTTTCACATGTTAAATAATTTCTGATTGGTTTTGGCAAAATTAGCACCATTTTTAACGATAAGAACTTTTATTGAATCTTTGTACACTTGTTAAAGGAGGATATTTTCTGAAACGTTATGTTTGTGAAACACACAAAAGTGAGGCCGTGGGAGAACTCTGTAGGCAAATTTACTATAACATATAGTGCTACTGGTCTGACCAAAACAAACAACCAAAAGATGATCAATACACATTCCTGGGCCCCATATATCATAATATCTATGCTTGTGCAAACAGTAAAAACATGGGGGTTTTAGTAACAATTTTGTTCATAAAAATGAAAAGCCTTCCAACCACGTCAAGGTAACCCCAGTGAAAGGTCCTAACAAATTACCTTGGGTCATTTATCTTGGCTGACACTGCCTGCTTGGTTGCATTTTATTGGGAAGGTTGTCTCCCTGACTTTGCATTGGATTAGTGTAACAGGACTTCACTTTCCCCCACCTACTGGCTTTTAACGAGAAGGGAGGAGGCCTCCCACCCAATAATATTCAGGGCACAAGAGCTCCAATTAAAGGGCCATGTTGGGGGTGCTACTACCACATGGAAGCTTAGTCTGCTACATTACATACACAAAGTGCGAGCACTCCTTAGGCAAATTTACTATTACATACCTTATAGTGGATGCCTGCAAGGTTTGCCTGCTTTCTTGCAGCGGGAAAATGTAAGTATTATGGGCATCATTGACCACAGGGCAGTGAGTATCTATAATGATCTTTTGTTGCTCCTCCTTTTCTTCCCAAGCTCCTCTGCTTCTGGTAGCTCCTCCCAGTCAGCCAAATATTTAACGTATTTGGCTTCAGTCCTACAGGCAAAAAACACCTGAAGCAAAAGACCACGGAGAGCAGCATCAATGATACAATAGCACATAATGTCCTCAATGTCCTCATCAAAGTAATAATAACATTACAACACAATTGAAAAAGAATTAAAAAAAACTCTAATTTTAAAAATTTTCGGTACTAAAGATAATGTTCCATGTGTGAATTGTCTGCTTCAAACTAGGAACAACTTAATGTGTCTGTTTTTCTTCATCCATCTCTCTCTGTCTCGTGCACTTACCTGTTACGGAAAAGCTGTTACTCCAGCAAAGGAACATTTCACAAAATAATAAAGCATGGAACTCCAAAGGAAGGCTATTTACACTGATAGAGACGGCTTTGAATAGGTTTACTAAGAAGGCAAACAGCGTAATTTCTTTATGCCTGGCTAGATTTAATTTACACACAATATAAAGAATAACATGATTTTCATTGCAGCAGTGAGTCTGACATGCATCAAATCTTGTTTTCATATCGTTGCTGCTCTTCCTATTTAACAAAGCACTTTAATCTATCAGTAGAGATTATTTTGATATAATTACGCTGTCAGATTCTACAGACACTGAATTTTATTTCTATCCTTTTAAAGGGCATCTATAGTGGGAAAATTACATTTTTTTTTCTTCTTTCTATGTGTTCTATAATTCCCCCCAACCTCCAGAGTACCTTTATTTTCTTCCGATTCCACCTCTGTCCTGAAATATACAAGTTAAAAGAAATAAAGAGTTCAATATACCACTCCTGCTTGAGCTGTCAATCAAATCCCCTAACAGCATGCCGGTGTAGTGTGAAGGCTTACACAGGATTTACAGCAAGTCTCCCAATGACTCCTTCTTAATCACTAAAATGCTTGGCAAATACTGGGTTAAAAACAGAAGTAAAGGGAAGGAGAAGTCCCCCTCCTCCGCAAGCTTTCACCGATTTATTGTCTGTCAAAGGGAGACTGGGCTGCAATGATTCAGGACTCGGTCTCTCCAAACTCCCCCCCTTCCCCCCCTCCCATTCCTTATGTAGCACTATCTTCAGAACAATGAAACAATGGAGAAACTTCCTCTCTACAGGCTTACATACGGAGGTTTTTATTTTTGTTTACAAAGGTTAGAGTGATGTGTCATGTGTAGGAGGATTAATGCGCATGAGCGGCTTGTTTTACAGGCTTAATTTACAGCCGGACTAAATGAATGGGGGAATGACCAGAGAGGGGAGGGGGAGTGGGGAGCTCTGTAGTAAATCAGAGTGTGTGCAAACACAGAGCCACAGAGGAAGGTAAGAATAAGGCAGAATACACTAACCTTTTTTATGTCTGTATACATTTCACTATAGATGCCCCTTAAATGTTTTTGTTTGTATGTTTTCTACCATCTACCATCTTCCCAAGAGATGTTGGAAACTGTTGAGTTTCATTCCGCTTTAAAAAAAATTTAATTTTTGGAAATTTCAAAAATCGCCATGCCAGTATGTTAACATATTGGCAAAGGAACGTGACTGGTTCAAGAGAGGTGTCAAGGAGGCCATTTATGTGAAAATAAAGAAACCAAGCCTAAATAGAGGAGGGGGGGTTTCGACACCAACTGTCTGCCATGTACAATGCTGTTTTGACACCTTACCCTGGGCGTTCCTATAACACCTCTTAGCCACTATGCAATCACGCCCTTAACACCTGGCTCAATTTGTGTGACTTTTTGTGTGGTTTTCCCCACATAGAAGAGGTTGCAGGAACACTGTAAAATATATTCAACATTAGTGGTGTTACAGTTGGTATCGGTATTTTGGCTATTGGCGAAGGTTTCTTTTTTTTTTTTTTTACAAAAGCTGCGAAAACTACAAGCTCCACAAGGGTATGTCCCTTTTGATCCTAGTTCTATGCCGGTCCTCCTGTAACACATAGTAAAATGACTCTTGGTCAGTATGTCTCCCAGGTTAGAAACTCTTTTTGCTAAACTCAGGGACTGGTAAGTCTTGGGGGATTCCCATTTGTAAGAAGTATGAGATTGCTCTGATCCCTGTACATAAATATATTCTACAGGCACCTCCCCTTTAATACATGGGTTATAGTCTGTGCCATTATATATGAAATAGTACCCCGCAACCCTGTATGTATCTAAACCACTAATTCCTCACCCCGGAGTACTTTATCGATCAGCTGTTATACTTACATGAATTTCCCTTGCCCATTCAGCTCTGCCACTGCCAGTCCTTGATGTAGCCAAAGAGAGAACATGCTTCTATGCAGAGTGTGTCTTCCCATTGGCTACATTGCGGACAGCAGAGACAAGCCAGAAGAGGACCAGATCTGTGAGGGAAGTATTAAAATTGATCAGTAAAAACCCAGGGACTAGAGATGGGATGCGGGTCTGTCATGGACCTGGATTCGTTACAGAAACCCTTGGTTCTGAAATCCCAATTTTCCATCCGAGTTCGGAGCCCATTTTAGATAATTACTGATCTCAAAAGTAGTTTCCAAACGTATTTTCGAGGAATATCGAAAGTTCAAGGCTATTTTCGAGAATTATCGAAAATAGTCTTCATCATTTGGTAATAATCGAAAATGGGCTCTGAAGTCCCGAAAGTATGTTCTGTTTTCGGGTCTTTGAGATTTTTCTGAGATCCATAAATCCGAAAACTGAACAAAACTTAACAGTTTTGGTCATCTCTAGTGAGGACTAAAAGGTTTAGGTCTTTACTCTGGGTGCTATTAATAGGTGCAAGAAGAGGAGCGAGGGGGAGGTGAATATGATTATCCTTTAAGGAGACTTTCTTCCTCCCTTACTTTATTCATTTAGCCCCAATGGAGCTAAACAGATCCTACTCTTATTGAGTTATCCCTTGATAGGATTTGAAAAATGACTGCAAGCATTTCTCATCAGCTGACATGTCTAGGCTGGAATGCTTCATTAAATAATACTCAATGTTTTCTTTTGAAGTTGCTAGGCTTTTTAGACTGACAGAAACCGAGCCTGTTTGCATGGCAAGCTGACAGGGTGCATTCTTAATGTCTGGCGTGATTGGATTTACCAATAATATTATCAACAACTTGGTTCTCTCTGTATTAGAGAGTTTGACATTTAGCCAGTTATGATTTAAATCTGGGCTCTGCATTCTTCTTGCTCTTATCTTGACATTTTAATCAGCGTCTAGAGAGGTGGCGTTTGTATCAGTAATCTATTTTCAGATGTTTAGTAAGTAAGAAAAAAAGGAATGGCAGACCAATAACCAGTGGCGCTGTGGGGGGGAAAATGTACAAAGACCAAATGCTCTGGTTCCAGCCCTCGGCAGCACTCTATATAGGAGCAGGCTCCTGTATTAGTCATAGGCTCACATTGCAGTAGCCAGCTCCCTATCCAAGTTTTTCAAATTGCCATGTGAACACAGCACCCCTTCCATTAAATGTATTAAATCACTAAGCCCACCATTTTATATTCCCAGGAAAAGGCCAGGCTGGTCCATTTGTGTATAATGGGGCAGCTTTTTTTAAAGGTTTTTGCAAAATCTACATAAATTGCAAAATCATTTGATAAGATACGTCATTGAAGGCTGCTTATTAACCAAGGCAGAAATCACAAAATTACAGTACAAAATTTATTAAGAAAATGATTACGATAATTTATCATAGAAACCAAAATTCTGCTTTAAAATCGTGGTTGAGGTAAGGAAACCTTTAACGGATAACTGTATTGCCTCAATGCATTTTATTTTTTAAAACTGCTTTCAAAAGAGTAAAGATATGTAGCTCTCCCCATATGTTTTTTTCCTGATTTCGAGCTTCTCTCTGCCTTCAATTAGCCATGCTGTGAAGGGGGCATAACAACTCTGTCTGCCTGTAACTGTCACTCAAAACTTGCATGCGAGAAAACACACCTTCACCCATCCTTGATCAGCTTGATTATGTAGGCTGTATCCTAGCAACCGAACAGTTCAAGTTTGTTTGACTGGCAGAGGAGGAGGAGAGAGGTTGTAACAAACATTCCCATCAGCCAGTGACAAGTGATATGTTAATCATGGCCTGCCCCTGGGCCATCTAGGAGGCAGGCTTTTAGCACTCATCTTTGCTGTGTGATATCTAAGGGAAGGCAGCACGGTTGTAAATGAGAGTAAGCGATTTCAGCTGCTGGAACTGTGGGTTTTTTTTCAAAACTGGAAGTTCCAGCACAGAATTATGGTTTCATTACGAACTTTCATTGGTAGTTTCAACTAGAAATTTGAGATAATAAAAAGGTAATTTAGCCAACGCAGTTTTAGGATGAAATTACAGCCCATGTCTAGTAATAAATGATCAGAGCACAGGCAGGCAGACTAAACGTGCAATGGATTCTCTCCCTAATGAAGAAAATGAAAAGCAAAATGGTAAAAGACAATGAGGAATGAAGAAAACAATTCAAGGGCAGAGACCAGCCGTGCAGAATCCCCATGCAGAATTGAAAATGCTGTCATTGAAAAATGAAAAACATATTTAAAAAAGGAACAGTATTCCCTTTAAGACAAAAATCAGATTTGCAGAAAATTCATTTAAAGTGTTCTTCCTGTCAAGTGGGAAAGGTGGAATTTAACCAAGTGTGAATCAGTAATAATTATATAATAGTATCTAATAATATAGCAGTCAGGCTACATATATATGCTATACATATATATTTATTTTAAAGGCACCATAAAAATCCTTTTTACATTATTTTCCCTCAGAATTTGCCACATAAAACTCTACCTTTTGTAATAATTGTTGAATCGTGTGGACATTTTACAGTTGTTTTATGGTTCACTTTTGAAGGAAAAAAAAACATTTCCACTGATTTATAAAAGTGTAAACAGAAAAAGCACAAGAAGGAACGGTCTATTATGCACAAGGCAAAAGTCTTAAGGCACTCAACCACCAATCCCACAAATCATTCCAAGGTAGGGGAGGAAAACCTCCTTCCCCTACCTATACATTAGAGTCTATAAAGACGTTCTAGTGGTGCACACCATACTTTATTACATATCAAACCACGGGGAAAGGAAATAGGCACTAAGTGGATCCACATAGCCATAAAACTCTAAAACATACGGAGCCCTCCCTTTTCCTGGGACATTTTGGAGCTTACGCTTATGAATCCAGCCACTGGATATTTTCATTTACAGGGAATGCTGCTACTCCTGGCAAAACGCTAATTTTTTTAACTATGCTACGTGATTTTAACAGTTGTTAACTACATGTGTTATGATTATTTTTCTTTTTTGATAGTAGTGTGCATCACTGGACCTTCTTTGTGAACTCTAATGTATAGGTAACAATAGAAGTAAAACTCCTGCTTCACCGTTTAGTGATTAGTATACCTGCTGGGTCGCAGTCAGGGTCACAGTCAGCTGGGTCACAGTCAGTGACGGAGTATCTAAGATATACTCCAGCAGCGCACACCAGTCTTTTGGTAAACAAACAAAAAGTGTTTATTCAACACATTAGTATAAAGTATAAAGTTTCGGTGTCACATGACACCTTCTGCAGACATCATGATGTCTGTGTCATGTGGTACCGAAACGTTACACAAATGTGTTGAATAAACACTTTTTGTTTGTTTACCAAAAGACTGGTGTGCGCTGCTGATTTTCATATGTAATGTACAGGTAGGTTAAGGATTTGATTTGGGTGATTGGTGGTTGAGTGCCATAAGACTTTTGCCTTGTGTATAGGTAAGGGACCTTTCTTTCTTGTGCTTTTTCTGTTTAGTATTCCTTATCCCTCAGCACCTACCTGCATCCGTGTATACCACCCCCAGCTTATTACTGGCGCCCTCTATCTTTTTTTCGTTTATTAAAATATCTCAATGTTTTGAAAAACTTACACAATATAAAATAAAACATTTATAATACGTTTCACCAGATACAGTATAATGAAATTCTTCTTTAAACAGCAGGCAGAACACATTTCCCTTTGAAGAGGAAAAAAAAGAAATGTTTTTTCCTTATTATTACAAAAGCCCCTGTGTCCTTTATAATCCATGATGTAGCCATGGGGTACGTGGTTGGTTTCAGTTGTAATGATTCTGTCTATGTTTCATTAGAAGGAATCCCTTAAGCTAAATACTGAAATCATGCACACAATGTAAATGCAGTTCTAGTGCATTATAGTTAACCGGATCATTCATTAGTCCCCAGGATTCTATTTCCTCTCAGTTATGGAGACCGACATTTAGACAGTTAAACCTATTTAAATGATTAAATTCTAGTTACTGTACATTAACCACAGAACGATTGCCCTACAGGGTTTGACCTTATGTTAAACTATGTATTAAACATTCAAAAATGATTGTCTTAAAATTTCTCCTTTATATAATAGAGTTGTATCTGTTGGATTCAGTTGGATCAGTTTACTTCTTAAAGCCATTCACATCCTTTATAAAGCAACAAGTATTATTAAAAGGACATGAATTTATTTTCAAAATAAGCACAACACATAAAATAAAAGTTAAAGGAGAACTATACTGTGTATAAACTTTTTTCAAAAACAGTTAAAATATAAGGTACTTGGGGCAGGGAGGTAGGACTGATACTTTTTACCTCCCTATATATCTAATTTCTATGAGGAGTAGCAGCACAAAGAAAACTGCTTATGCCAGGCTTCCTGGGTGCTTCAGCACTATCGTTAATACAGGAAGGCCCAGGAACGCTGTATATGCTGTAGCTCCTCAACAAAACAATATTGGGTGGTAGGAATAGTCAATCCTACTTCCCTGCCCCAGGTACTTTTCATTCTAAAAAGTAAATTTATAAATATAGTTGTCATTTAAAAGCATTAAGTGCCCTGTTCTCCAAAATTCTAAAAACATTTGATTATGAAATGTTATTGTTTAATTTATTATTTATGCGTTGACATGTTTATTTTTTGGTTAGACCTTGCATTGCTTGATTGTTCATGTGTATTACCATTATAACACCCAGAGAATGAATCTTTGTGCAGCACTGTGCATGTTACAGAACATTTGTTGTGGTAAATGCACAAGTAAATGTAACATCAAACATGTGGGGCTAATACGCACAGGTTAATATTTCTATTGATGGTTGATATTGGCAGAAATACCCAGTATATCCAATCAAATAGGCGGATAATATTTTGGCCAATTATGTGGTCTTCAACAGTATTGATGAGTCCTGGCTTAATGAAGGGTTAAATACTCACAGACAAAGAGCAGTACAGCCACTAGGGAATATTGGTGTCTATGCAAATGTCTTTTGCAAAAAAAATCAAAGACGTTGAAGTCACGCTGACCAATATTAAATCAGTTAGTGTGACTTTAACTCCACTTGCCCGCCTGTGGCTCTCGTCCATGATTAGAGATGGACGAACTTTCGAAAGTTCGAAAACGGACCAATTAAAGTCAATGGGAGGCAAATAGTTCGAAAAGTTCTAATGAAATACAATTAAAATATCAATGGTAACTTAATGTAAATGGCCGTGGGACCTGGGAAATGGTCTGGGGAACATGTTCGAATATCGAGGACATTCGAAAAATCAATTTTACTCTCTCGCGCTATTTTCGAGCTCGTTCGCGCCTAGGTACCATGTACATTTTACTCGCAGATTCGATGCTCGCGTATAGGCTTTAATGGACACTTTACCCGCGGATTCGATGTTTGCGCCTAGATACCATGGACATTTTACTCGCGGATTAGATGTTTGCGTATAGGTTTTAATGGACACTTTACTTGCGGATTCGATGTTCGTGCCTAGATACCATGGACATTTTACTTGCGGATTCGAAGCTGGCGTATAGGTCTTAATGGACACTTTACTCACAGATTCGATGCTTGCGTATAGGTATAATAGGCATTTTACTCGCATATACGAATGGTCGAACATTCAATATTTATCGAAAGTCCGAAAAGATCAAAAATCCAGGTCCAGGATAGTTCGAGAAGTCTGAATTTGTTCGAATTCGAACTGTTCGGCTCGAACTCGGGTTCGAGTTTGAGTTCTAGTCCATCTCTACCGATGATGTTGGATATTCAAATGTGGCACTAAAATGTTTAGATTCGTGTCAATGTCGTAAATTTAAAAATTTGACTTCAACCGGATTTCAACACAATCGGTGGAATAACAGATGGAATGCAACTTGCCAGTTATTCTTTCAACTCTATGCAGACCTTAGCATCCCTATTGTACGGGATCACTATACTCTACGCAGCATTTTTACCCTGCTTCATGTGCTTTGTTTCAAAACAAACCTGGTTTTTAATTACGATTGAAAATTTGTGCTCAGAAATCGCAATTAAATATTTGAAAATTGTGATTTTCAGATTCAATATTGGATTTTCGGACCTTCAATAGGTTCCGCTGAACCGCTGTCGAGACTAAACTTGACGTTCAGCTCTAGTTTGGCTATGTCTACCTCATTATTTAAACAGTCTATTGCTGTGCTAATCCAGATGTCATTGAACTGTCTCCCATCCCACGGTCCTTTTCATCTTCACTGTGACTTTCTCCGTCTTTGTGTAATCGCTTTTTTCCTTAAATTGCTCTGATCTAGTTTAATGCATTTATCATTTCTTTCCAATCCCCTTGAACAAGCGAGGGATTCGCTTGTCTGTTGTCAGTATCTTTACGGTTTTTATTAAAATCTGCTCTTTGTATTATACAGTAATACTATATTGATATGATAGGGATCTTTGGTCAAGAAAATGTAGGCCACACATTGCTTTCTATTTGTTTTGTCTACTTTCTTCTTTGTCCATGTTTTTATGTTCTGACGTTAGTTCTGTCAGTGGAAGACATGATGTTTGCATCACAAAAGAACATTTATGTAACAGTACATTATCTCTATTATAGAGCATATTAGTAATTATTGCATACTGTATGTTGAACTCAATAGAAAGGAATAATAGTATTCCTATGTTTTCCAAAAACATTTTGAAATCTCACAGCCCCCCGTAAAATGAGTGTAAAACCCATGTTAACCCCACATTACATCGATAATCCCATGTTCACCCCATATTAAATCGGTAACCCCATGTTAACCCCATATTATATTGATATCCCCATGTTAACCCCATATTACATCGATAGCCCCATGTTAACCCCATATTACATCAATAACCCCATGTTAGCCCCATATTACATCGATAACCCCATGTTAGCCCCATATTACATCAATAACCCCATGTAGCCCCATATTACATCGATAACCTCCATGTTACCCCATATACATTGATGCCCCTGTTAACCCCATATTACATCGATAACCCCATGTTTACCCCATATTACATCGATAACCCCATGTTAGCCACATATTACATCGATAACCCCATGTTGGCCTAATTACATTAATAGCCCCATGTTAACCCACATTACATCGATAACCCCATATTACATCGATAACCCCATGTTAGCCCCATATTACATCGATAACCCCATGTTAACCCCATATTACATCGATAGCCCCATGTTAACCCCACATTACATTGATATCCCCATGTTAACCCCATATTACATCGATACCCCATGTAACCACATATTACATTGATAACCCCAGGTTAACCCCATATAACATCTATTACATATTTGCTTTCCTTTCTATTGTCCTGTGATTTGTCAATATGTCCGATATGTTTCTTTGTGGCAAATTTGGCCTAAAATTTGTAAATTCTGTTTTGTAAATAAATGTTAACCCCATATTACATTGATAGCCCCATGTTAACCCATATTACATCGATAACCCCATGTTACCCCATATACATCGATAACCCCATGTTAACCCCATATTACATCGATAACCCCATGTTAACCCCATATTACATTGATAACCCCATGTTAACCCCAAATTGCATTGATAGCCCCATGTTAACCCCATATTACATCGATAACCCCATGTTAACCACCATATTACATCGATAACCCCATGTACCCCTATTACATTGATAACCCCATGTTAACCCATATTACATTGATAACCCCATGTTACCCATATTATATCGATAACCCCATGTTAACCACATATTACATGTAACCAGTACACTAACTTGATAACCCATGTTAACCCCATATTCATCGATAACCCCATGTTAACCACATATTACATTGATAACCCCATGTTAACCCCATATTACCACCCATAAAACCCCCAATTATAAATTACAAATTTGTAAATTCTGTTTATAATAAAGCATATAAATAAAATGGCAATCCATCAAATCTACCTGTGTGTCAGGAAAATTACCTCCGATCCACGGCCGATTATACCACCTGAATCTGAGAATAGAAGTCAATACTGGCTTCTGTCGATGTGAACTATCCTCCTATTAGGATAGATTTCGGGTCGGATCGAAACCGTTTTATCTTCGGGATCTCCGAACTTTTCGTATTATCAAATAATTATTGATTATTAATTAGCAATAACATTAAATTAAAAAATATGAGGGATATTAAAATACAGAGCCATTTTTTGAGGGTTCCGAATATACAAGGCTACTTTCGAGGGTTATCAAAAATGTTATGCGGAAACTTGAAAACAGCTCGCCTGTAAAGGAAGTTTGTTTTTAATAAAATGTTGGTGATTTGTATGTGTTCCCCAGACTATTTTCCAGGTGCCTGAGTCATCTACTGTAAGTTGCCATGTTTTTTATAGTTTACACAGAAAAATCAGATTCTAACATGGCACTCGGAATTTCCAACCATCTTTACTCCTTATACAATATGGGGCAGGGTAGGACTGGATATTGGGAGAGGTGCAATTTTCCTTCGGGTCACTCTTTGATACCCTTATTGGGACATGGTTGCTTGTATTATGTGTTGCCACAAAGCCGCACAGAATTGGACTTGTCTTCCATAGTCCACTAATGTCAAACCTTTCTGGCTGCTTATTTGCACCTCCGTTCTCCCCAAATTAGTTGTGCACTTGCTCGCACTTATATGGGGTTGAAAGTTCAAACTCCTGACGGTTCTCCAGTATTGTGCTTATAATTATCAAACTGTGAGTGGAAATATTTGCAGGAAACAACCAGTCCAAGCAGTAGCCCGTAAGGTGATTTAAAATCCCTTGTGTAGTTAGCAGTGGTGGCAGCGTAAGTTGATGGATGGTTCATATTTTATGTACCCAGCTTAATAAGCACACTAGAATTGTACATTTTTTTGTGCCTTGTCCCATAGGGAAATCAAACAAACTTTGAAGAGTTAAACTGAGTACACACAGTACCTCACAGGTGGCCACACACACAGAGCTCACTTTCAGCTCCCTATTCTAAAATATGTGAGCCAATGGAAATATTTGGTCCGAACCATCTAATGCCTACCTACCAGTAGTTCTCAGCTTTGGAATTAGTCAATTTCTTGCCACACACACTGGCCGATAACTGACTAATCCCGTTTTAACCAGACAGGACTGGCCCATAATTGGCAGTGTGTGTACCCAGCTTTACCAGCTTCTAGCCTCTAAGCTATAATTCTCTGAGCTCGGGAAATAAAGCGCAATCAGGGAGTTGGTACTTTGCAGCTTTGTCCTCTAATAGTTCAGTCAACAAAAGATACATTATCCCTACTTTGTATTTAAGAAAAGCTAAAGTGCATATAAAGTTTTTTTTTTTTTTAAATATACCTTAACAAGGGGGTAGGATTGGTAACTCCTACCCCCCGATATCATTTCTGTGAAGTTCGAGCAGGAAGAAACTGGTTCTGCCAGTATTTCTCCGCCTATCTTTAATACAGGAACTGTATTTTCAGTTGAAAACTGTACGTGCTGGTGATCCTCAGCGAAATTGTATTGGGGTGGGAATAATTAATCCTACCTTCCTTCCCAACGTACTTTTCATTTCTTAAAAGTTAATTTTTGCAGAATAGTTGTCTTTTAAAGAATGAAAAAATACCTTATGTGTAATAGTTCCAGATAAACTCAACCAATAACTTACAAAGATGTGAAAAAGAGATAAGCAGTTACTTTCGGAATAAAAAGAGCTTGAATAAATAAACCAATCTTAGATTAGTCCAAAGAAGGACAAGGATGTGAGCCCCAATATTGAAACATTATTATGTAGCAGCACGAATAGCAAAAAACTAAATTGAATGTCACTTTAGGTGCCTGTGAACGGTCCGCATTGAAACAAATGTTTTTAGATCCCTTCATGGCGGAAATCATAATCAAGATTCCTAACAAAGCATAAACATGAACTACTACAGCTCCGTTAACACTACCCACAGTGAATCAGCAATTCATGAATTGGAGCTACAGTCCATTTCCCTTCTCTGATTACAATGGGTTTGTAAATCCTTCTTTTAGGGAGGAATTAAACAGAAAATGTCAATATCTGTGAATAGCCAACAACAACTAAGGGTCTTCCAGAATCCTTATGGTTCCAATTACTAGACGTTCTGTGAAGTTTGCTTTTTAATAGGTGACATTAAAATCCATATTTTCTTGGAATATTTTCAGAAATAAGCTATTAAGCTCATTAATAAAAATCATTTAGAATTAAACTACATATAATAAACAGACATGTAACGGAAAAATGATGATAATATGCCAACCTCCCCCTGATTTCTGGATTTTCTCCCTTAAAGACCTTTTTTTTGATATACAGGTTAAAATATTGTTGGTTGCGGCAAAATAGTCGGCGTTGATATTTTGACACAACCGATTGTGTGGTCCATAGACTAACATGAAGCAGGCAGATTGGCCCACTGAATTAGCACCTGACAAGCCCTTATGTCCATAGCCTTACATGAAGCTGGCAGATTGGTCCAAGAACTAGCACCTGGACAAGTCAATGTCTTGGGGTGGTTTGGACGGACCATGGCACATATGTAACATTGTAAATTATGATAATCGCATGTTATGTGAACAACATCATTTCCAATGCCTTGTCTGGTCTTTTTTTCGATATTTACACAACTTAAAACTAAACTGTTGCCCTAATTTCTATACATGAACTTCATATGGCCTCGTTTAACTGTCGAAAGGTTTTAATTTTCTACTGTTTACGCTTCTAAACCAGAACTCAAGACAGGCAATTGTGCAACGGGCATAAGCTCTGTCCGGTGCTAATTCAGGGACCAATCTGCCAGCTTGTAAGGCTATGGATCAAACTATCGGTTTCATAAATATTTTGCCGCAACCAGCCTGAAGGCATGCAGCACACACACACATTAAAGTAGCGCCATGTAAAGTAATTTTTTTCAGTACAGTTAACTTTTAATGCTGAATCAATTAGTCATGCAGTGGCAGAGGAATAGATTTTGCTTTCATAAAAGGATAAAGATTTTCACATAGTGGGACCATGGGGAGGGGCTAGGATATAGGGGACCATGGGGAGGGGCTAGGATATGCAAGGAATTTGGTGATTTACAGTTCTCTGCCCCTTGTCAAAGAAGTCAAAGTCAAAGAAGAGATTTTGGGTTTAAGGTTAGTGCCAATTAATAATTATGCAGTGTAATTAGGTGGGAATTTGTTTAGTTCAGTTTTGCATGCCCTTTTTATGAATTTTGTAACTGAAACGATTTTCACTATTTTTTTCCCCCTCAATCAGCTAGAATAGAATACTATATATATTTTAGAGTAGAACTAATCCACCAGCAGTAAATACCAAGTATAGCTAATGCCCACCTCCAACGTATGTGCAGCCTGTAGGGCCCTATTAAAAAAATTGAGGTATCAATTTGGCGATAACAAAACATGCGCTATCGATAGTTTACGATTGTGGCCGTAAATGTACAGTTAAGTCACTGAAGGGGAAGGAATGTCAATGCTGGTTGAAGTGATACATTATGTTCTGGTCTGTGCCCTAGATAGGCTTCAATAGGGTGTAGTGGTATGTATTCTATAAACCAAATACAAAGGTGTACCAAACTGTCGGTACATCGGTACTGGAGCTCCCTGACGTGGGCTCACTGCCACAGACCTCCAATATCAATATACAACACCAAAAAGTAATGAGGAGGTCCAGACGTTGGCTGAATGTGATAACTGGAAAATTATTCCATCAGAATAAACATAACAGTGGCAATGTTTCGGGCTTGAGAAGGGCCCAAAACTTTCCCACTGTTTTTACTTTCTTCTGATGGAATAGAACCAGAACATTGAAAAGATTCATAGAGATAATCAAACAGTTCAGTGAAAAATCATTCATGTAAATCATTAAATTTCCCTTGCAGCTGCGTAAACCCTCCAAGAGCTTTAAAATCCTACCCTAGTACCAGCAGCGAAGGAGACCCAGAAATCATCATCATCTGTCATCTCTGTGCACGGGCGACTTTCTGGGTCCACATCCAAGTTGTTCCAGGGATACTAGGGAAAGAACCCCAGCTCTCTGTGGTTGAAAGTTTGGTAGAAATTACAATTAATCTTTAGACCATTCCTTGTGTGCCATGTAATTCTGCTCTTCACAACAGAAATTAGCACCAACTACTTCTCTCAACCAATATATGTTTTCTTTGCATATTTGCAAACGTCAGTCGACAGCTTACCATAACAATAATAAAACACTCTAGTGAAATTACTCATGCTTGAAGTTTGCAGACCGATTCCAAATGATTCAGACTAAATAGATAAATGATGTTACTAATCATAGAAATGAAAATTTGGACGGCTATCAAACAAACATGTCACAGAAAAAAAGAAATAAAAAAGCCAACCCTCCAATCATTCCTCTAAAAATACATACTAATAACATCCAAGTGGTAATAAGGAAATGATCAAATAAATCAATGCTGTGTTTACAAACTTATAATTTATACAATATATTTACTTTGGTCTAAACCAAGATCACCCGTACATTCATCTTTTAAGAAAAGTGCATTAACCTTATCGGAACCATTGAATCATTTATTTAGATTCCACTGGGATACCAGCTGAGTCTATTACTCATTCCTTGTGGAGAGATATGTAGAACAGAAATACTAATTAATGATTCTTTTTCTTGCACAATACTGAGCATGTCCTTTAGGGAATCAAGTATATTATAATAAATTAAAATGTAAATCTCTCCTTAAGAAACGCTACCAGGGCTCATACAATTAAAGGTGCAAAAAATGAATTTGCAGCAAACCAATCAATACTAGTTTTTACTGGGTTTTTGCAATAAATGACAATCCAATTGGCCGCTGCAGATTAATTGCACATTCTATTCTATTTAATCTGGAATTTTTCGTTATAGATTAATAACAGACTGGTAGGTTAGAGATGTTTCAAATGATAATAGTGCATTGCTACCCTTTTATTTGTTCTGAGTCTATTAATATGAATGGACCAAACCTCTATATACAAGGTACAAATGGCCACCCCATGCTATCTCTCATATGAAAACATAAGGTGACAGTGAATCGAATATATCTAATATTGATTCACTTAAGGTATAATTGGTAGCAGAAAAACGTTTCTATGTGACACCTTTATAAAGTGCTTTAATAAACATGGAGTGGACTAACTCTTGGCCCTTCACTGGTGGTAATTACATCAATGCTACAAAGCGACATTATACCCATTCCATTGTATCTGTATGTTACCCCCCTAACTAGATTGTAAGCTCTAGGGCAGGGACCTCATTACTTTCTTGACAAAGCTCTAGCACTTTATATATTTAGTTACTGAGCTATCTTGTATTTGTTCCCCTTGTACAACTTTAGTATTTTGTTACTGTACAGCGCTGCATCCCCAAGTGGCGTTATATAAATAAACTATACATACATACATATTGCTTATATGGCTAATAAAATTATTATTGCTAAATTTGCCTGCAGTTTGAAAAAAAAAATGTGAAAAATCAGTTGAATTTATACCCCTTGCTATTCCCTGAGCTGACATTTCAGGTTCTAACAGTCCTTCTTCTTCCCGGGATGCACCACTTCCTTGGAATGTTCCTAACATTAATTTCT
This sequence comes from Hymenochirus boettgeri, assembly GCA_019447015.1. Taxonomy (NCBI): domain Eukaryota; kingdom Metazoa; phylum Chordata; class Amphibia; order Anura; family Pipidae; genus Hymenochirus; species Hymenochirus boettgeri. The sequence goes on along the minus strand of CM033469.1, from coordinate 44,842,380 downwards.
ACTGATTGGCTGTTGGATGGGTCAAACATGCTCAGATCTCTACTGAGCAACTCAATAAACCCAGGTGCTGGTCAAGGGCAAGACCATAATGGTCTCTACTAGGGGTCCTGCAAACAGGAAGTCAGTATTTTGTTATTTATACACAGACACAATGGGGCAGATTAGGTCATTGGGACGAAAAAATACTGCTCTTTTTTCTGAAAAGCATATGTATTTGCACTGAACTTCCCCTTTAACACAATTTATTTTATATTAAAAGTGTACAGATTTCATGAATCTGGGAAATACATAGGGAGCATGTCCAATGGGCAATATATATATTTAAAAATAATCATATGTAACCATATGTGTGAATACAAATATATAGACAGAAGCAATATTGAGTGATTGATTGGCTGGAACTCTAGCAATGTCTGTCTTTCCCTTTCCCTATACACTCCAACACACTGAAAAATGGCTGCTGGTTTTGGAAACAGTGTTTTTTTATACTAAAATGGGTGGCACACATTAAAATATCTATGATTGGTTATTGTAGGTCGGCTGATCAGGTGTTAATCATTAGCAAGTCATTTCGAAAAAAAATTAGGTTTTCATGATTTTTCACAAAATTGCCAAACCTGATTTCCTATAAGAAACCAACTTGGTTCATCTCTATTGCTAATATTTAAAGGTTACTCCACCCAGAAAAGAACATTTCCAAAATGGATTCTACAATTCAGTGCGAGATAGGACACTAATTGCATCTCCCAATTCATTTTACAAGCTGATATCTGCCTGTGTTTATTTAAGATCTCCCCACAGCTCTTTGTCTCCCCCTGATGGTAGCATGTGCAGAAAACCAGAAAGAGAGGGAGACAGAGAGCTGCAGGATCTTGTAGTAAGACAGGCAGATCTCATCTTGTAAATGAATTAGGAGATAGCGCTAGTGATCCTATCTCCCACTGTATTATAGAATCCATTTTTAAAAAGTTGTTTTTTTGGGTGAAGTTACCCTTTAAACCATTGAAGTACACAGAACTGGGCTTATGAGAAAGAGAAATAAAAGAAAATAATAAAATTGATAATACAAAATATAGAAATCTCATGTAAAAGAAATGGCACCCTACCGCTTGAAACCACACAGAAATGAATGCTGTGACTAAAGAATGAAAAAGGAATTTTCCAGCAATATGTCGATAAGCAGAATAATCTCACTGTCCTTTGCATGTTCAATTCAATCATCTGGAAATTACCACTGCGTAAAACACATTTCACACTGTGCTGGGGATGTAATCCACTCTGTGTGGGATCCGAGAGGTTAAAGGTTTTTCTATTTTATGAAGCCGGTAGAAATGTTCTCGATGATATGAAATATTCTTCACTTGCTTTATTATTTGGTTATTCTTCTTGGAGGTTTCCGTTATGACTGTTATTGGGAATGCTTGACTGAATTACTATGTGGTTTAAATTATATAACATAGTTTGAAATGGAGACAATAATGTCCTCAATAATGAATAATGTTTGTTTGAAATCTCTATTATGTACTAGAACAGTTGTTACATGATACCTCTTCTTCATTTATGCTCCGTGGTAACAGATAGAAACTGGAATCATATGCAGCCTGAAATGTATAACTCTCAATGTACATGACAGGAGATAACTTCTAATGTAAACAATGCACAGCTGATCTTTACAGGCTGATGTACAGAGAGACATACCGGTACTGCAAAATTCCACCTTAAAGGACATCTATAGGGCATACTGTTAAAGTGAAAAAAAAAAAAGTTAAAATAAAAGTACCTGAGGCAGAGTGGTAGGATTGGTAATTCCTACCTCCCAATATTGTTTTCTGTGAGGAGATACAGCACGAAAAAAATAAAAATAAAAGGGATTACAGGACACTAACCTGTTAGATACAAACTTACATGTTGGCGCTCCTCAACAAAATGATTTTAAGTGTGGTTAATATAATACATTTAGGAGATAAATAGTCAGGATAATACAGAGGCACCTTGACAAAAAATGTTTTGTTTAAGTGTTACAAGCCTATAAGGATCTTACCTGCCGCGCTCCCTCGATGTTCCCGGGACGTTGACTCACCGGCGCCGGACGTTGGCGTCGTGACGTCACCACGTTCCGACACCAGCCGCGCAAAAATTCAAATAGGCCTCCCAGAGGGAGCGAGTGCTATTCGTAGACCTCGCTACCAGACGTCAGTTTGTCAGTCTGTTAGCGCTCCTTACTGCCATTGTATCCAGCCATTTGTATCCAGCCATTGTATCCAGCCATTGTTTCCAGCCATTGTATCCAGCATTGTATCCAGCCACTGTATCCAGCCATTGTATCCACTTGTCATGATCCAGCCATTGTTCCAGCCATTGTATCCAGCATTGTATCCAGCCACTGTATCCAGCATTGTATCCAGCCATTGTTTCCAGTCATTGTTATCCAGCATTGTACCAGCCACTGTATCCAGCCATTGTATCCAGCCATTGTATCCAGCATTGTATCCAGCCATTGTTCCAGCCATTGTATCCAGCATTGATCCAGCCACTGTATCAGCATTGTATCCAGCCTTGTTTCCAGCCATTGTATCCAGCATTGTATCCAGCCACTGTACCACCATGGTATCCAGCCTTGTATCCAGCATTGTTTCCCAGCATTGTATCCAGCATTGTATCCAGCCACTGTATCCAGCCACTGTATCCAGCATTGTATCCAGCCATTGTTTCCAGCCATTGTATCCAGCATGTATACCAGCCACTGTACCACATTGTAATCCAGCCATTTTCCAGTCATTTTCCAGCATTGTATCCAGCCTTGTTTCCAGCCATTGTATCCAGCATTGTATCCAGCCACTGTATCCAGCATTGTATCCAGCCATTGTTTCCAGCCATTGTATCCAGCATTGTATCCAGCCACTGTAATCCAGATACGTATCCAGCCATTGTATCCGCCATTGTATCCAGCCATTGTATCCAGCATTGTTCCAGCCATTGTATCCAGCATTGTATCCACCACTGTATCCAGTATTGTATCCAGCATTGTATCCAGCTATTGTTTCAACTCCATGTTCCAGCCATTGTATCCAGCATTGCATCCAGCATTGTATCCAGCCATTGTTACCACTCGATTATTCCAGCCATTGTATCCAGCATTGTATCCAGCCATTGTTTCAACTCCATTGTTCCAGCATAGTATCTAGCATTGTTTCAACTCCATTGTTCCAGCCACACCGTATCCAGCACTGTTTCAACCCCATTGTTCCAGCCACATCGATCCAGCCATTGTATCCAGCTCATTGTCTTACTCCTCATTCCAGCCATTGCTTCTTGTTGATCCTGCCTACAATCTGAACTCCTCCTAAAAGGTACAGTGAACTCGTCCCTTCGGACTCAATTCATTACACAAGTCTTTTTTTCTTTCCATACAATCTAAATGTGGGTGCCACTACATTAGGGTCCTGGATGCCTGGCATTGGCAATATAACGGTGTTTGAATGGGTCCTTAAAGGCAAGTCATTGAAAAGTCCCTAGGCAAGCTAGAATAAGGCTCAAAGACCACGTTAGAAATGTTAGCCAAACGGATCAAATGTACAGAAACAACGTAATATGACACACTATGACATATGACATTCTTATGGTTTTCTAATATGAAAAAACTATGTCTCCTACACATACCACTGAATGGAAATCTATATGTTCATGGGAAGTAGGAGAAAGTATCCGGCTTGTCAAGAGGGAAGATCTATTGGAGGGAGAGCTGGTCGCTGTGTGTAATAAAAGGCTAACTTTGATACCTCTGTGTTGGTGTCACAGGGCAGAACCGGAGGGTGGGAGTCTCTCTTCTACCTCCCAGGAAATAAAGATGTGATATTAAAAAAAACAACTTAAATCACCGCCCAATCGACACCACTAAACCCACACCATCTTACTCTCTAGGTCACCAAAGAAAAGAAAGACATACTAAGTCACTTTTAACAACTGGAAGAATGAAGGAACTCACACTTGCACAAAGAAATAAACTGCAAAGTTTCACTTATGTTTGGAGTTTCCTGGATACCTTTAGCTTCCATTCTCCCTTTCCCTTTCCTTTTTCATATATGATACAATCACTACCTTATTTTTATTCATTTTATCTGTTCTTTTGATATGTTACCTATGAAAATTCTTAAAAACTAATAAAAAATAAAATTTACAAAAAAAATCAACTTGACTTGCGACCTTATAGAAATCCCCAAAATAAAGGGAGGTATACACAGGTTATTATTTCCAAAAGAATCATATTCCATGAAAAATGAATACTTCAGGTTGGTGTAAATAAACACTGGATATTAAAATGTTCTTTTAAAATATGTAAGACTGTATTCTGATACTGTCTTTTCTTGATTTTTAGAAAATAACTTGCTGTGGGTACCATACAGATCCATCCCAAGATGTATAATACAGCTAATGTTAACTAGTGATGAGTCCGGGTTTAAGCAAACAGAATTTTTGACATTTTCAAACCGAGAACTTAAAATTTTAAAATTATGATTGAAATTCTAAAATTTAGGTTCAATTGGGCTTGAAAAGTCAGTATCATTCGTCGCTGATGCTAATGTTAACGTTACTGGCAGAAAATCTAAACTTATGTACTGATTAAACACTTCACAAAACCCTAATTATTTGAGATCTGAAATATATAAGTCTAACCTGAAATCCTGCACAATGTCTGTTTCCCCTGTTTCTGCTTCCTGGTTCTTCAGTTAGTACTGTCAGTAATGGATTTGACAGGTGACATCACAGCCAATGACTGAATGCTAATCCCCTAACTGCCTCTTCTGAGCATGCCCAGGCTCAGTACAGGCTCAGTACAGACCTCTAAATTGCTCAGTGTCCATGAGGCATCCGAAGCATAGAGGCATACAGAAATGAATTCAGAGGCACAGTAGAATTTATAAACATAGTTTAAAGAGGCCAGACGTTCTAAAATATGTTGGCAGAGTTGCCTTTAAGGAAAGTGGTGCAAGATAGAAAATAAAAGGTGCATAATGAAAGACTCAATTCAATTTAATAAGATTCAATAAGACACAGAAAGCGAAGAATATATGATTAGGGAGCACATTCCAATGAACAACTGACAAACATGAATTATAAAGATTACTCTGTTCTATACATAGCTCATATGACTTAAAATGATTGATCCTAGTAGCCCCGTTACCGCTAACTCATGCTCCTTCCAGTCGTACTGTTTGACTATAACGTCAGTTAAAGGGCACCTCCAATCCAACAAGAATGTATATTCATAACCAAATCCCCCAAAGCTAACAATCATTATAATTACATTTCCAGCCAATGCCCCTAGGGATACTTGCAAATCCCAATCCCTCACAGCAGCTGTCTCTTCCTGCTTGCTAGAGCAGGGGCCGTTGGTCAAGGCCATGACGGTGATGTCCAGTTGCTACCAAGGCTACCAATGGCTGACAGCTGCTACCATGACTACCAATGGCTGACAGCTGCTACCATAGCTACCAATGGCTGACAGCTACTACCAAGGCTACCAATGGCTGACAGTTGCTACCAAGGCTACCAAGCTTACAAGAGCATCAGATGAGGCTAAACCTGTCATTGAGAAAAAGATAAAAAGCTAAGTATTGCAAATTTTGTTTTTTTGGGGGGTTGTGTTTTAGTATGCTGGGCTTTCCCTTTAACAGATGGGAACTGGAAAGCAGCACCCATCATAATTTTTCATTGCATTAATTACATGAAAATGTTCTCCAACACACACTGGAGCGTACACACACATACACACATGGGAAATGGTATGAATTAGAGACATTTAATCATATATTCCATGATTTGTTCATATATGTATTTCATCATTCCAACATGGGTATACTACCTGTGTCTGTGTGCTTAATGCTTTCATAAGGCTAATGACATACAAGCTTTTGGTAGAGATCTGTCCTCCATTAGATCTCTAAAGGTGGCGCTACGAGACTGTTATATAATTTGTCATTTCTCCGTCACTGCAGCTGAGAGATTAATCATTGGAAAGGCAATAACATTCACATTTTTACATTAGTTATGACCTAAGATTCAGGATTGATGCATTTATGGAGCATGGTGATAAATGGCACTGCAAATTTATGGGGAATAAAAAGGCAAGAAAACAGGAAAAACATGGTGCGTTTTACTTTAACGGGTTGCTGTTGCTGTACAATCAATATAAACAATTTAGATTATCCCCTTCTATAGTACAGCCTATAGTAGTTCAATGCACACAACCACTCCTGTTCCAACGCTTTGCTGCCCCCTGAATTTCAGTTACAGTGCTGCAGCTTACAGGAGACCTTACCTTCCCCTTTGTGACTTGCTGGAATGTGTTACTTTAAATACAAAAGGAATTTCAAGGCAATAAAGCTCTTGTGGTTCTATTTTACTTGTTTTTCTCCCTGCTTGTCACTAAGCTCTGAGCTCCTACTGCGAAGCCAATGAGTGTGTGGGTGCATTAATACGCATCACTTTATTTTATTTCTTTCCATTGACGTATTTACTTATTTCTTATGTACATTACTTAAGCTGTGTGGATGTTCTAAGGGGACGTTTCATTGAACCTTGGTCTGCCCTTTAATCCCACACTCTGTAGTTTAATTGAATCTCTTTAGAACTGAATTCATTTGCATGGAATTCCTCGAATAGTATTTTTATTATAGGATTGTAATGGATTCACTTTTATAAATTAATTTCATTTAACAGGCTACTGGGATCAATCATTTTAAGACAATCTGAGAGCTCCAGCACTGTCTATATATAGAACAGGAAATCTATTAGAATTCCTATCTGGCAGTTTTCATGTATCTGGTACTTACCGGAACGTGCTCCCTAATCTTCCATTCTTCACTTTTTCCTTAATCTCATCATTTAAAATGGGGTAATGTCATCCTTACTGTACCAATTTCAGAGTCCATATGTGGGGCCCTAACAGACACAAGTCAGATTTGGGGCCGCACACCTTGGGCACACAGACCCCCTTCCCTTGGCATAACCACTAGAACCTCCCCACAGTGCAGTAAATTTGGCATATGCAAAGTGAGGCAAATAACCCCCCCCCCTCGGCACACTACCAAGTCCAACCCCTCCCCCCTACCCTTGGCATACAACCAGCACACTAGCACCCATCCCCCACCCCTGGCACATGCCCATTTGCACAGGGTTGTCATGCCCTATATGGCCAAACTTTCGAAAGTTTGGTCCGTTTTCAAACTTTCGAACTATATGGAAAGTTTGAAAACGGACCCATAAGGTCAATGGGAGTCAAATAGTTTAAAAAGTTCGAATTAAATACATTAAAATATCAATGGTAACTTAATGTAAATGGCTGTGGGGCCTGGGAAATGTTCTGGGGAACATGTTCCAATATCCAGACTTTCTAAAAACTCGATTTTTCTCTCACGCATGCTACTTTCGAGCTCTCGCGTTCGAACATTCGATAAATTATCCCATAAATGTATTAACTCCGCATATTGGTATATAAAACATTTTACTCGCAGATTCGAGAATTCGATATTTACTCGCGTATTGGTATAATAGACATTTTACTCGCATATTTGATAATTCAATATTTACTCACGTATTGGTATAATAGACATTTTAATCCACATATTCCATAATTCGATATTTACTCGCATATTAGTATATGCCATTTTACTCGCAATTCAAAATTCGATATTTACTCGTGTATTGGTATAATAGACATTTACTGCAATTTCAATATTCGATATTTACTCGCATATTAGTGTAATAGACATGTTACCATATTTGCGCCTTGAACATTCAAACGTAATTATCGAAAGTTCGAAAATTATCGAAGTCGAGAAATCCAGATCCGGGATAGTTCAAAAAGTCTAAGTCCGTTCAAACTCGAATACGTGTGCCTCGAACTCGGGTTCTAGTCCATCTCTAGCCTGAGCAGGATTTTCACCCTGCTTATGGATGTGACGGTTAACTTATTGGAGAAAGACATAGACTAAAGCACAGTAAAATGTTTAATTTTTTCCTATATAAAAGAACCAAATTGGAAGAAATTATATAAATCTATTATTATTTACATCATTATTATTATAGTATTATTTTACATTTGCTGCTCTCTTTGCTTCTTTTAGTTCTTCTTTTACTAACATCACATGGTTGAAGATTAATCAGTCAAAAACAAGCAATAAGCAAATGAAGGAAATTCTTCTTGTCTCCAGCTTTCCCTTCACTGTCTGCTTCTTGACCGAGATACGTTTAGTTTGTTTTCTTTTAATTTTGATTTATAACATTTCTAGCTCTAAGGGATTTTACATTTAAATGCAAATCCCCCCGAAAACATAGACACCTTACTCAATGACAATTATATCTTTCCTGCATTGTGTCCTCTTCCTCACACACAAGGAAATGACAAAGTGACACTGGGAAATCACATTTAAATTTTCCATTTTTCAATTTGTATTAAATGGATTTACTTCTGAGCAGCCGAGATGTGATTTCGCCATTTCAAAGGGCATCCCAAATCTACTCCTATCCCTCCTATGGATTTAGGGGATAACGTCTAACGCCGCATTCCCATAACCCATGTCCAAATGAAGCTTTATATTTAGCCAAAGGTGAAATTCCGGTGTTATTTTTATTTTGATGCTATTTATAAAGAGATGGATTTCATCTTTTCACCACATTTTTCTACATTTCTGCAGAATTTTCAAAAACACACCATTATTTCAAGTGTAAACATGGCGAAACTCACAGATTTATTTATAAAGCACCCAAAAGGTGGTATTTTTTTTTTATAAATGATCTCCAAGTCTGAGGTGGCATTATGGAATTTTTCTAGCCTGGTTCTTTGGTTCTATTCCTTATTGGAAGTGTCATTACTAGAGATAAACAAACTGGTGTGTTTAATTTCACCAGAAAAATCGTGGTTGAAATGCCCCAAATTTTTTTTTTTAAAATTCCACGTGAATTTGAGTTAAAATCTGATTTATGGCTCTGTGGAATCTTCATACATTCCACGGAGCCATATCAGATTCTCAATTCAAGTGAAAATTTTTCACCCAAAAATTTTGTTATTCAATTTTTCAATTCTTGATTGCGAAATTTAGATCACAAATATTAAGGGAACGGTGGTCTCCAAACAATTTTATTTTAATGAAAGGAAAGGCAGGTTCCTACTTTAAAATGAGCCATTAACCACCTCTCTATGTGCTGCAGCACCCAAAATATGAAGAAATCACTGATCAAAAGTTAGGGGGTGGAGGTTCTGAATCTGCGGTCAGAAATACTACTTCCTCCCTAATCTGCGGTTGGCACATGCTCAGTGCATGACTGAAGGGTAGGAGGGGGTGGGGAGACAGCACAGCCCTTCTTTTTTGCCTACCACTTGCTGGCCCTTCCCTCTTGCGGGTCCTGTGTCCCCTCCCCTTGCAGACCCAACCTGCCCCTTCCCTTGCAACCCCCTGCCCCCCTCCACCTATGGACTCTGTGGCCCCACCCATGGGTCCTGTGCCCCCCCCCCTGCTTGCACCTCAGACCAATACCCTCCTACCCCCTACAGAAGACTTTAAAATCAGCCTTTCAGTAGAGAAAGAATCAGACAAACTTAAAACTGCTGATTTTTTCTCTGCTAAAAAGGCTGCTTTTACAGTTTTCTGTAAGGGGAGGGGTATTGGTGTATGGTGCAAGTGGGGGAAGGGCGATGGGGACCCCACAAGGGGGTGGGGTCATTGGGGCCCGTGAGTGGAAAGGGCCAGCGGACCCGCAAGTAGACAGGGTCACAAGCCGATGAGTGGGAGGGCCACAGAAGGCGCAAAGGCAAGGCTCAAGGGGGCTGCAAGGTATAGGCCATGTGGCCCACAAGTGGGAGCGACAACATGACCCATGAGGCGCAGGGCCACAGAGCACATGATGTGAGGGGCCACAGGAGGCTGCAAAGGAAAGGTCCAAGGGGCTTAAGGAAGGGGTCAGTGTCTGTAAGGGGAGGGGCCATGGGGGCCCACAAGAGGAAGAGAACAGGGATGAGGGACTGTCACATGGTTTCAGCAGGAAGCAGGAAGTGCAGATGATCTGGTGATGCTGCACCCTGTCACACATAAAATTAAATATCTTCAAAACAATTAAAATAAATAATGAAGTAAATTGCAAAACCTCAGAAAGCAATTCCTGTCAATGTACCTAAAGTCAATTTTGGAGGACCACAGTTACCCTTTAATATTTCGCCTTTCAAAATTACAAATATTCAGACAGATCCACGGATTTTTGAAACCAGTGGTTCCACATCACAACTATGTTAGTTTCTAAACCAGACTCTCTAGTCATTATTTTGCTGAATTTTAAAAAGTATAGAAATCCTACTGCGTGTTTAACATTGTATAATCCCCCTGCTGTGTTCCTTAATTCATTCCAGGGTACGTCTTCAAGAACAATCTTCCAGTCCAAGTGATGTAATGAATCCCACGGATTTACAATGACCTGGATGAATTAGAAGTTTCACAAGTAAAGTGAAGTGTTGTTGGGTGTGTATGTTTAACTTGTGCAAACTGCTCCATTTAAAAAATAATATAATTGTAATTTAGCCAATATTCATAAATTTTTTTTCATTTGATATTTTGTTTAATCACATGTGCATTCACAATCATAGTTCCAAACTGATTTTGTAAACATATTAGGTAGGCTTAATAAGATTCATCCAAAATTGCCTGCAGCCTTCCATAGGCACCGGGGTTAAATTCTGTGTGGGCTGGGATTGTTTGACCATGGTCATGTATCCTGCGTGTGTTACAAAAATGTTCCAATTCACGTATATGCAAACATTCAGGAATCTCAAGTTAGTAGCCACTTTATTATTTGTTGTTTTGTAAAATATTCATCTTTTTTAAATGTATCCACATTGTAAGCTTGTGAAGGTTCTCATTCTTCCAGTCCCAGTTGATCTAACTGAATACAACAGATTATCCACATTGCTAACTATAATTTGGGGGAGTCGTGGGGACTTCCAGTAAAGATGGATATCTCTGCCCACAATTCCTGGAATAGGCTTCAAGCTTTATATTTTAGTTGATCTGTTGGGCATGAGAATGAAACATAACTCCTTTTTTCTACACGCAAGTTTCACGTGGCGGAGGGAAATTCTCACCTCACTTTTTTCATTAGAATCCTGCACTATCGGTGTAAACTAAAGCTATTTCCTGTGTGTAAAAACTTTTACCTTGGACATTCTACTAAGTTTATTGCATCATAGAGTTTACTATCTCATTTAACTTACAGTCCTGAAAAAACAATTACTACTTTTAGTTTCCATACATAAAACTGTATTTTGTGAATTCATCATTTTAACAGATGGAAAGAAATATGTTAACTTAAAAAAACAACAAACACAAATGTGTTTTTCTATATAAACCAATATATCTGCAGGACCATGCACCAAGCTTGTCAGCTTCAATTGGGAATTCCAACACTTTTTCAGAACTGCTGATAGTTTGTTCATCTCTAATTTTATCACTCAATAGCAAGTGTCTGCAGATAATGAGCCACTCATGGACACTTAGAAATTAATACAAGAAGATAGGTAAAATAAAGAAAGATAGAATTCTTCCAGGCTATTACTAAATTTTAAACATTTTAGTTTTCCCTAGCTCTAGAAACCACTGGCTATATGGCTTCACTCCTCACCTAACATACGGTTTTTAGACTTGGGGCCAACACATCCCTAATCAGCCTACACTGACAATATAACTGTAGCTCTGGCCGCCACCCAAAGGAATCTCTCCAAGTGGCCTATTATTATTACCGAGTCATGCATATTTCCCCATATACTCTCCCATACTAATAAACGCCTCCACTAATAAGAGATATCACTAAATACCCAGAGATTATACCCAGATAAAATATTTTAGTTTCTCTTACCTAGTCAAGGCTAAACTTCAAATATGGAAACAAATCCCAATCAACTTGATGTTTACAGGGTACCCTTTTAAAATAAAAAATAACAAAAAGTGGTATAAAGTGATAACTTTATACTGGGCAGAAATGTATCTACAGAAGATGGGAACCAGTATGGGTACACCGCTTTGCACCCCAATATTCCAATCTTTTCATGGCTAACTTTAAGGGGACTTTCTCTCCACCTGTAAACACTATGCCTCTGAACGTACCTCCGCTACATAGATGACATATTCATATCTGGACAGGTGCTGAACAAGAACTCATTCAATTTCACAAACAATTTAATGACTTTCACCCAACTATCAATTTAAACAGCACTACTCCCTACTCACATTCCCTTTCTAGATACTACTACCATCCATATCAGGGGAATAGTTTGCAAACCACCATATATCGAAAGCCGATGGATAAACCATCTTATCTAATGTAGATAGCTTTCACCATGACCCACAAACACTCCATCATTTACAGCCAAGCTCTACGATATAATCGGATATGTTCTGACACTACTGAAAGGGACCACCACCTGAAAACCCTCAAAGTGGACCTCATTAACAGGGGCTACAACCAAGGATTGTGGATCAAAACATCCTACAGCCACCAGGATCCCAGAAGTCATCTTCTGCAATACAAACAAAAAACGAAACATATCGAATCCCTCTATCATGTCATCACATACAATCCCCAACTAAACACTTAGAAAAATAGCCAAGGTCTACAGTGTACACTTCACAAGGATGAAGGCTCCAAAACATATTCCCCAGACCAGCACCTTCGGCATTCAGGCAGCCCCCAAATCTAAAAAACTAATAACAGAAGCGCCTTGATTCAACCCCACAAAAATGGAACCTATCCCTGTAGCAAAACAAACCTGCCCACATCTGCATTCAGAAAAATACAGATTCCAGCACATTAGAGGATCAGCATCCATGGCCAATACAACTGCTCTTCATCTAACGGGGTGTACTTAATACATTGCCTGGATGCCCAACAGAGGGCTGTAATAGAGAACTGGCCAAAGCCTGAGAAAGAGGAATACACCACCACGATTTACTATAACATAAAAAACTGGACACACCAGTAGGAGAACCATTTTAAACAGCCCTCACCACTCCATAAACCATCAAAAATCTTGTGTCCTTAGGGGAACTTTAAAACCGAGAATGAAAGGAAGGTATGAGAGTACAAATTAATGCAAACTTTTAACTCTCTGAGAAGGGGACTGACCTGGGCCTTGATTTATGGCAAACTATATAATTAAAACTGCCTGCACCAAACCAGAAATACAAACATCTGTAGAGACATTGGGACAGTTAATTACATGGAATGCTTCACTTCATTCACATTACACTATTTATAATCCACTTGTATCCCAGTATATTGTACCTTAGCTGTTTGTTAACCACATATTACATTGATAACCCCATGTTAACCCCATATTACCCCATATAACCCCCAATTATAAATTACAAATTTGTAAATTCTGTTTTATAAATAAAGCTATAAATAAAATGGCAATCCCATCAAATCTACCTGTGTGTCAGGAAAATTACCGATCCCACGGCCAGATTACTACCACCTGAATCTGAGAATAGGGAGTCAATACTGGCTTCTGTCGATGTGAACTATCCTCCTATTAGGGATAGATTTCGGGTCGGATCCGAACCGTTTATATCTTCGGGATCTCCGAACTTTTCGTATTATCAAATAATTATTGATTATTAATTAGCAATAACAATTAAATTAAAAATATGAGGGATATTAAAATACAGAGCCATGTTTGAGGGTTCCCGAATATACAAGGCTACTTTCGAGGGTTATCAAAAATGTTATGCGGAAACTTGAAAACAGCTCGCCTGTAAAGGAAGTTTGTTTTTAATAAAATGTTGGTGATTTGTATGTGTTCCCCAGACTATTTTCCAGGTGCCTGAGTCATCTACTGTAAGTTGCCATTGTTATTTATTAGTTACACAGAAAAATCAGATTCTACCAATGGCACTCGGAATTTCCAACCATCTTTACTCCTTATACAATATGGGGCAGGGTAGGACTGGGATATTAGGGAGAGGTGCAATTTCCTTCTGGGTCACTCTTTGATACCCTTATTGGGACATGGTTGCTTGTATTATGTGTTGCCACAAAGCCGCACAGAATTGGACTTGTCTTCCAGTAGTCCTACTAATGTCAAACCTTTCTGGCTGCTTATTTGCACCTCCGTTCTCCCCAAAGTAGTGTGCACTTGCTCGCACTTATATGGGGTTGGAAGATTCAAACTCCTGACGGTTCTCCAGTATTGTGCTTATAATTATCAGAACTGTGAGTGGAAATATTTGCAGGAAACAACCAGTCCAAGCAGTAGCCCGTAAGGTGATTTAAAATCCCTGTGTGTAGTTAGCAGTGGTGGCAGCGTAAGTTGATGGATGGGTCATATTTTATGTACCCAGCTTAATAAGCAGCACTAAGAATTGTACATTTTTTTGTGCCTTGTCCCATAGGGAAATCAAACAAACTTTGAAGAGTTAAACTGAGTACACACAGTACCTCACAGGTGGCCACACACACAGAGCTCACTTTCAGCTCCCTATTCTAAAATATAGTGAGCCAATGGAAATATTTGGTCCGAACCATCTAATGCCTACCAGTAGTTCATCAGCTTTGGAATTAGTCAATTTCTTGCCACACACATGGCCGATAACTGACTAATCCCGTTTTACCAGACAGGACTGGCCCATAATTGGCAGTGTGTGTACCCAGCTTTACACAGCTTCTAGCCTCTAAGCTATAATTCTCTGAGCTCGGGAAATAATAGCGCAATCAGGGAGTTGGTACTTTGCAGCTTTGTCCTCTAATAGTTCAGTCAACAAAAGATACATTATCCCTACTTTGTATTTAAGAAAAGCTAAAGTGCATATAAAGTTTTTTTTTTTTTTAAATATACCTTGAACAAGGGGGTAGGATTGGTAACTCCTACCTCCCGATATCATTTCTGTGAGGAGTTCGAGCAGGAAGAAACTGGTTCTGCCAGTATTTCTCAGCCCTATCTTTAATACAGGAACTGTATTTTCAGTTGAAAACTGTACGTGCTGGTGATCCTCAGCGAAATTGTATTGGGGTGGGAATAATTAATCCTACCTTCCTTCCCAACGTACTTTTCATTTCTTAAAAGTTAATTTTTGCAGAATAGTTGTCTTTTAAAGAATGAAAAAATACCTTATGTGTAATAGTTCCAGATAAACTCAACCAATAACTTACAAAGATGTGAAAAAGAGATAAGCAGTTACTTTCGGAATAAAAAGAGGACTTGAATAAATAAACCAATCTTAGATTAGTCCAAAGAAGGACAAGGATTTGGAGCCCCAATATTGAAACATTATTATGTAGCAGCACGAATAGCAAAGAAACTAAATTGAATGTCACTTTAGGTGCCTGTAGACAGGTCCGCATTGAAACAAATGTTTTTAGATCCCTTCATGGCTGAAATCATAATCAAGATTCCTTAACAAAGAACATAAACATGAACTACTACAGCTCCGTTAACACTACCCACAGTGAATCAGCAATTCATGAATTGGAGCTACAGTCCATTTCCCTTCTCTGATTACAAATGGGTTTGTAAATCCTTCTTTTTAGGGAGGAATTAAACAGAAAAATGTCAATATCTGTGAGATAGCCAACAACAACTAAGGGTCTTCCAGAATCCTTATGGTTCCAATTAGACTAGACGTTCTGTGAAGTTTGCTTTTTAATAGGATGACATTAAAATCCATATTTTTTCTGGAATATTTTCAGAAATAAGCTATTAAGGCTCATTATAAAAAATCATTTAGAATTAAACTACATATAATAAACAGACATGTAACGGAAAAATAGATGATAAATATGGCCAACCTCCCCCTGATTTCTGGATTTTCTCCCTTAAAGACTCTTTTTTTGATATACAGGTTAAAATATTGTTGGTTGCGGCAAAAATAGTCGGCGTTGATATTTTGACACAACCGATTGTGTGGTCCATAGACTAACATGAAGCAGGCAGATTGGCCCACTGAATTAGCACCTGGACAAGCCCTTATGTCCATAGCCTTACATGAAGCTGGCAGATTGGTCCAATGAACTAGCACCTGGACAAGTCAATGTCTTGGGTGTGGTTTGGACAGGACCATGGCACATATGTAACATTGTAAAATTATGATAATCGCATGTTATGTGAACAACATCATTTCCAATGCCTTGTCTGGTCTGTTTTCGATATTTACACAACTTAAAACTAAACTGTTGCCCTAATTTCTATACATGAAGGCTTCATATGGCCTCGTTTAACTGTCGGAAAGGTTTTAATTTTCTACTGTTTACGCTTCTAAACCAGACATCAAGACAGGCAATTGTGCAACTGGCATAAGGCTCTGTCCAGGTGCTAATTCAGTGGACCAATCTGCCAGCTTGTAAGGCTATGGATCACACTATCGGTTTCATAAATATTTTGCCGCAACCAGCCTGAAGGCATGCAGCAACACACACATTAAAGTACGCGCCATGTAAAGTAATTTTTTCAGTACAGTTAACTTTTAATGCTGAATCAATTAGTCATGCAGTGGCAGAGGAATAGATTTTGCTTTCATAGAAAGGATAAAGATTTTACACATAGTGGGACCATGGGGAGGGGCTAGGATATATGGGACCATGGGGAGGGGCTAGGATATGCAAAGGAATTTGGTGATTTACAGTTCTCTGCCCCTTGTCAAAGAAGTCAAAGTCAAAGAAGAGATTTTGGGTTTAAGGTTAGTGCCAATTAATAATTATGCAGTGTAATTAGGTGGGAATTTGTTTAGTTCAGTTTGCATGCCCTTTTTAATTGAATTTTGTAACTGAAACGATTTTCACTATTTTTTTCCCCCTCAATCAGCTAGAATAGAATTACATATATATATTTTAGAGTAGAACTAATCCACCAGCAGTAAATACACAAGTATAGCTAATGCCCACCTCCAACGTTATGTGCAGCCTGTAGGGCCCTATTAAAAAAATTGAGGTATCAAAATTTGGCGATAACAAAAACATGCGCTATCGATAGTTTACGATTGTGGCCGTAAATGTACAGTTAAAGTCACTGAAGGGGAAAGGAATGTCAATGCTGGTTGAAGTGATACATTATGTTCTGGTCTGTGCCCTAGATAGGCTTTCAATAGGAGGTGTAGTGGTATGTATTCTTATAAACCAAAATACAAAGGTGTACCAAACTGTCGGTACATTCGGTACTGGAGCTCCCTGACGTGGGCTCACTGCCACAGACCTCCAATATCAATATACAACACCAAAAAGTAATGAGGGAGGTCCAGACGTTGAGCTGAATGTGATAACTGGAAAAATTATTCCATCAGAATAAACTATAAACAGTGGCAATGTTTCGGGCTTGAGAAAGGGCCCAAAACGTTCCCACTGTTTTTACTTTCTTCTGATGGAATAGAACCAGAACATTGAAAAGGATTCATAGAGATAATCAAACAGTTCAGTGAAAAATCATTCATGTAAATCATTAAATTTCCCTTGCAGCTGCGTAAACCCTCCAAGAGCTTTAAAATCCTACCCTAGTACCAGCAGCAGAAGGAGACCCAGAAATCATCATCATCTGTCATCTCTGTGCACGGGCGACTTTCTGGGTCCACATCCAAGTTGTTCCAGGTGATACTAGGGAAAGAAACCCCAGCTCATCTGTGGTTGAAAGTTTGGTAGAAATTACAATTAATCTTTAGACCATTCCTTGTGTGCCATGTAATATCTGCTCTTCACAACAGAAAATTAGCACCAACTACTTCTCTCAACCAATATATGTTTTCTTTGCATATTTATGCAAACAGTCAGTCGACAGTCTTACCATAACACATAATAAAAACACTTCTAGTGAAATTACTCATGCTTGAAGTTTGCAGAACGATTCCAAATGATTCAGACTAAATAGATAAATGATGTTACATAATCATAGAAATGAAAATTTGGACGGCTATCAAACAAAACATGTCACAGAAAAATAAGAAATAAAAAAGCCATTACCCTCCAGATCATTCCTCTAAAAATACATACTAATAACATCCAAGTGGTAATAAGGAAATGATCAAATAAATCAATGCTGTGTTTACAAACTGTATAATTTATACAATATATTTACTTTGGGTCTAAACCAAGATCACCCGTACATTCATCTTTTAAGAAAAGTGCATTAACCTTATCGGAACCATTGAATCATTTTATTTAGATTCCACTGGGATACCAGCTGAGTCTATTACTCATTCCTTGTGGAGAGATAATGTAGAACAGAAATACTAATTAATGATTCTTTTTCTTGCACAATACTGAGCATAGTCACTTTAGGGAATCAAGTATATTATAATAAATATAAAATGTAAATCTCTCCTTAAGAAACGCTACCAGGGCTCATACAATTAAAGGTGCAAAAAATGAATTTGCAGCAAACCAATCAAATACTAGTTTTTACTGGGTTATTGCAATAAGATGACATCCAATTGGCCGCTGCAGATTAATTGCACATTCTATTCTATTTAATCTGGAATTTTTCGTTATAGATTAATAACAGACTGGTAGGTTAGAGATGTTTCAAATGATAATAGTGCATTGCTACCCTTGTATTTGTTCTGAGTCTATTAATATGAATGGACCAAACCTCTATATACAAGGTACAAGATGGCCACCCCATGCTATCTCTCATATGAAGAAAACATAAGGTGACAGTGAATCGAATATATCTTAATATTGATTCACTTAAGGTATAATTGGTAGCAGAAAAACGTTTCTATGTAGACACCTTTATAAAGTGCTTTAATAAACATGGAAGTGGACTAACTCTTGGCCCTTCACTGGTGGTAATTACATCAATGCTACAAAGGACAGCACTTATACCCATTCCATTGTATCTGTATGTTACCCACCTAACTAGATTGTAAGCTCTACGGGGCAGGGACCTCATTACCTCTTGTGACAAAGCTCTAGCACTTTATATATTTAGTTACTGAGCTATCTATGTATTTGTTCCCCTTGTACAACTTTATTGTATTTTGTTACTGTACAGCGCTGCATCCCCAAGTGGCGCTTTATAAATAAACTATACATACATACATATTGCTTATATGGCTAATAAAATTATTATTGCTAAATTTGCCTGCAGTTTGAAAAAAAAAATGTGAAAAATCAGTTGAATTTATACCCCTTGCTATTCCCTGAGCTGACATTTCAGGTTCTAACAGTCCTTCTTCTTCCCGGGATGCACCACTTCCTTGGAATGTTCCTAACATTAATTTCTACTGATTGGCTGTTGGATGGGTCAAACATGCTCAGATCTCTACTGAGCAACTCAATAAACCCAGGTGCTGGGTCAAGGGCAAGACCATAATGGTCTCTACTAGGGGTCCTGCAAACAGGAAGTCAGTATTTTGGTTATTTATACACAGACACAATGGGGCAGATTAAGGTCATTGGGACGAAAAAATACTGCTCTTTTTTCTGAAAAGCATATGTATTTGCACTGAACTTCCCCTTTAACACAATTTATTTTATATTAAAAGTGTACAGATTTCATGGAAATCTGGGAAATATCATAGGGAGCATGTTCCAATGGGCAATATATATATTTAAAAATAAATCATATGTAACCATATGTGTGAATACAAATATATAGACAGAAGCAATATTGAGTGATTGATTGGCTGGAACTCTAGCAATGTCTGTCTTTCCCTATTCCCTATACACTCCAACACACTGAAAAATGGCTGCTGGTTTTGGAAACAGTGTTTTTTATACTAAAATGGGTGGCACACATTAAAATATCTATGATTGGTTATTGTAGGTCGGCTGATCAGTGTGTAATCATTATGCAAGTCATTTCGAAAAAAAATTAGGTTTTCATGATTTTTCACAAAATTGCCAAACCTGAATTTCCTATAAGAAACCAACTTGGTTCATCTCTATTGCTAATATTTAAAGGGTTACTCCACCCAGAAAAAGAACATTTCCAAAATGGATTCTACAATTCAGTGCGAGATAGGATCACTAATTGCTATCTCCCAATTCATTTTACAAGCTGATATCTGCCTGTGTTTATTTAAGATCTCCCCAGCCAGCTCTTTGTCTCCCCCTGATGGTAGCATGTGCAGAAAACCAGAAAGAGAGGGAGACAGAGAGCTGCAGGATCTTGTAAGTAAAGACAGGCAGATCTCATCTTGTAAATAGAATTAGGAGATAGCAGCTAGTGATCCTATCTCCCACTGTATTATAGAATCCATTTTTAAAAAGTTGTTTTTTTGGGTGAAGTTACCCTTTAAACCATTGAAGTACACAGAACTGGGCTTATTAGAATAAGAGAAAATAAAAAGAAAATAATAAAAATTGATAATACAAAATATAGAAATCTCATGTAAAAGAAAATGGCACCCTACCGCTTGAAACCACACAGAAATGAATGCTGTGACTAAAGAATGAAAAAGGAATTTTCCAGCAATATGTCGATAAGCAGAATAATCTCACTGTCCTTTGCATGTTCAATTCAATCATCTGGAAATTACCCTGCGTTAAAACACATTTCACACTGTGCTGGGGATGTAATCGACACTCTGTGTGGGATCCGAGAGGTTAAAGGTGTTTCTATTTTATGAAGCCGGTAGAAATGTCTTCGATTGATATGAAATATTCTTCACTTGCTTTATTATTTGGTTATTCTTCTTGGAGGTTTCCGTTATGACTGTTATTGGGAATGCTTGACTGAATTACTATTGTGGTTTAAATTATATAACAATAGTTTGAAATGGAGACAATAATGTCCTCAATAATGAATGAATGTTTGTTTGAAATCTCTATTATGTACTAGAACAGTTGTTACATGATTACCTCTTCTTCATTTTATGCTCCGTGGTAAACAGATAGAAACTGGAATCATATGCAGCCTGAAATGTATAACTCTCAATGTACATGACAGGAAGGATAAACATTCTAATGTAAACAATGCACAGCTGATCTTTACAGGCTGATGTACAGAGAGACATACCGGTAGCTGCAAAATTCCACCTTAAAGGACATCTATAGGGCATACTGTATAAAGTGAAAAAAAAAAAAGTTAAAATGAAAAGTACCTGAGGCAGAGTGGTAGGATTGGTAATTCCTACCTCCCAATATTGTTTCTGTGAGGAGATACAGCACGAAAAAAATAAAAATAAAAGGGAATTACAGGACACTAACCTGTTAGATACAAACTGTACATGTTGGCGCTCCTCAACAAAATGATTTTAAGTGTGGTTAATATAATACATTTAGGAGATAAATTAGTCAGGATAATACAGAGGCACCTTGACAAAAAATGTTTTGTTTAAGTGTTACAAGCCTATAAGGATCTTACCTGCCGCGCTCCCTCGATGTTCCCGGGACTGGTGACGTCACCGGCGCCGGACGTTGGCGTCGTGACGTCACCACGTTCCCGACACCAGCCGGCGCAAAAATTCAAATAGGCTCTCGCAGAGGGAGCGAGTGCCTATTCGTAGACCTCGCTACCAGACTGTCAGTTTGTCAGTCTGTAGCGCTCCTTACCTGCCATTGTATCCAGCCATTGTATCCAGCCATTGTATCCAGCCATTGTTTCCAGCCATTGTATCCAGCATTGTATCCAGCCACTGTATCCAGCCATTGTATCCAGCATTGTATCCAGCCATTGTTTCCAGCCATTGTATCCAGCATTGTATCCAGCCACTGTATCCAGCATTGTATCCAGCCATTGTTTCCAGCCATTGTATCCAGCATTGTATCCAGCCACTGTATCCAGCCATTGTGTATCCAGCCATTGTATCCAGCCCAGTTGTATCCAGCCATTGTTCCCAGCCATTGTATCGCAGAGCATCATGTTCCAGCCCACTGTGTATCCAGCATTGTATCCAGCCATTTTTTCCAGCCATTGTATCCAGGGCATTGTATCCAGCCACTGTAATCCAGCCATGTATCCAGCCATTGTAAATCCACATTGTTTCCAGCCATTGTACCAGCATTGTTATCCAGCCACTGTATCCAGCCACTGTATCCCATTGTATCCAGCCATTGTTTCCAGCCATTGTATCCAGCATTGTATCCAGCACTGTATCCACCAGCATTGTATCCAGCCATTGTTTTTCCAGTCATTGTATCCAGCATTGTAATCCAGCCATTGTTTCCAGCCATTGTATCCAGCATTGTAATCCAGCCACTGTATCCAGCATTGTATCCAGCCATTGTTTCCAGCCATTGTATCCACATTGTATCCAGCCACTGTATCCAGATACTGTATCCAGCCATTGATCCAGCCATTGTATCCAGCCATTGTATCCAAGCTTGTTTCCAGCCATTGTATCCAGCATTGTATCCACACTGTATCCAGTATTGTATCCAGCATTGTATCCAGCTATGTTTCAACTCCATTGTTCCAGCCATTGTATCCAGCATTGCATCCAGCATTGTATCCAGCCATTGTTACCTACCACCGATTATTCCAGCCATTGTATCCAGCATTGTCCCAGCCTTGTTTCAACTCCATTGTTCCAGCATAGTATCTAGCATTGTTTCACACTCCATTGTTCCAGCCACACCGATCCAGCACTGTTTCAACTCCATTGTCCAGCCACATCGTATCCAGCCATTGTATCCAGCATCATTGTCTTACTCCATCATTCCAGCCATTGCTTCTTGTTGAATCCTGCCCTACAATCTGAACTCCTCCTAAAAGGTACAGTGAACTTCGTCCCTTCGGGACTCAATTCATTACACAAGTCTTTTTTCTTTCCATACAATCTAAATGTGGGTGCCACTACATTAGGGGTCCTGGATGCCTGGTGTTTGAATGGGTTCCTTAAAGGCAAGTCATTGAAAAGTCCCTAGGCAAGGCTAGAATTTAAGGCTCAAAGACCACGTTAGAAATGTTAAGCCAAACGGATACAAAATGTACAGAAACAACGTAATATGACACACTATGACATATGACATTCTTAATGGTTTTCTAAATATGAAAAATACTATGTCTCCTACACATACACACTGAATGGAAATCTATATGTTCATGGGAAGTAGGAGAAAGTATGTCCGGCTTGTCAAGAGAGGAAGATCTATTGGAGGGAGAGCTGTCAGCTGTGGTAATAAAAGGCTAACTTTGATACCTCTGTGTTGGTGTCACAGGGCAGAACCGGAGGTGGGAGTCTCTCTTCTACCTCCCAGGAAATAAAGATGTGATATTAAAAAAAAAACAACTTAAATCACCGCCCAATCGACACCACTAAACCCACACCATCTTACTCTCTAGGTCACCAGAAGAAAAGAAAGACATACTAAGTCACTTTTTAACAACTGGAAGAATGAAGGAACTCACACTTGCACAAAGAAATAAACTGCAAAGTTTCACTTATGTTTGGAGTTCCTGGATACCTTTAGCTTCCATTCTCCCCTTTTCCCTTTTTCATATATGATACAATCACTTACCTTATTTTTATTCATTTTATCTGTTCTTTTGATATGTTTACCTATGAAAATTCTTAAAAACTAATAAAAATAAATTTACAAAAAAAAATCAACTTGACTTGCTAGCCTTAAAATAAATCCCCAAATAAAGGGAGGTATACAGGTTATTTTTCCAAAAGAATCATATTCCATGAAAAATGAATACTTCAGTTGGTGTAAATAAACTGGATATTAAAATGTTCTTTTAAAATATGTAAGACTTGTATTCTGATATCTGTCTTTTTCTTGATTTAAAAAAAATAACTTGCTGTGGGTACAATACAGATCCATCCCAAATGTATAATACAGCTAATTTAACTAGTGATGAGTCCGGGTTTCAAAGCAAACAGAATTTTTGACATTTCAAACCGAGAACTAATTTTAAAATTATGATTGAAAATTCAAATTTAGGTTCAATTGGGCTTGAAAATCAGTATCATTCGTCGCGTTGCTAATGTTAACGTTACTGTGGCAGAAAATCTAAACTTATGTACTGATTAACACTTCACAAAACCCTAATTTTTGAGATCTGAAATATAAGTCTAACCTGAATCCTGCACAATGTCCTGTTTCCCCTGTTTCTGCTTCCTGTTTCTTCAGTTAAGTACTGCATTATGGATTTGACAGGTGACATCACAGCCAATGACTGAATGCTAATCCCCTAACTGCCTCTTCTGAGCATGCCCAGGCTCAGTACAGGCTCAGTACAGACCTCTAAATTGCTCAGTGTCCATGAGGCATCCAGAAGCATAGCAGGCATACAGAAATGAATTCAGAGGACAAAGTAGAATTTATAAACATAGTTTAAAGAGGCCAGACGTTCTAAAATATGTTGGCAGAGTTGTCCTTTAAGGAAAGTGGTGCAAGATAGAAAATAAAAGGTGCATAATGAAAGACTCAATTCAATTTAATAAGATTCAATAAGACACAGAAAGCGAAGAATATATGATTAGGGAGCACATTCCAATGAACAACTGACAAACATGAATTATAAAAGATTACTCTGTTCTATACATAGACACTCAGATTGACTTAAAATGATTGATCCTAGTAGCCCCGTTACCGCTAAACTCATGCTCCTTCCAGTCGTACTGTTGTGACTATAACGTCAGTTAAAGGGCACCTCCAATCCAAACAAGAATGTATATTCATAACCAAATCCCCCAAAGCTAACAATCATTATAATTACATTTTCAGCCAATGCCCCTAGGGATACTTGCAAATCCCAATCCCTCACAGCAGCTGTCTCCTTCCTGCTGCTTTAGAGCAGGGGCCGTTGGTCAAGGCCATGACGGTGATGTCACAGTTGCTACCAAGGCTACCAATGGCTGACAGCTGCTACCATGACTACCAATGGCTGACAGCTGCTACCATAGCTACCAATGGCTGACAGCTACTACCAAGGCTACCAATGGCTGACAGTTGCTACCAAGGCTACCAAGGCTTACAAGAGCATCAGATGAGGCTAAACCTGTCATTGAGAAAAAGATAAAAAGCTAAGTATTGCAAATTTTGTTTTTTTGGGGGGTTGTGATTATGAATATACATGGGCTTTCCCTTTAACAGATGGGAACTGGAAAGGCAGCACCCATCATAATTTTTCATTGCATTAATTACATGAAAATGTTCTCCAACACACACTGGAGCGTACACACACATACACACATGGGAAATGGTATGAATTAGAGACATTTAATCATATATTAACATGATTTGTTCATATATGTATTTCATCATTCCAACATGGGTATACTACCTGTGTCTGTGTGCTTAATGCTTTCATAAGGCTAATGACATACAAGCTTTTGGTAGAGATCTGTCCTTCCATTAGATCTCTAAAGGTGGCGCTAGCGAGACTGTATATATAATTTGTCATTTCTCCGTCACTGCAGCTGAGAGATTAAATACATTGGAAAGGCAATAACATTCACATTTTACATTAGTATGACCTAAGATTCAGGATTGATGCATTTATGGAGCATGGTGATAAATGGCACTGCAAATTTATGGGGAATAAAAAGGCAAGAAAACAGGAAAAACATGGTGCGTTTTACTTTAACGGGTTGCTGTTGCTGTACAATCAATATAAACAATGTTAGATTATACCCCTTCTATAGTACAGCCTATAGTAGTTCAATGGGACACAACCCACTCCTGTTCCAACGCTTTGCTGCCCCCTGAATTTCAGTTACAGTGCTGCAGCTTACAGGAGACCTTACCTTCCCCTTTTGTGACTTGCTGGAATGTGTTACTTTAAATACAAAAGGAATTTCAAGGCAATAAAGCTCTTGTGGTTCTATTTTACTTGTTTTTCTCCCTGCTTGTCACTAAGCTCTGAGCTCCTACTGCGAAGCCAATGAGTGTGTGGGTGCATTAATACGCATCACTTTATTTATAAGTTCTTTCCATTGGGACGTATTTACTTATTTCTTATGTACATTTACTTAAGCTGTGTGGAGTGTTCTAAAGGGACGTTTCATTGAACCTTGGTCTGCCCTTTAATCCCAACACTCTGTAGTTTAATTGAATCTCTTTAGAACATGAATTCATTTGCATGGGAATTCCTCGAATAGTTATTTTTATTTATAGGATTGTAATGGATTCACTTATTAGTATAAATTAATTTCATTTTACAGGCTACTGGGATCAATCATTTTAAGACAATCTGAGAGCTCCAGCACTGTCTATATATAGAACAGGATAATCTATTAGAATTCCTATCTGGCAGTTCATGTATCTGGTACTTACCGGAACGTGCTCCCTAATCTTCCATTCTTCACTTTTTCCTTAATCTCATTCATTTTAAAATGGGGTAATGTCATCCTTACTGTACCAATTTCAGAGTCCATATGTGGGGCCCTAGACAGACACAAGTCAGATTTGGGGCCGCACACCTTGGGCACACAGACCCCCTTCCCCTTGGCATACCACTAGAAACCTCCCCACAGTGCAGTAAATTTGGCATATGCAAAGTGAGGCAAATAACCCCCCCCCCTCGGCACACTACCAGTCCAACCCCTCCCCCCTACCCTTGGCATACAACCAGCACACTAGCAACCCATCCCCCACCCCTTGGCACATGCCCATTTGCACAGGGTTGTCATGCCCTGATGATGGCCAAACTTTCGAAAGTTTGGTCCGTTTTCAAACTTTCGAACTATATGGAAAGTTTGAAAACGGACCCATTAAGGTCAATGGGAGTCAAATAGTTTAAAAAGTTCGAATTAAATACAATTAAAATATCAATGGTAACTTAATGTAAATGGCTGTGGGGCCTGGGAAATGGTCTGGGGAACATGTTCCAATATCCAGGACTTTCTAAAAACTCGATTTTTCTCTCACGCATGCTACTTTCGAGCTCTCGCGTTCGAACATTCGATAATTATCCCATAAATGATATTAACTCGCATATTGGTATAATAGACATTTTACTCGCAGATTCGAGAATTCGATATTTACTCGCGTATTGGTATAATAGACATTTTACTCGCATATTTGATAATTCAATATTTACTCACGTATTGGTATAATAGACATTTTAATCACATATTCCATAATTCGATATTTACTCGCATATTAGTATATAGCCATTTTACTCGCATATTCAATAATTCGATATTTACTCGTGTATTGGTATAATAGACATTTTACTTGCATATTCAATATTCGATATTTACTCGCATATTAGTGTAATAGACATGTTACCATATTTGCGCCTTGAACATTCAAACAGATAATTATCGAAAGTTCGAAAATTATCGAAAGTCCGAGAAATCCAGATCCGGGATAGTTCAAAAAGTCTAAGTCCGTTCAAACTCGAATAGCTTGGCTCGAACTCGGGTTCTAGTCCATCTCTAGCCCTGAGCAGGATTTTCACCCTGCTTCATGGATGTGACGGTTAACTGTATTGGAGAAAGACATAGACTAAAGCACAGTAAAAATGTTTAATTTTTCCTTATTATAAAGACCAAATTGGAAGAAATTATATAAATCTATTATTATTTACATCATTATTATTATAAGTATTATTTTACAATTTGCTGCTCTCTTTGCTTCTTTTAGTTCTTCTTTTTACTAACATCACATGGTTGAAGATTAATCAGTCAAAAATCAAGCAATAAGCAAATGAAGGAAATTCTTCTTGTCTCCAGCTTTCCCTTCACTGTCTGCTTCTTGACCGAGATACAGTTTAGTTGTTTTGCTTTAATTTTGATTTATAACATTTCTAGCTCTAAGGAGTTTACATTTAAAATGCAAATCCCCGAAAACATGAAGACAAACCTTAGCTCAATGACAATTTATATCTTTCCTGCATTGTGTCCTCTCCTCACACACAAGGAAATGACAAAGTGACACTGGGAAATCACATTTAAAATTTCCATTTTTCAATTTGTATTAAATGGATTTACATTCTGAGCAGCCGAGATGTGATTTCTTCCATTTCAAAGGGCATCCCAAATCTACTCCTATCCCTCCTATGGATTTAGGGGATAACGTCTAACGCCGCATTCCCAATAACCCCATGTCCAAAATGATAGCTTTATATTTAGCAGCAAAGGTGAAATTCCGGTGTTATTTTTATTTTGATGCTATTTATAAAGAGATGGAATTTCATCTTTTCACCACATTTTTCTACATTTCTGCAGAATTTTCAAAAAACACCATTATTTCATAGTGTTAAACATGGCGAAACTCACAGAATTATTTATAAAGCACCAAAAAGGTGGTAATTTTTTTTTTTTAAATTGATCTCCAAGTCTGAGGTGGCAATTATGGGAATTTTTCTAGCCTGGTTCCTTTGGTTCTATTCCTTATTGGAAGGTGTCATTACTAGAGATAAACAAAACTGGTGTGTTTAATTTCACCAGAAAAATCGTGGTTGAAATGCCCCAAATTTTTTTTTTAAAAATTCCACGTGAATTGAGTTAAAATCTGATTTATGGCTCTGTGGAATCTTCATACATTCCACGGAGCCATATCAGATTCTCAATTCAAGTGAAATTTTTCACCCAAAAATTTTGTTATTCAATTTTTCAATTCTTGATTGCGAAATTTAGATCACAAATATTAAAGGGGAACGGTGGTCTCCAAACAATTTTATTTTAAATGAAAGGCCAGGTTCCTACCTTTAAAATGAGCCATTAACCACCTCTCTATGTGCTGCACAGCCCAAAATATGAAGAAATCACTGATCAGAAAGTTAGGGGGTGGGAGGTTCTGAATCTGCGGTCAGAAATACTACTTCCTCCTCTAATCTGCGGTTGGCACATGCTCAGTGCATGACTGAAGGGTAGGAGGGGGGTGGGGAGGACAGCACAGCCCTGCTTTTTTTATGCCTACCACTTGCTGGCCCTTCCCTCTTGCGGGTCCTGTGTCCCCTCCCCTTGCAGACCCAACCTGGCCCCTTCCCTTGCAACCCCCTGTGGCCCCTCCCACCTATGGACTCTGTGGCCCCACCCATGGGTCCTGTGCCCCCCCCCCTGCTTGCACCTCAGACCAATACCCTCCTACCCCCTACAGAAGACTTTAAAATCAGCCTTTTCAGTAGAGAAAGAATCAGACAAAGCTTAAAACTGCTGATTTTTTCTCTGCTAAAAAGGCTGCTTTTACAGTTTTCTGTAAGGGGAGGGGTATTGGTGTATGGTGCAAGTGGGGGAAGGGCGATGGGGAGCCCACAAGGGGGTGGGGTCAGTGGGGCCCGTGAGTGGAAAGGGCCAGCGGACCCGCAAGTAGACAGGGTCACAGAGCCGATGAGTGGGAGGGGCCACAGAAGGCTGCAAAGGAAAGGCTCAAGGGGGCTGCAAGGTAAGAGGCCATGTGGCCCACAAGTGGGAGCGACAACATGACCCATGAGTGGGCAGGGCCACAGAGCACATGAGTGTGAGGGGCCACAGGAGGCTGCAAAGGAAAGGTCCAAGGGGGCTTCAAGGGAAGGGGTCAGGGTGGGTCTGTAAGGGGAGGGGCCATGGGGGCCCACAAGGAGGAAGAGACACAGGGATGAGGGACTGTCACATGGTTTCAGAGCAGGAAGCAGGAAGTGCAGATGATCTGGTGATGCTGCACCCATGTCACACATATAAATGTAAATATCTTCAAAACAATGTAAAATAAATAATGAAAGTAAATTGCAAAAATCCTCAGGAAAGCAATTCCTGTCAATGTACCTAAAGTCAATTTTGGACCACAGTTACCCTTTAAATATTTCCGCCTTTCAAAATTACAAATATTCAGACAGATCCACGGATTTTTGAAACCAGTGGTTCCACATCACAACTATGTTAGTTTCTAAACCAGAGCTCTCTAGTCATTATTATTGCTTGAAATTTTAAAAAGTATAGAAATGCCTACTGCGTGTTTAACATTGTAATAATCCCTCTGCTGTGTTCCTTAATTCATTCCAGGGTACGTCTTCAAGAACTAATCTTCCAGTCCAAGTGATGTAAATGAATCCCACGGATTTACAATGACCTGGATGAATTAGAAGTTTCACAAGTAAAGTGAAGTGTGTTGGGTGTGTATGTTTAACTTGTGCAAACTGCTCCATTTAAAAAAAATAATAATAATTGTAATTTAGCCAATATTCATAAATATTTTTATTTCATTTGATGATTTGTTTAATCACAATGTGCATTCACAATCATAGTTCCAAACTGATTTTGTTAAACATATTTAGGCTTAATAAGATTCATCCAAAATTGCCTGCAGGCCCTTCCATAGGCACCGGGGTTAAATTCTGTGTAGGGGCTAGGGATTGTTTGACCATGGTCATGTATCCTGCGTGTGTTACAAAAATGTTCCAATTCACAGTGATATGCAAACATTCAGGAATCTCAAGTTAGTAGCCATCTTTATTATTTGTTGGTTTGTAAAATATGTCATCTTTTTTAAATGTATCCACATTGTAAGCTTGTGAAGGTTCTCATTCTTCCAGTCCAGTTGATCTAACTGAATACAACAGATTTATCCACATTGCATAACTATAATTTGGGGGAGTCGTGGGGAACTTACAGTAAAGATGGATATCTCTGCCCACAATTCCTGGAATAAGGCTTCAAGCTTTATATTGTATTGATCTGTTGGGCATGAGAATGAAACATAACTCCTGTTTTCTACAGCAATGTTCACGTGGCGGAGGGAAATCTCACCTCACTTTTTTCATTAGAAATCCTGCACTACGGTGTAAACTAAAGCTATTTCCTGTGTGTAAGAAACTTTTACCTTGGACATGTCTACTATAGTTTATTGCATCATAGAGTTACTTAATACATCATTTAACTTACAGTCCTGAAAAAACAATTACTACTTTTAGTTTCCATACATAAACTGATATTTTTGGAATTCATCATTTAACAGATGGAAAGAAATATGTTAACATTAAAAAAACAACAAACACAAATGTGTTTTCTATATAAACCAATATATCTGCAGGACCATGCACCAAGCTTGTCAGCTTCAATTGGGAATTCCAACACCTTTTTCAGAACTGCTGATAGTTTGGTTCATCTCTAATTTTTATCACTCAATAGCAAGTGTCTGCAGATAATGAGCCACTCATGGACACTTAGAAATTATGAACAAGAAGATAGGTAAAATAAAAGAAAGATAGAATTCTTTTCCAGGCTATTACTAAATTTTAAACATTTTAGTTTTCCCTAGCTCTAGAACCACTGGCTATATGGCTTCACTCCTCACCTAACATACAGGGTTTTAGACTTGGGGCCAACACATCCCTAATCAGCCTACACTGACAATATAACTGTAGCTCTGGCCGACCCAAAGGAATCTCTCCAAGTGGCCTATTATTATTACCGAGTCATGCATATTCCCCATATACTCTCCCATACTACCGCCTCCACTAATAAGAGATATCACTAAATACCCAGAAGATTATACCCAGATAAAATATTTTAGTTCTCTTAGACCTAGTCAAGGCTAAACTTCAAATATGGAAACAAATCCCAATCAACTTGATGTTTACAGGGTAACCCTTTTAAAATAAAAAAATAACAAAAGTGGTATAAAGGTGATAACTTTATACTCGGGCAAGAAATGTATCTACAGAAGATGGGAACCAGTATGGGTACACGCTTTGCACCCCAATATGCCAATCTTTTCATGGCTAAACTTTAAGGGGACTTTCTCTCCACCTGTAACACTATGCCTCTGACGTACCTCCGCTACATAGATGACATATTCATAATCTGGACAGGTGCTGAACAAGAACTCATTCAATTTCACAAACAATTTAATGACTTTCACCCAACTATCAATTTTAAACAGCACTACTCCCCTACTCACATTCCCTTTCTAGATACTACCATCCATATCAGGGGAAATAGTTTGCAAACCACCATATATCGAAAGCCGATGGATAAACCATCTTATCTAATGTATGATAGCTTTCACCATGACCACACTAAACACTCCATCATTTACAGCCAAGCTCTACGATATAATCGGATATGTTCTGACACTACTGAAAGGGACCACCACCTGAAAACACTCAAAGTGGACCTCATTAACAGGGGCTACAACCCAAGGATTGTGGATCAAAACATCCATACAGCCACCAGGATTCCCAGAAGTCATCTTCTGCAATACAAACAAAAAACAGAAACATATCGAATCCCTCTAGTCATCACATACAATCCCCAACTAAACACCTTTAGAAAAATAGCCAAGGCTCTACAGTGTACACTTCACAAGGATGAGAGGCTCCAAAACATATTCCCAGACCCAGCACTTCTGGCATTCAGGCAGCCCCCAAATCTAAAAAGACTAATAACAAGAAGCGCCTTGATTCAACCCAACAAAAATGGAACCTATCCCTGTAGCAAAAAACAAACCTGCCCACATCTGCAATTCAGACAAAATACAGATTCCAGGCACATTAGAGGAATACAGCATCCATGGCCAATACAACTGCTCTTCATCTAACGTGGTGTACTTAATACATTGCACTGGATGCCCAACAGGAGGGCTGTATATAGGAGAGACTGGCCAAAGCCTGAGAAAGAGGAATACACACCACCGATTTACTATAACATAAAAAACTGGACACACCAGTAGGGAACCATTTTAACAGCCCTCACCACTCCATAAACCATCAAAGAATCTTGGTCCTTAAGGGGAACTTTAAAACAGAGAATGAAAGGAAGGTATGAGAGTACAAATTAATGCAAACTTTTAACTCTCTGGAGAAGGGACTGAACCTGGGCCTTGGATTTATGGCAAACTATATAGATTAAGAACTGCCTGCACCAAACCAGAAATACAAACATCTGTAGAGACATTGGGACAGTTAATTACATGGAATTCCTTTCACTTCACACTTACCACTATTTATATCAGCCACTTTGATCCACAGTATCTTGTACCTTATCTGTTTGTCCCTTGCAGACCCCTTTATATGACTTTGTTAACACCTTCCACCCTGATATTCCTTTTATCTGGTTATGGATTCATCTGAATTTCTTTGATTTGTTTCTGTTCTGTTTACCTGCAGTTGAGGTATGTTCAAGGGATCCCACATCCCTATTGTTACTCACCCAATTATCCGAATACTAAAATCAGAGGGTGATGAATGACTGGTATCTAGAATCTACTCCTGCCTTTTAGGAGCCACTCTAGCTGTGGGTACTACAGGTATTCTAAATAGATGGACCAGATATATCCCCTCGATGGAGGGGGAAGACTGGGAGGGCCTGTCAGAGTCCCTCCTTAGGGCATCTCAAGCTGCTAATAACAGGCTGATTCAGTTCCATATACTCCACCAAGTGTATTTAATTCCTTACAGGCTAGCCCAAATGTCTCCCTCATACTCAGTTGAATGCCCCAGGTGTCATACGCCTCCAGCAAATTTTCTGGCATCTATTATGGACCTGCCACAGATTCTGGGGCAGAGTAACTACGGTTTGATCTGAGGGGATACGTACACGGGTCCCATTGGATTCCAAGCTCTGCACCCTAGGAATACCTGAAAGCAAAACTTAGTCTAGACATTAACTGACACTCCTGTGCAAGACAATGTTCTGAATTGGATGGAGCCCTATCCCCCTAGAGTTTTTGGTAACACTCCTATGTATCTTTCGATTTTGGTAACCCTCGAATGTATTTTTCGAATTCGGTAACCCTCAAATGTATTGTTCTATTTCATTAACACTCAAATGTTTGTTTTGGTTTGGGAAACCCTTAAATGTATAGTTTGGTAAAACTTGAATAGGCCATAACCCTCGAATGTACCTTACGAAAAATTAAACAATTGCCCAATTGTGGGGAAAGTTAGTGTTTAAACAAGTTTAGGTGATATGTACATGTTCCCCAGACCATTTCCCAGGTGCCACAGCCATTTACAGTAAGCATCAATACTGTTTCTGTCGAGTAACTTTCATAACCGGATAAAAGTACCGTATATACTCAAATACAAGCTGAGGTTTTTAGGTTTTAAAATTAGCCTAAAATGCTAACCTCAGCTTATATTAGTGTCAAAGCAACTTTACAGTGAAGAAGGAGACCGCAGTCAGGAGAGACGGTAGGAGCAGGAACACAGTCGTAGTTATCCATTTACAATATCTGGACGTAATGGAGGATCAAGACCTCTGACTCTCCTGCTGGTAAGAGGTACCGGTAATTTTAAAAGCTTCTGTATGGTCTATGGGCTTAGAGGTGGGCAGGAACATTTGTGGCCTACTTTAATAAGTTTGTTTAACCTTGCCACTCCAGATGTTTAGAAACTACAAATCCCAGAAACCGAAGCATGCTGGAAGTTGTAGTTTCCAAACATCTGGAGTGCCTAGGAATTGGGGGTTACAGTACTGGATTTGGCTATTATTATATTGGCACCAATACTGTCCTTTACTAATTACAGGTTTGCAGTAGTGGTCATAATTTCTATTCTCGGGTTATACTCGAGTCAATCAGTTTAACTTGTTGTTCAGGTAAAAATAGGTACCTCTGCTTATACTCAGATGGGCGTATATTCAAGTATTTACAGTAACATTCCTTAAATAGATGACCAGTGGGCTTATTCAGAAATTAATTATAGCAAAATAGTCTTTTAGTCACTAGAGAAAAAATAAGGACAGGGGCCCACGGGATTACCCAAACCCATCCAAAGATATAGACCTTTCCCTTTCAGAGGTCAACCAATAAGGACTATTCCTCGTGTAGTTTGCCAGCCATATATACAAGAAGGAAAATAAGTTGAAAACCACAACCCTCCCATCTAATGTACCCTAGGTGAATACCTAAAACACTAGATCCCCTCCCCTGAGGGTACATTAGATTAGTCTCACTCCCCTGTCTGCTCCAAAACACTCCTTTACACGGCAGATAGGCTAACCTAAGGGGAAGATACACTCCTCAAGAAGCCCATCTTACCATAGGCAGGGAATGCCCCGGATTAATGGTCCAGTGGGATTGAAGCGGACCTGTGAGCAAGACTTTGGAAAAATATACTGCAGGATCCAAAGTACTCCCAGAGGTAAGTGCATATAGTTTTAGGCTATTATCTGACCCTGGGTACATTAAAAGAGAGGAAAGGAAATCTTTACTTCTCCTTTTAAAAGGTCATAGAGAGCCTGTCATTCAAATGTAAGCATGCACACAAGAAAACCCTAAAATTGTAGTAAAATGAAGTTACTTTTTTCTGTTGTGTATGTAGCTGTTATGTAAATTGATTTGTCCTTTATCTCGTTGTAGTTTAACACAAATACATTTCGTTATATATATGAAACACATGTAGCACAAAGGGCTGGGATAGGCAGATGTAGATAATTGTGTGGGCTATTTGATTCATTGTTCCTGCATTTAATCACCTATGTGAAGAGGCTTTGTTATGACTCATTTCAAAGATTAGTCTTGCCAATGTGTGTAATAGGAACATATGGGATCCTGCTCATTTCATTTCCCCTGTTATCTACTGAAGTATTCCCGTGAAGTATTCCCGTAAAACGAGAAAAAAAAAATTGTGATATAAGTTATTGAAACTGTCAAACGACCAATTACAGACAACAAAAGATAAATCACGGTAGGAAAGCACAAAATGAAATCGAATTATAATAATAAAAAATAATTATTGTTTTATTATCCTAATAGTTAGAGACATAACGGCTGTCTTTTTTCCCCATTTGTACAGTTGTTCCCTTCCCTGGATCTATAATTGTTTTTAAAGGGACACTTGTGAAGCCGCATAATAAAATGTCATTATTCCGACCCAAGAACACTCGTCTCTTTCTGCAACCGCATGGTAATTATTTGGTGTTCGTACGAGATTAATTCTGTACGTATTGGAGAGAGACGGTGCCAAGTCCCTTTTGGGACAATTGTCTGCATTCAAGTTTATTAGCTAGATTTACGTTTCATTAAAATGCAGTT
Source organism: Hymenochirus boettgeri (assembly GCA_019447015.1). NCBI lineage: Eukaryota > Metazoa > Chordata > Amphibia > Anura > Pipidae > Hymenochirus > Hymenochirus boettgeri. The sequence continues at coordinate 44,806,557 of CM033469.1, read as the reverse complement.
GATTGGATTTTCATTACATTTCAAAGTGCTGGGACACATCAATGTTTAAACTATTTTGCTACTACTGAAAAGTTAGCGGATCAGGGTTTGTTTGTTTTATGTTATAAATTCATTAAAAGGTTCTACTATAATGAAAAAAAATCTTTGCTTTATCTTAATCTATAAATCTATAAATACATGTAAGTTGCCCTTACTCTGAGGTTTGTGTATGTTGCTGCATGCCTATCCAGTACTTGTTTTGCTCAGGCTCAGTATTTCCCCCCCCCCACTGTGTTATTCGACACCTCTGACATACCGGTTGGGGGTGGGCAGGGGTAGCCTACAATACAGATAAAAGTTTTTATGCTAGGTGGCAGGGCAGCCAGGGAGGGATCCCGGTGGACAGATTAGAGGCAGAAACCTTTTGGCAGGAAGACAGCTCCCACTCTTCGGTTTCCTGAACTTAAGACAAGCAAGGCAGGAGAACCATAAGGAGCAGAGATGTAAGGTAAGGAAAGTTTTTTTTTTACAGTGTAGGTGTTCTTTAATACTGAAGTTAACTCCACGCAACTATTTCTCACAAAACACCACAAAACATTTTGTGCCCATACGCAAAACTCATCTTAAACCCACACTAAACCCTGGTACATTACAAAAAAATTAGTATATCTTGAAAGAGAATAGCAGCAGTTTTGTGTGACCTATTTCATTCCGCCAAATACCAGGAAAGACTGCAAAAATCTTTTTAAAAGGGTAGAGCAGACTGGAGGAGGAACTAGGAGGCTCTCAGCTACTGCAAGTGGATGTTCTGCACCATTTTTTAATTATACAGTACTTCCAGCAGTGCAATATATACAGTACACACAAAAAGATGGGGTGATTAGATTTAGTACAATATAGGTGATCATTTCTCTCATGGAGAAATGAAATAAAATTACAACTGGGTTGAATGAACCATGAATATTAGTTCAGGGAATGCAGTAAATATTTAATCGTTTGGCTGCAATTTACAGTAATAACTGAAGATACACGTCTGTTTAGCAGACCTCATTTAATGCTGTACAATTCCTCCTAGAAACCCTTCTTCGTAGTCTTCGGAGACTGCAAATCTGCAATCATTTGGTTTCTATTAAGTACACATTTAGAGAGCACTACAGTGTAACCGCTGCATTGCACCTGCCTCGCCAATCAGTCAGAACTTCGGTAATTGCCAAATAAAATAAATTCCGTAAATTAGTTGGCTTTCATACCCAAGACTTTCCATCCAGAAAGAAGTAATTATCCCCAGTTAAAACTAGTTCTGAAATAGAAAGACATTCAGATATTCTCTTTCAACTATTCTGTTACAAGCAGGACATTAATTACCATCCAAGCAGCTTAACTAGTGAAACTGATAGATCAAAGGCAGACAGATTACCAAACATATTCTCACTATGACATCTCAAATCCCCCGATGTCCATTACTAACATGTGACGTGTAGGTGGAGAAATAGGTTCTTTAAGCTCCTGTTGCCAGTTCTATTTACTTCTCACTTAATAGTTTAAAAGGAGAAACAATATTACTTTAAATAGGATCACCTAGCAATTCCCAAACTATTTTAGTGTGCTTAGAATGAAAACAGAACACATTAGAAATTGTACCAACCCTGTTATAGTGTTTATTTCCTATAAATCAATGGTTGTGATCCTTTTCCTACCATAGCAACTTTAGCCACATTTCCTCAAGACCCATTCATTATTGACATTTTCATAAAATCAACCTGATTGGTTTGCACGTGTCTGCACCTTAAAACACAAACTTGCTATCCAGATTAAAAGGGCTTCGGAGATTTTTTAGAACTTTTCTTTTTTCCCCAAGATCCTGTATTTCCCCAAGATCCTGTAATTCTGGTTTTTTACGGGGATACTATATAATATTGAAAATTACTGGTATTAATACACATACTGCAGTTCTGGTTGGTACAGGGATACTAAATAATATTGAGAATTATTGGTATTAATACATATACTGTAGTTCTGGTTGGTACAGGGATACTATATAATATTGAAAATTACTGGTATTAATACATATACTGTAGTTCTGGTTGGTACAGTGATACTATATAATATTGAGAATTACTGGTATTAATACATATACTGTAGTTCTGGTTGGTATGGGGATACTATATAATATTGAGAATTACTGTTATTAATACATATACTGTAGTTCTGGTTGGTACGGTGATACTATATAATATTGAGAATTACTGGTATTAATACATATACTGTAGTTCTGGTTGGTATGGGGATACTATATAATATTGAGAATTACTGGGATTAATACATATCCTGTAGTTCTGGTTGGTACAGGGATACTATATAATATTGAGAATAACTGGTATTAATACATATACTGTAGTTCTGGTGGGTACGGGGATACTATATAATATTGAGAATTACTGGTATTAATACATGTACTGTAGTTCTGGTTGGTACGGGGATTCTATATAATATTGAGAATTACTGGTATTAATACATATACTGTAGTTCTGGTTGGTACGGTGATACTATATAATATTGAGAATTACGGTAATAATAAATATACGTAGTTCTGGTTGGTATGGAATACTATATAATTTGAGAATTACTGTTATTAATTCATATACTGTAGTTCTGCTTGGTACAGGGATATATATATATATTGAGAATTACTGGTATTAATACAATACTGTATTTTCTGGTTGGTACAGGGATACTATATAATATGAGATTACTGGTATTTAATAACTATCCTGTATTCTGGTTGGTACAGGGATACTATATAATATTGAGAATTACTGGTATTAATTCATATACTGTAGTTCTGGTTGGTACTGGGATACTATATAATATTGAGAATTACTGGTATTAATTCATATACTGCAGTTCTGAAGTATCCAGGGATACTTTCCAATTGCCATTTGGAATAAGGAAGGGATTCCCCCCCCCCCCTTTTTTTTTTTTTTTTTTTTTTTTGCCTTCCTCTGGATCAATTGTTTGGTAGGATTAAAAATTAGGGTGAAAAGGTTGGACTTGATGGACGCATGTCTTTATTCAACCTCAATTACCATGTTACTACGTATAAGTAAAGAAAAAGCCACCACATTATTAAATAATTTCTTAAAAAGTCTAAACTTGCCATTGGCATTGGTAAATAAAAGGGAGAGATTAAATAAACGCCACCTACATTAGATTTTGGCATCTAGCACTTACAGTCTCTCTTTGCCATCAGTGGAAAATTGCTATATAAAGTCCACCCTAATTGGGCAAATATTTTTATACCCATGGTTTGCTTATTCAGCATTATACCAATGCATGTGAGTTTGTTTTTTTTTACAAATATTTATATATCTCTTCCTCTATTATTGTGTGGTTTGGCTCAGCAACTGAATGTTCATAGAAACAGCTACAAAGGGTAATGAAGACTGTCGAAATGATTATTGGCTGTGACTTGCCCTCGGTTGCTAATTTGTACCAATCTAGATTTTTAAATGGGCAAGTAAGATAATTTCGGACGGACGTCATCCAGCACATCATCTATTTAAAAAGTTGCCATCTGGCAAACGTTACAGAGCCTTAAGGGTTACCACAAATAGACACATATGAATAGCTTTTATTAACCAGATTAAGTCATTGTGGTTTTAGATTTATTTAAAATAATAAATTTCTAGGATGTGTTTTTATATATATGTTTTTGTATGTATATGTTGCAGAAGGTATATGTTGTGAAATGTATGGTGTTAAATATCTTTTCGATTTTAATGTCACCAAGTTGAATTCCTGTATACTGTATACTGTCAATAAACAACAATTATTACAATTATTATTCCCCATAGCACCACCCATAATGGGTAACGCAGGCTATTTAAAGGGCATGTCCACCCTGAAAACAAAAAAAATGGTCAATTGTCATTTACCTGCACCCACCCCCAAATTAAATATTCCGCACAATCAAGATTGTACACATATACTGACCATCTTAATTTATAACAAGAACATGGCCTTGGCCTTGTCCATATATGAGAATTGTTTACATGAATTCTCCATGGGATATGTTCACTCTATGCTGTTTGTTCTTCTGTCTGTATATTTTGTTATTACTCCTTGGTGTAAAATATCCTATTACTCCTTGGTGTAAAATATCCTATTACTCCTTGGTGTAAAATATTCTATTAATCCTTGGTGTAAAGTTTCCTATTACTCCTTGGGGTGAAATATCCTATTACTCCTTGTTGTAAAATATCCTATTAATCCTTGGTGTAAAATATTCTATTACTCCTTGGTGTAAAGTTTCCTATTACTCATTGGTGTAAAATATCCTATTACTCCTTGGTGTAAAGTTTCCTATTACTCATTGGTGTAAAATATCCTATTACTCCTTGGTGTAAAATATTCTATTACTCCTTGGTGTAAAGTTTCCTATTACTCCTTGGTGTGAAATATCCTATTACTCCTTGTTGTAAAATATCCTATTACTCTTGGTGTAATTTTTTTATTTTACTCCTTGGTTAAGCTTTTGAAAAAAGTTGTTGAGCTATTTTCCTAGATACAAACACATTTTTGACATCTTATATGTAACAATGCTATTATATTTCTTTAGAGTATGTATTAGATTTATTTTCATAGATTGTGTGATTTTTGGCATTAATTTCCCCGGTAAACTTAACTGTAGTAATCAAATAACAATTGGTTTTGATTTGTTAATTGACACTAGAAGAACGATGACTGATTGTAATTAGGGACCAATTTCCCTGATGGCATAACTAAATGTCAATAATGTATCACAACATTGTTAGTTCTACTAGCAGTAGATAATGTAACATTTACTAGACTCTTGTGAAGGTTCTCTTTCATCCAGGTCATGGTATATCTGTTGTATTCAGTTAGATCAACTGGGCTTAAAGTTTAGTTCTTGAAGACGTTTTGCTAGTCATTCGACTGGCTTTCTCAATTCAAAATGACTTGTACAAGGATCTGTTGGCAGATATGTACCCTGGAAAGTCCCAATTAGCATATCACAGCCAGGTGTTAAAGGGGAAGTTCAGTGCAAATACATTTACTTTTAAGAAAAAAGAGCCAAATTTTCTAATCCTAATGACCTTTACCTGTCCATTCAGCATTTGTCTGTGTATATATAAATACTTCAGGAATACTGACTTCCTGCTTGCAGGACCCCTAATCGAGACCGTTATGGTCTTGCCCTTGACCCATTGCCTGGGTTGATTCAGTTGCTCAGTAAAGATCTGAGCATGTTTGACCCATCCAACAGCCAATCAGAAGAAATTACTGTTAGGAACATCCCAGGGCAGTGTGCATTCTGGGAAGAAGAAGGACCATTATGGAACCTAAAATGTCAGCACACTAATGTCAACAGCAGGGAATAGCAAAGTGGCTAAATTCAACCGATTTTTCAAAATGGAAGAGAATATGTAGAATAACTAGGAATGCATAATATAAACTAAGAATTTTAAAAATAATGATATTTTGCACTGAACTCTCACTGAACATTATGAATGCAAGGCGTGATTGCATTGTTGGCTAAGAGGTGTTATAGGAATGCCCAGGGTAAGGTGTCAAAACAGCATTGTACATGGCAGACAGTTGGTGTCCCCCACCTCTTTTCAGGCTTGGTTTCTTTATTTTCACATAAATGGACTCCTTGGCACCTCTCTTGAACCAGTCATGTTCCTTTGCCAATATGTTAACATTACAATCTTCAATGGTATGTCCTTTATCCTTAAGATGCAGGTACACGGCTGAGTCCTGACCCAAGGAATTGGCTCTTCTGTGCTGGGCCATACGTTGATGCAGTTGCTGTTTGGTCTCCCCCACATACAAATCACAGCGTTCTTCACTGCACTGCACTGCGTATATGATGTCGCTTTTCTTGTGTTTCGGTATTGGGTCTTTCGGATGTACCAATTGCTGCCTCAGTGTGTTGTTTGGTTTAAAGCAGACAGGGATACAGTGTTTTTTAAAAATTCTTCTTAATTTCTCGGAGACCCCTGCTGCATATGGGATGACCATGTTCTTTCTCCTGTCTTGCTTTTCCCCTTCACTGTTGGTATACGTGTTCTTTTCTTTCGTTCTACTTCTTTTGACAAAGGCCCAGTCTGGATATCCACAAGTTTTAAGGGCTCCTCTGGGAAGTTTTATTTCTTTAGCCTTCGCCTCTCTGCTAGTGGGGATGTTCTCTGCTCTGTGTTGCAGGGTTCTGATGACACCCAGCTTATGGGTTGGTTTTCTGTAAACCTCTACTTCCAGTTTACCATTCTCCCTGACTTTTACCAAGCAGTCCAAGAAAGCCAGTTTGTTGTTTTGTACCTCCTCCCTTGTGAATTTAATGTTCTGGTCTACAGCATTGGTGTGTTCTGTGAAGGATTGTACTTCCTTCTAGTGGATTTTAACCCAGGTGTAATCCACGTATCTGAACCAGTGGCTGGGTGCTATGCCCTTAAATGTATTAAGTGTTTGTGTTTCCACTTCCTTCATGGAAGATTTGCAACAATGGGCGAAACTGGAGATCCCATAGCACATCCATATTTTTGCTTATAGAACTTATCCCTGTATTTGAAATAGGTGGTATTCAGGCACAAGTCCAGTAGGGAACACACCTGTTCTGGGTTAAGATCTGTTCTGCTGGTAAGAGTGCTGTCTTGGCCTAGCCGTTTTCTCACCATATCAGGTGATACCTGGGTATACAGGTGAAGAGAGATGTCACATCATAGGACACCATCATTTCTTTTGCACCAAGTACAATATCTTCAATCTTGTTGGTGAAATCCTGTTCTGGATGTGATGGATGTGAATACCTAAACACAAGAAAAGCGACATCATATACGCTGTGCAGTGCAGTGAAGAATGCTCTGATTTGTATGTGGGAGAGACCAAACAGCAACTGCACCAACGTATGGCCCAGCACAAAAGAGCCAATTCCTCCCGTCAGGACTCAGCCGTGTACCTGCATCTTATGGAAAAAGGACATACCTTTGAATACTGTAATGTCAACATCCTTTCAAAGGAACAGGACTGGTTTCAATAGAGGTGTCAGTGGCTATTTATGTGAAAATAAAGAAATCAAGCCTGAATAGAGGGTGGGGGTGGGGGGGAGATGGGGTGGGGGGTCAACACCAACTATCTGCCATGTACAAATGCTGTTTTGACACCTTACCCTGGGTGTTCCTATAACACCTCTTAGCCACTATCCAATCACGCCCTTAACACCTGGCTGTGATATGCTAATTGGGATTTTGCAGGGTACATAATTGCCACACACATTCTTGTACAAGTCATTCTGAATTGAGAAAGCCAGTCGGATGACTAGCAAAACGTCTTCAACAACTAAACTTCAAGCCCAGTTGATCTAATTGAATACAATAGATATATACTAGACTCTCAAATGTGGAATAACCTCACCTCACAATGGCAAAACCCCTTTTACATTTACACAGGTATTAGCAAGGAACAGCTTTGAGATGTGGATATAAATTACTCCCCATGGTGTATCAATTGAGTCACTAACAGCACATCTAGGCCAGAGAAAATGGTGTCTAAGGCTTTGGTCTGGCTTTTGATGATGATTCACTTGGACTTAATGTAGCTTGTATGGATTGACCAGCAGCTTCTTAAATTTTCTAAATATAATATTTTTTGTTTGACAGACCAGCCATGTACCAGATCGTAAAGTAGTTCCATAACATTTGTAAACATTTGCAACTTTTGAACTAAAGGCTTTAAAGGGGAACTGTCTCCAAACAAGTTTAAATGAAAGTCCAGTTTCCTACCTTTAAAACGAGCCATCAACCACCTCTCTACGTGCACCACAGCCAAAGATATAAAGAAATAACTGACCAGAAAGTTAATGGATGGGAGGCTGACATGTGACATTCCTAAGGTTTCTCCTGCACAGTGCCGCCGGCGAGCACAGCCTCAGACTCCCTCAGTGTGTGAGGGAGACAGGATGTCCCTCCTCCTCTCTGCTGTGTGAAGGACCTGCAGCTGCAGAGAAGGTAAGGGAATCTACAGCCCTTCTCTGTCCCTATGTGAAAACAGCCTTTTCAGGCAGAGTTCTCACTGTGCCTGAAAAGACTGTTTCCACAGAGTTTTTTTTGGCGGGGGTGTCAGAGTGGCCTACAGCACCTGTGAGCGGGTGGGGCTTAGGCACCCGCAAGTGGGCAGGACTTAGGCATCCATGAGTGGGTGGGGCCACGGGACCCACAAGTGGGCGGGGCAATGGCACCCATGAGTTGGCGGGGCCACGGCACCCGCGAGTGGGTGAGGCCACATGGGGCTGTAAGGGAATGGGGCAAGGGGGGCCTGCAACTGGAGGGACCATGGGGTCCATGAGTGGGAAGGAAGAGGGGGCTGCAAAGGGGAGGAGACACAGGGCAGATTGACTAACAGGTTTCAGAGAAGGAAGCAGGAAGTGCAGGGGACCTGGTGATGTTGCTGCCATATTACACACAAAAATGTAAATATCTTCAAAACTATGCAAAATAAACAATGGAAATAAATTGCAAAAACTCTCAGGAGAGCAATTCCTAAAGTCATTTTTGGACCATAGTTCCTCCTTAACAATCAACAGTCCAAAATTAACATTTTCAATAGAAGTCATTTAAAATTAAGTCACATTTATTAGAAAAAAAAGTATTAAGTCATGAGTTCAAGGTAAAAATAATTCCTGTTGCATTGAGTAAGGATTGTTGCAGCTGAATTTAGTACTTAAAGGACAATTATACTCACCTCCCCCATGTTCCTCTTCTTCCATAGCTGAATAGTACCGAAGGTGAGGACCTAAACTGCTGTACTTACTAACATTAAGTTTCCCCCTGTGTTCCGGTCCTCTTCTGCAGTCCGCCATGTAGCTGCAAAGTCCCCGTCAATGGTAGAGGGGTGGAATGGACCAAAGCGTTGAGGGAAACTTTAAGTATTACTGCTGTTAGGTAAAATACCCAGTACCATGGAAGAAGAGGAATGAGGGAGAGGTGAGTATAATTGGCCTTCAAGCTCAACCTGGACTAAACTTTGCATGTTTCCTGTTATTGGGAAAGGAGAGTATGTCAGATCCAACCTCAGTCTCTCTCATACTGTACACCAACAAGTGTCTCATTGCTCAGAGATGATTGGGACATGTTTAGTGTTAGACGATTGTGGAACCACACTCAGTGTTTAACTTGGACGATATATCAGTATAAAAGGTAAAAATGGTCATGGTGGGGTTGAGGGAGCATAGACTACTAGATTTTGTAAAAAAGAAAAAAGGTTGGGAACTATCATTGTATCAGCACCAGCAATGTGCATTGTATCTCAGATACTTTCTGGACAAATAGCTGTTGTGGGTTAAAAAGAGGGAAGATGCACATGGGACCAGCAGGCTGAAGAAAAACACTTAAAGGAAAAAACTAAAGAAAGGCAGTGGAGAATGAAAGGGCAAACTAGATTTATTCTCTGACATCCCAGCAGGTTAGTAAATCTGTGGATTAAAGTATTACATTAGTATTAAAGTAGATCTCTATTTGACAGGTGTTTGATTTAAATGGTATCCCTTCCCTTTCATTTGGTGAAGACAGCTGCCAGGCTTACTAGCTTGACACTATTTTTTTTTTGTTTTATTAACATTTTAGTTAAATAAATATATAATGGTTCTGTGTATATTTGCCAGATGAAAAGAATACCAAAGACAGTTTACCCTTCATGTGACCATGACTGGCTGCCATGAAACAGAATTTTATTTTAACAAGTTGAAAGATCAGAGATCCCTCATTGTTATCTTATGGAAAACATCTTCACTAAGAACCTGTAGAAGAAAGTGCAAATTATTATGAGAAATGCTTCGTCTATTCTACCAAATCCAAGTACCATTAATTAAAAATGACCGTGATCAGAATGGATGGGAAAAATGTGACACCACGTGTATTATTCAGTTACATTGTATTTACATGACTTTATTGCAGATATCATAAGGTGGGTTATTTTTATAGAACATTTTTTTTAACGAATTCGGTTTATTTTTATGAGCAAATGAGCCGTGGGAAGTGTAAGCTCTCAATAAAAGTTTCTATTTAACTTTTTATTTATATTCTTGCAGTTCCGAAACCTGAAAGCCCCTTCAAGGCTCCTCCTACAGTTGTTGGGGATTATCTAAACCTAATCTCAAACACATCTTACTAGAAATAAAGCTTTATGCAATTAGTTTTAATAAAATGTTTTGCAAACGTGAAAAAATATAACAATGAACTAAGGGACATTTCGAATAAATTTTAACAGATCGACTCAAATGCACACTGATCGAAGTATCACAGCTTGTCGATGTTGGTGTGTTTTTTTTGTGGACCTATCATTTCACGTCAAAGTAGCACAAGTACAGTGTAGATACATATGCTTACAAAAAGGAGAATTTTCTCATTCCATTCTTATCTTTCCATCCAGTGATTTTTTGCTGCATGTGCTTACATAGTACTGATTTCCTGTATGCAGGATCCCTAATAATGTCTGTTATGGTCTTATCTCTTGTATCAGTCCCTGGGGGGATTATTGTAAGTTGCTCATCTGAGCATGTTGGACCCATCCAACAGCCAATCAGTAAAAACTAGAAAGGGAAAGTTTTAAGGGTATCTCCACTAATTTTTAGAAGTTTTGGGAATCCAGTTATATTGAAGAACGGGAGGTAAAGGAGCTGTGCCTTACCTTCTGTTCTTCAATAGAACACACAGGCCAGGAGAGAGGTAAGAAACTTACCCGCTCGCTCGCTCCGGCAAGTAGTCTGACAGGTCCCGACGGACCTTGTCTTCATGCGCATGCGTGATCTATGGCATAGAAGACAAGGTCCGTCGGGACCTGTCAAAATTTAGCTTGAAGGGCTGCATTTTGAAAGGGAATATGTGTGTTTGCTGCAGATTGTAAACTCAATAATGGGAATGATGAGTTGTAGTGACGCTTGTTTGGGTCAAAAAAAATTGTGTGGTACCCAGCCCAAAGTGGTGCTAATTTTGATCCAATCAATCAGAAAGCTAACACATCTGATTGGTTAGGGCAAAATTAGCACCATTTTCAATGATAATAACTTTTATGAATCTCTCTGTATCTTTGATGATTGGTCAAAATTTGTTTTTTGACTTTAGTTACCCTTTAAGTAGGCGCCACAGTAATGGATAAGTAGATCAGTAGGTGTGTGTACCTGTGTCGGGTTGTTGGCTGGTTTAAAAAAACAAACTTTTTTGATTATTGGTCAAAATTTGTTTTTTTTTTACTTTAGTTACCCTTTAGGTATGGCTGCAACAGTAATGGGGGTGTGGGTCAGTATGTGCATGTAACTGTGCCACATGGGGGTTAAAAAAACAAACCTTTTTTATTATTAATCAAAATAAAAATATTTGACTTTAGTTACCCTTTAAGTATGGCTGCCACAGCTATGGATAAGTAGATCAGTAGGTGTGTGTACCTGGGTCTGGTTGAGGGGGTATGTCTTTTTTGTGTTTATAACCATAAAACTATATTTTATTTAGGATAAATCTAAATTAGATTTTTTTACTTTAGTTACCCTTTAAGTATGGCTACCACCATAATGAATTAGTAGATTAGTAGGTGTGTGTATCTGGGTCTGGTTGAGGGGGTATGTCTTTTTTGTGTTTACAACCATAAAACTATCTTTTATTAAGGAAAAATCTAAATTTGTTTTTTTGACTTTAGGTACCCTTTTGGTATGGCTGCAACAGTAATGGAGGTGTAGGTCAGTATGTGTATGTAACTGTGCCACATGGGGGTTAAAAAAACAAACCTTTTTTATTATTAATCAAAATAAAAAAAAATTGACTTTAGTTACCCTTTAAGTATGGCTGCCACAGCTATGGATAAGTAGATCAGTAGGTGTGTGTACCTGGATCTGGTTAAGGGGGTATGTCTTTTTTGTGTTTATAACCATAAAACTATCTTTTATTGAGAATAAATCTAAATTATTTTTTTTTACTTTAGTTACCCTTTAAGTATAACTGCCACAGTAATGGATACGTAGATTAGTAGGTGTGTGTACCTGGATCTGGTTGAGGGGGTATGTCTTTTTTGTGTTTATAACCATAAAACTATCTTTTATTGAGGATAAATCTAAATTAGTTTTTTTTACTTTAGTTACCCTTTAAATATGGCTTCCAGGGGAATGGAAAGGTAGGTCAGTAGGTGGGTGTACCTGGGTCTGTGTTGGGGGTTGGGGGTATCACCATTTGTATTTATGACCATGAAAAAAAATTGTTACCATTATAGTCTATGGGAAAAAATGTCCGGAAATTCACCGATAACGCCGTAACGCTTCCGCGGATTCCTTAGCTAGAAGATAGCACACTTCTCCTATATGCCCCGCACGTCTGCTACCGATTTCATGTCTCTAGCTCAAAAACTGTGGGAGGAGATACGGTCAAAAAAAGCGGAAGAATAAAATGGAATAAAAAGAAAAAAGAAGAAGAAAAGAAGAAGAAATAGAAAGAACAGTAATTTGGCTTTTTCAGCCAAATTAATCTGTTAGGAACATTCCAAGGAAGTGGTGCATCCTGGGAAGAAAAAATGACCATTGCAGAACCTGAAATGTCAGCTCACTACTGACCAGATCAATGATGTTGCTAAATCTGTGCCACGTTGTTTCTATACATTTTAGGTACATTGGGTAATCTGGATTTCTATTTGGGCTATAGTGCCCCTTATGGCATCTTCGTATTAGAAAGTAAGAAAAGCAGATTTAGTCTTCTCTATAAATATAGATGGGGAAGATTTGTTAGTATGGTTGTGTGACAGGGACACTACAACCCTCAGCCCAGGGGTGCTCTGAGCACACTTATCTTACTGCGTCAAACCCTAAATCCAAAGAGTTGACCGTCACTTATATATATTTACCATAAATCATTGGTAACTGCCACCATGTGTGTTAAAGGTACACCAACCTACCCAGCATGCACAGCTGTACAATATAAATAATGACTGTTCATTCAGTACCATGTACAGGTAGGAATATAACAGAATATAATACAATGGTAAAAACATAGCATCTCAGAGGCAGGGTTCCCCCCACAGAGACAGGGTCTGGAGTCTGTTTAGACGACTAGGACCACAGGATGTCCTTTTATCTTGCTAACAAAGTTACCTGTTACCACATTAAACAAATACACAAAATACATTGTACAGACAGGAAATAATACATTAGAGAGACAGGGGAATTGGAGAATCATATACAATATTACAGATTATGACATAAATTTCTCCATATAAATATACATTAATCACATGATTGTGACAGGTTGTTCTTCAAAGAAAGAGTTGCAGTACATGCATCATGGCAGACATAGAAACTTTGTGTTTTTAATAAATTGAGGCAATAAAAATACTCGTTTCATCAATAGGTAGCACAGTAAAATACTAGTAAAGGGCAAGTTCACCCTCAAAACAAAATATGATGACTTGTCAGTTATCTGCCTGAAACACCAACTGCTTTTTTCCCAGTTCTTTACATGAATTATATTTAATGATAAGTTCTATCCCTTTGTAGAAAAGGTATCCGCCTACTCTTTTTGCACAATGAGCTTTATATGCTTGAGCATGTGCAGAAGCGGCATCAGGGGAAACAACTGTCAATTATTGGTTGTGATGCCAGTTGTCACAGCCTCCATTGACTTCATGGAGAGAGGGGCCAGTTTACTCTGCCAGAATGGAGACAATAATAATCCTTATATTTCTGGTTAGTAATACATCTTATAAATTTGAAATTATACAGGTAACTGAAAAGTCAAGAAACAGCACTGCACCGGCAAAGCGGGAGCGTCTCTCCCATACAGCGAACCGATGCTACACACGCGTCCTATAATATTCCGTCTCCCCTCAGAAACGTAATTCCATGACCCAACACGGTAAGGTAGGAGGCAGGCAACCGACTGCAGTAAGAACTTCAGTAAAAACATTTCAAATATTTATTAAGTACAAAATCCTTTAAAAGCATTTTGTTAGAGAATAGGGATGGCCGGTTCGCGGATCCGAACCTGGATCCGCCGCGGATTTATCCTGTTTGCGAACGGCAGATTTTTCCAGATTTTCTGGATTTTCCGCCTTCCGAACTTCCGATTTGCGGATTTTTCATATTTTCGAAAATACGCGAAATCCCGTAATTTCAAGGGTATTTTTAATTTTAATGGGTCCGCTCGCGGATTTCGCGGATTTTCGAATTTTCAATTTTTTTCAAAAATTCGCGGATCCTCGAGCGGACCGGATTTTGTGAAGTTCGGACATCTCTATTAGAGAACAGTATCCCAAATTTAGATTCGATCGATTACCCAAGATTAGGTAAAATTTGTAGCAAAACGCCAAGGGGCTCAGGGATAATATCCTCGGTTTATAACCTAATTTGGTACGAAAAACAACCTCCCATGTCAAAGGGAATAGAAAAATGGGAGAGGTATCTAGGTGCCTCTCTCACAGACGAACAATGGGCTAAAGCCATGGACAACTCATACAGGCGTTCCAGCAATGTGATTATCAAAGAAAAATCCTTTAAGATACTATATGAGTGGTACAAAACCCCCATGATTTTAAATAGAATTTACCCTCAGGTTTCTCCTGATTGTTTTAGGGGCTGTGGGGAAAAAGCAGACAGCTTGCACTGTTGATGGACCTGCCCTAGAGTTCAAGCAAATCACAAATCGCCGTCACCCCCTGGGTAGCACTGTTTAATCTCCCCAAGGAGAATTTTTTCCATCACAACAAAATATTTGTAAGGAATATTTGCACGGCGGTGAGATGTTCTCTTGCGGCCCATTGGAAAGGCTCCTGTCCTTCCCTGAATTAAATTATTAACAAGATATGGTATATCTATAAAAACGAGCAATTAACAGCAACAATTAACGACAAATTACTGGATAACCTTAATGCAACTAACAATATAACTCATCTAACTTGGAGGTCTACAGATATGTTATTGAGATGAAAATTGAAAATGTTCGATGCCAGCTCACCCTTTCCTCTTTACCTTTCCTTCTCTTTCTCTTCTCCTCTCTTGATCTCTAACCTTCTATATTTCTATAAAAATTTTATATGATGTTTATTCATATTTTTGTATGGGATGTTATTTAATGTTGACATACGAGAAACGGTAGTATTGTTAAGGAATGCAATGTATAATAACTCTTAAAAAAAAAAAAAAAAACGAGAACACAACGTAAAAATAGTCCAAAAATTGTTTATTTTGTACACTGTTGAAATTAATATATATGAAAATGTTAACAGAATTGAAAACAATATTGTTAAACGTTACAATGTTTTAATAAAAAATTATTGAACGGGGGAAAAAAAGCATACAACTGACTCAGTCACTACTAGGACATACACCCTACGCGTTTCGTGGCTGATTGCCACTTCCTAACTGACAAGTCACCAGTTTTTTTTTGGTGGGGGAGGGGTGGACATGCCCTTAAATCTCACAGTAACTCACTTTGGAGATTTCATGCCCTGTAACATCCACGATCAAGATATTTTATGTTCAGCGATTAAATGTGATTAGTTTATTTTCAAAAGCCAAATGCCTAATCCTGCTGACCCTTGAAGAATTCATTAGTGCTCTTTAGTGACCCTTAGAAACCAAACAGAAAGATTGTTTTATTGTCTTTAATGTGTAATCCTTCATCTGAAACGCAGGAGGTTTGCAGGAAATAGGAGATCATTTAGTAGCATGTATGGGTGCGACACAATTTCCCATTATACAACCATAGGTACCCATACACTGGGGCGATATTACCATCAATCTGACATGCAAGTAGACATTTCCATTGATTGCCCAAAAATTGGATGTTTTCCCAATCTTATAATGCGATATTGGACCATAAAAAACATTATTATTGTACATCTATCTGTCAAAGTATCTGTCGGTGTTACAATTGCAATTATGATGGCAATAACCCTTTGAAGTGTATGGCCACCTTTACAATGAAGCACAAACACTGGACTTTTTTCCTTTTAATCTTCCAGGTTTATAAATTTTTCTGGTTTAATGATGTTTGGTCTGTCAATAGGAAACATTTTCCACCTACTGAAGGACATGTGAAATGTATGAAATTTTTTGTTGCAGGGAATAATTTTGAGATATTTTGGCCTGGTTGACTGGAATATTACACCAATTGGGTTGAGATACTGTCCCATCTGTACCAAGCTTATTCAGAAACTGGCTTTGCATCATTTCAAGGCTTTGTCTTGGCTTGATCTCTGATATAATGTTTGTGCAGCACTCAGATTGGCTGAAATATCTGTGGTCTAAGCTGCATAGTCAATAATATGTTCATTATTTTCTGATTGTACCATTGCTTGTCTGGCTCAGAGGGAAATAAAGTGATCAAGCAGTAAGTGTGTAATAGGACGGGGAAAGTCAGAAATATACATTGACTGCAATGTTTATTAGTTATTCATAATTAGTATGTATTTAACAATAAATGTGATTCAGGACATCATCACCTACATGCTTTGGGGTTTCCTGCAACACATTTTTCAGATGTCCCAAAATATATTACTTAAAAAAAAAAAAGCAGTATTTTTCCATCCTAATAACCTTAACCTGCCAATTCAGCATTTTGTCTGTGTATAACTAAATGCAACCAAAATACTGACTTCCTGTTTGCAGGACCCCTAATAGAGGCCATTATGGTCTTGCCCTTGACCCAGCGCCTGGGTTGATTCAGTTGCTCAGTAGAGATCTGAGCATGTTTGACCATCCAACAGCCAATCAGTAGAAATAAACGTTAGGAACATTC
Organism: Hymenochirus boettgeri; assembly: GCA_019447015.1. Classification (NCBI taxonomy): domain Eukaryota; kingdom Metazoa; phylum Chordata; class Amphibia; order Anura; family Pipidae; genus Hymenochirus; species Hymenochirus boettgeri. The sequence goes on along the minus strand of CM033469.1, from coordinate 44,789,791 downwards.
CAAGGATGTGGTGCATTCTGGGAAGAAGGACCGTTACAGAACCTGAAATGTCAGCTCACTAATGTCAACCGTAGGGAATAGCAAGGGGTATATTTCAACTGATTTTTCAAAATGGAAGACAATATGTAGAATAACTAGGTATGCACAATATAAACTAAGAATTTTAAAAATAACAATACTTTCATTTTAATTTAACCATGTGCTCGATTCTAGTGGTAAAGTCACACTAACCCTTTAACAATGGTGACTTTAAGACCAGATAAGCAGGGGCACATGTTTTGCAAAAGAAACCCACACAGCTGCCACTAGCTGGTTTGGTGCTAGATTTGTGTTGGAATTTTAATGCAGGCAATTCATAATATGAATTACCAGAGACCAATCATGATAGTAAATAACAGAAGAGGATGCTAAAGGGACTCTGTGAATCTCCTCAATTTTCTTGGGGGGGGGGGGGTTTAAACACAAGCGTCATACATACATGTGATCACAGAGCCGGACCCGCAACGCAGATCTGCGCAGTCGCTTCAGCAGATAATTGTGCCCTGTATGGGCACTTTGTCAGGCAAAATGGCTGTTTGGTCAGGGCTTGTTGCCCAGCAGGCAGATCATCAACGAGCCCCGACTGAGTGGCCGTTTCGGCCAACAAAGTGCCCATACATGGCACGATTATCGGGTGGAGCTCCATAAACACACGTGTGTATGCACCTTTAGGGGTGTTTCTAGGGTCTGAAAAGCCCGGGGCACTTTTGGGCAATATATGTGCTGCACGTAGAGTAGCACAAAAAATGTAGACCATGAAACGCCACATTCGAGGGTTATCAGCGAAATACTACATTCAAGTGATATCACCCAAATGCCACGTCCAAGGGTTATTGCCAAAATGGTGCATTTGAGGGTAATCAAATTTTCGAAAATATGTCTGCGAGTTCGGAAAACCCGAACTACGAATTTTCGGGAAGTTCCAAAGATCTTGAGTTCGTCCTAACTAGTAAAGTTCGGGTCGAACTCAGGTTCAAGATTGGATTCTAGCCCATTTCTAGTGAGAGACTGACTGGAGAAATAGCAAACAGCAATGTTATTGGTACTGGTAAAGAATGATATTAGTACTAGTACAGTAAACTGAAATGAAATTGGTCCTGGTATAGCAAATTGCCATGATATTGGTACTCACACAAAAAACTGCCATGATATTTGTCCTGGTACAGCAAACTGCTATGCTAATGGTACTGGTACAGCAAACTGCCATGATTTTCTGTCCAATGCACAGAAGAGTAATGAAATTAGTTGTGACTGCCATCCCTTTAAATTATCTTTTTGGAGAAGGGGGAACTTCAAAAGGCTGATCAAATGATTACAAATGCAATTATCTGTCTCCAGTAGTAAAAATAGAATAGAATATAAGATTTTCTTTCCTATTGGTCATATAATTATAATTAAGCAATCTGAAGTATCAGATAAAAGTTTATTTTACATATACTCTCTGTTTCTTAAACACACCTGTAGTACTGTAGCTAAAACAACTCATTTTAACTTAAAGTTTAGTTCTAGTCATGTGACTGGCTTTCTCAATTCAAAATGACTTGTACAAGAATCGGTTAGCAATTATGTACCCTGGAAAGTCCCAATTAGCATATCACAGCCAGGTGTTAAGGACCTTCTGAATGCAAGGGGTGATTGCAGTGTGGCTAAGAGGTGTTACAGGAACACCATGGGTAAGGTGTCAAAACCGCATTGTAGATGGCAGACAGTTGGTGTTGAGCCCCCCACCTCATTTCAGGCTTGGTTTCTTTATTTTCACATAAATGGCCTTCTTGACACCTCTCTTGAACCAGTCATGTTCCTTTGCAAAGATGTTGACATTTCAATCTTTAAAGGTAAGTTCTGAGTAATTGGCTCTTCTGTGCTGGGCCATACGTTGGCGCAGTGGCTGTTTGGTCTCCCCCACATACAAATCAGAGCACTCTTCACTGCACTGTGTATATGATGTTGCTTTTCTTGTGTTTCGGTATTCGGTCTTTTGGATGTACCAATTGTTGCCTCAGAGTGTTGTTCGGTTTAAAGCAGACAGGGATACGGTGTTTTTTGAAAATTCTTCTTAATTTCTCGGAGACCCCTGCTACATATGGGATGACCATGTTCTTTCTCCTGTCTTGCTTTTCCCCTTCACTGTTGGTATATGTGTTCTTTTCTTTCCTTCTAATTCTTTTGACAAAGGCCCAGTCTGGATATCCACAAGTTTTAAGGGCTCCTCTGAGATTCTCATTTCTTTAGCCTCTGTGCTAGTGGGGATGTTCTCAGCTCTGTGTTGCAGGGTTCTGATGACACCCAACTTGTGATCTAAAGGGTGGTGGGAGTCAAACATCAAATACTGATCTGTGTAGGTTGGTTTTCTGTAAACCTCCAATTTACCATTCTCCCTGACTTCTACCAAGCAGTCCGAGAAAGACAGTTTGTTGTTTTGTACCTCTTCACTTGTAAACTTGATGTTCTGTTCTACAATATTGATGTGTTCTATGAAGGCTTGTACTTCCTTCTGTTGGATTTTAACCCAGGTGTCATCCACGTATCTGAACCAGTTGTCTGCCATGTACAATGCTGTTTTGACACCTTTCCCTGGGCATTCCTATAACATCTCTTAGCCACAATGGAATCACGCCTTGCATTCAAAAGGTCCTTAACACCTGGCTGTGATATGCTAATTGGGACAAACCAGGGTACATAATTACCAACAGATTCTTGTCATTCTGAATTGAGAAAGCCAGCCAGATGACTAGCCAAACGTCTTCAAGAACTAAACTTTAAGTCTAGTTTATCTAACTGAATACATCAGATATACCATGACCTGGATGAATGAGAACCTTCACAAGTACATCACTGTATATTGTATACACATGTATCCTCTCTTGCACCTAGAGTATATACATGTTAAAGTTACAGTTTCTTTAGTTACATCAATAGGTTGCAGTAACTCTATCGGGGAGATTTAATAAAAGTTCTTATCGTTTAAAATGGTGCTAATTTTGTCCCAACCAATCAGATGTTATTTAACATTTGAAACCTTACATTTGATTGACTGGGGCAAAATTAGCACCATTTTTAATGATAAGAATTTTTATTGAATAACCCTGCATGACTACAAAATAATAGCACATATTTTACAAGATTTCTTTTAATTCCGAATCCATAGTCTTTTTTAATTATACATGTCCTGACATACATACATAGGGAGAGACAATATAAACATCCCTTACTCTAACTACACTATATTTCTATACATATCCTTACATACATAGGGCGATGAACTAGCATTTTAGGTCCTAGTCCTGGGTACAGAAAAAGGTTTACTTCCCCTTTAGATTAAGTTTTTGGGGCTGATTAGTAGCAATGACTGTGTATGTGGGTTATTTTTTTTTAAAAAAGTGAACTTTGTAAGTGCCTTTTCAGTAACATGATGATTCTTAATTACACGTTTGTTATAAACGTACGAAGGAGTAAAAGGAATGAAACAGCCTTTAAACATTCGGTAAACACAGTCAGCTGTTTACCAGACACTTTGATTGCAATTGTAGCAATCAGGTGCTATATGTGAAGTAACACTTTCAGCTCTATTCATATACATAAATAAGGATTTTACATGATTTCCCTTTCATAATGACATACTTGAAACAATGCATTAAACAAAACATTTTGGTTATCCCTCAATAAATATCATTGATCTAATATCTAAAAAAAAAAAAAAACAGTGGTATCACCTCCTGACATTTCCACAATGTTCCTTGTACCGGTCCATTCCCTTTGTGGCTGAATATCCAGGTGTTTGTCCAAAGTAGGAACATCAGGAGGTCTCCGAATATATGGGCAGCTTTAGGCATCTCCAGTAGAGATGAATGAAACTGGCGAGATTTGTTCTGCCAACAGTAACGATAAATGTGTGAAAAGTCAATTAGAGCAAAATATATGGAATTTTCCACATACAATTCTTACACCCAATTTCCAACGCATTTCAAACTTTCTACATCATTTTGATAAAAGTATGCAATGTTCTGCCTTTTGGAAATTCCAAAATTACCGCAGGATCTGAGATTTTTCAAGGAAAAGGTTTTGAAACATTTAGAGAGAATTAGAGAATTAGACATTTAAAGAGAATTAGACATTTCGATTTCTGTAAAATAATAAACAATAAAAATAAATAATGATTAGTATTAAAATTGCCTTGCTATTGCATTCAAATATATTAAAGGAGAAATAAACATCCATCTCAAAACACCAATAAACTAAACAAAAAACAAAAAAAAAACCACTCCAGTAAATGGCATGAAGAACTGTATAAAATAACTGTGTGCAGACACAGTTACTGGCCACACCTCCAGTCACATAATGCCTTGCCTAACCTTTCCTGTAAAAGTATTAACTAGAGACTGTGTGACCATCTGTAACAAGTTCCTGCAATAGCTTAGGACTGAGCATGTGTAAAGAACATAATGGTCATTGACCACACTGTGTGATACTATAAAGCACAAATCCGAAGTAAATATTATAAATTTCCCATTGACCATATCAAAAGGAGAGGTAAGACCAGGGATGGCAGATTTATCCGGCGCCTAAGCGGGAGGTGGCAGGACAGAACAGGGGGCCGAGGTGGAGAGTGGGCCGGTTGGTGGTGGTGGTTAAGGCGTGGTTTAGGGGCTTTCCAGGGCAGAGAGTGGGAGTTTTGGGGGCAGTTCTGGCAGGGCCATTCTTAGGGCTAGGCCACACTGCTGCGTTTTTTTGTGCGCTTGCATATGCGCATGCGTTTGCACTTGTGTTCTTTTTTCAGATCATTGAAAACGCGGCAACGCACCGTAAATGCGCGTTTTCGGGTGCATTGTGATTTGCGTTCCACATTTTAAATCACAATTGCATGCGTTTTTCAATACTTAATGAAAAAACGCATGAGCAAACGCAACAAAATGGCACATGAAATTGCATGCGATTCCGTGTGCGATTGCATTTGCGTTGCAGTGTGGCCGTGCCCTTAGGGTGGGATTTCAGCCCTAACTGTGGGACAATCCCGCCCAAATATGTCTGGTAGTGGCTACCCTGGGGAAGACACAGTTTACTGCTTTAATGTCAAGGTACAAAGCCTTCTGATTCAGCGTTGTTCTGGGACTTTAGTTTTCTTGGGTGGTTTCCAGATATAGGGACGCTGTGATTTTCGATAACAGGCATTTCCGTTCATAAACTCACATGACGTGTAAATAGGGAATTGCACCGTAACAAGCTGACAAACTGTGTTGAGCAATATTTTTGAACCTACTGTTGAAATAAGGTTATTTATATAGAGTTGCCATGGGTGAAGTCCACATATTCTTTTCCCCCAGTATTAATCCCAGTAGATTTCATATACATTAAAGAATAATTATCAGTCCCAGCTTCAACTGCTCTTTACTTTATGAAAAGACAAAAGTTTATTTCATTATTTAATTACATTCTATGTGAAACACTGGCAATACAATGTTGTTTAAAGGAGAACATCAATGGAAAGAAGTCATTATTTATATTTATATCTGTTGTATTCAAAAAATTTTGAAAATACGAAAAATCCACGGTACGGAAGTTCGGAAGGCGGAAAATCGGGAAAAATCCGCCGCGGATCCGGATCCGCGAACCGGCCATCCCTACTCGTCATCTAACAAAGATTTTAACAGAGCAAAACATATGTACACCTAATCAGCAACGGGTAACCCGAAGAAGGGTGTAGAGTGGCCAAGTGCTCAAGTGCCAATTCTTACACAGCTAGGGCACACCGTTATGATTTGGGTAAAAATGTTTATATCTGTAAATAAAATGTTTATTTCCTGATTTCTCCAAACATGAAATCTGTATTTGCAATGACATAACTACTGTATGGCCTCTAAATACACAATAAATTGTGGTTCTGCAGTAATAAAATGAAAGGCTTGGCCTTGATTTTGTTTGTACAAAAAGAGCAGTTTTAAAAAAACTGGGAATGAATCAGTCATATTGAGGGTTTTATAACAATACCGTGTGATTCAGCAGAAAATCATTGGTACATTTTTTAAATTATTAGTATGAAAACTAATGCACAGTAGTGTTTAATCTTAGTTAAAGACTTCTTTATGGAAGTGGTTTAAAGGGCATGTCCACCCCGAAATTTAACTTTTGATATGTGGTAGGGCATGCTCCCCCAGCCCCAACCGCATTAATATAATTGTTAGAAAGTCCCCCGATTCTTACTTACCTGCCCTCTCTCCTCCGCTGCAGTGTTCAGGCCCTCTGCTTGCATGGAATTGAAAGCAGGGGGCGGGACCGGCAGCCGTGTCCGTGATTGGCTGAGAGGCAGGGAGGGCTGCACTGAGCATGCCTCAACCTTGATGAGGTTGAGGAAGTCTCAGGCACAGCATGAGTCACACACTGCTCCTACACAGCAGTTTCCTGGATTTTGGAGGGGCACAGCAGGGGAACTATTTTGAGCAGGAATGTAAGGTAAGGATTGTTTTAAACTACTTGATGTGGCCAGTAAGGGGTTAAATTTTAGTTTTGGGGGTGGACATGCCCTTTAACATGGACACTTGTTGGTCTATTTGAGAAACTTTTTTGTGAGTGGATGATTGGAATTATTCGAAAGTTTTGATTCCTTTTTTTTAGAGAAAATGCATATGTTCAGTTTGGTGTCCCTTTAAGGGTATACAGTATAACACTGACAGGTGTAGGATAATGGGTGAGAATTGGTACATGCCAGATCCAGATGCCCTTTATGTACAGTATGTACATACTGTTAGAGACCCTGTATTGCCAAGTAAAATTTTCTAACTCATTTTGCACTATGTCTTATTCTGTAGAAGCTAGAAACCTGCTAGAAAGTGCAGCTGATTTCCGAGGTGGGACATAGTAACCTGCTAACTATCATAAATCATACAGGATTATTTCTACTTTGGCTTTAGTTTTCCTGTACAGTTTTTCTATGAGAGTCACTCCTTTTAAAGAACTGGTTTTATTTGAGAAGCTGCTAGTGAGAATATATTGATACAAATGAACTGGAGGAAATTACTCGCAATCAATCACAATCTAGAACACGACAAAGTAAAAGAACTGTCAATCACCCAGCCCCTCCCCCTGACACACTACATGTAGAAACTATCCTGTGGTGCCTGGAGTCCCAGAGTATACCTTCAGCACCAATACCCCGATCTATCACCGTCGTCGTCCTATAGACAAGCCCGATCGTCAGGGGACTTGTCGCGCCTCACTGAACACAGTTACCCCCCAGGACTTAGGACGCAAGGTATAGATGCCAGGTATCCTCCAGAAAACCAGGACACCAATGAAGCAATCACAGGAACTGGAAGACAAGGAAAAGAACAAGAATACAAGGATAACAATGAGAAGAACAATGAACAATACTAAGCTATAGGAACTAGAACTTGGCTACTAGAACTAATAGCATGGACCACTAGCTTGGCTAAACCAAAACTATAACAGGAAATGAGGCACAAAAGGAAACTGGATTAAAAAGGCAGAGGGACCGAGAGGGCTGACAGAAGTCATTGGCTGAATATAGATGTTTAAACTGATTGGAGCTCCTCCGTCCAATACTACTGCTTGCAGGGACGAAGTGGATTAGAAGAGGTGCCCATGCGTGTATGCGCGGCACCAGAAGAGATCCGAGGCGGCGCTCTGCCCAGAGAAGATGTGCATGCAGAAGAGGGACATCGCTCAAGGGGGCCACTGGAGAGCCCCGAGGATGGCAGGAACTGCGGGAACAGGGATCAGGTAAGTGAGAGAGCCTGACATATCCATTCTATAAAAGTAAAGCTTATTTCTCTGTCACTGCATGGCTAACTGATTCAGCATTAAGTTCAGAAAAATGAATAATCATTATCTGTTTCTCTGTGCTATTTCTGTGAAGATAAACCCAATCCTGCAGTTAGCTGCTGTCTGTGTTAGTTAAATCCCAATGTAGCACTGTACCTAAAGAAATCAATTACAAAGCCCCCACACACACACACACACACACACACACACACCTTCAAACTCCTACAGCTAAAAGAAAATCTTACTTGATCTAAGCAGTGATTACAGCTCCCAGTGCTGCTTAACTTCCCATAGCAAAGCAGTTTAGCTTTCATTATAACACAAAATCACTGGGTTAATTCTATTGGCTGTAGTGGGGCACAGATCATCTCCACTGCACATGCTCCACACTCTAGTTGTGCCTCAGATTAGGGAGGTGGTGGATACATAGAGAGGAGACAAGCATACTAACTACGAGTGAGATGAAAAGAATATGAGGAGATCTAGTGACAGGGAGCACAAAAAAGTTATCAAATTCCTGACTAAAAATATATAAAATGATAAAGGAAAGGCAATTTTTTTAGTTTAGTGTCCCTTTAAGGAAATAGGACATACACTTGAAGATTTTAATGTCAACATCTTTTTTTTTTTTTTGTCAAAATAAAGAAACCCAGCCTGAAAAGAGGTGGGGGTCAGTTTCAATAACACCTCTTGGCCACAATGCAATCAACACCCTGTATTCAGACATACCTTAACACCTTGATATTTTATGCTAATTGGCACTTTCCAAGATATTTATTACCAACAGATTCTTGTACAAGTCATTTTGAATTGAGAAAGCCAGTCAGATGACATGGGAAACGTCTTCAAGAACTAACTTCAAGTCCAATTGATACAACTAAATACAACAGATATGCCCTCTTAGTAGCCTCTTTAGGCTAAGCTCATTAAAAGACCAAAACCATCTCCCTGGAAGTTCCATTAACCAATTGGATAAACACCAAGTTGACAGGCAGGTACCCATCACCTTGTATTTGATCTAGATTTCCAGCATAATATTACATACACAGGATATACAGTATGATTGCATTAGGTTATGTAATAGATACTGTACATGGAATGGAATCCATAGCTTTACACACTAGATGTTGAAATATTACACAGGGATTTAAAATATTAGACAGGGGAAGAGGCGTCTAATTTTTATTGGTTGGAATTTAATGGCTTTTGGTTTTAGTTTTTTTTGGGGGGGTATGTTTTTATTTGGGGGGGCTTATGAGTGTTTTGGGGGAGTTGGGAATAGTAACTTCTTAATGAAAAGCCTTCCAACTATGCCTTTAATATAAAGCACTGGATGGACGGCCTCTTCCCTCATTTTAAGAGACCAAAGGGCTGGGGGGAAGTGAGAAAGCCTGCTATATAGATCCAGAGTGCAAGTATGAGAAATGCAAAAGTTTGCTAATCGTAATTGAAGTAAAAAGGTTAGAAGTTAGGACCTTCCAGACTGGGATTACCTTGATGTAGTTGGAAGGCTTTTCAGTCACAGTAATGCAACTCCTTTGTTTATAATGTATGCCAATGTACAGATAATATGATATTTATGGAGCCTAGGAATGTGCATTGATTATCATTTCTATGTTTGTATAAATGTTTGACCAGATCAGTAGCACTTCCGCAAAATGTAGTTGTATTTTAGCCTACGGAGTGCTTCCACAATCCTTTTATTGTATGTATTCTGGGAAGCATGGTCAAGCTTCCATGTCGTAATAGCACCCCCAACATGGCCCTTTAATGGCAGGTCCTATGCCTTTAATATAAAGCACTGGATGCATGGCCTCTTCCCTCATTCTAAAAAGCCAAAGAGCTAGGGGGAAGTGAGAAAGCCTGTTATGTTGAGCCGGTGCACAAGTATGAGAAATGCAAATCGTTTGCTAATCGTAATTGTAGTAAAAAAGGTTAGAAGTTAGGACCTTCTAGACTGGGATTACCTTGACATGGTTGGAAGGCTTTTCATTCATGTGATCACAGTAATGTATACTAAAACCCCTTTGTTTATAAAGTATGCCAGTGTGCAGATAGTATAATGTTGTATGGGGCCTAGGACTGTACATTGATTATCTTTTCTATGTTTAATAAAAGCCTCCAGTCTTTCCTTTAAAATGAGTCCTAGATCACATGTCTGTCTGCAACCGGTGAGAAACTATATACTAGATAATGTTCAACTATTACATGACCTGACTACCTGCTTCTCCCCTATCAGCAGGGGAGGAGCATGCTGGCTTAAAGGGCATGTCCACCATTAAAATAAAAAAACTGATCACTTGTCAGTCTCCTTCTCCAATTTCAACTAATATATTCAGCACACTACTAACCAGATACGTAAGGATAATTATTGTCCGCACTCTGGCAGAGTATACCAGCTCTTCCCTCCATGCAGTCAAGAAAGGCAATACTGGTTAGAAATGTGTGTAATATAGTTCTTAATATAGCAATTGGGGTTAGGGGCAAATAAATAACATGTTACCATTTTTTTGTTTCAAGGGTGGGCATGGACTTGCTATTTTAGTTAGTTTTTGTTGGGATAGACAGGAAGTACCTGCACAGACAACTAAAGGGCTGTGTCATCAGTGACCTCCTCTAGACTTCTGGATCTACTTAGAGACAAGGGGAAAAATCAATCAAATGCCAATCTGCTTCTGCATACAATTTACACAAGCAGAGAAAGACAAATAAATGGTTTACAGACTTGAAAATGAAACTGTAAAAATGTACAGTTGAGTTGGGGCAGAGTGCAGAAAGGAGACTGGCCACATGGCTTCAAGCTGCTGAAAGCAGGGAGTTTTATTGCTGAGCATTCACAGCAAGATAACTTCACATGTTTTATCTAGAGAAGTGATCCAGGGTTCATAAACAGAAGGCTTTCATTTAACCCAAACATGGAGACCACAGTTAAACTGCTCTCCTTCTTACATAGCACTTATTTATGACCTTAAGGTACTATTCTATAGGTGTTTTAGTTGAAGCAGCCCCTTAAAATGCCTTCCATTTTTTTCTATCTTTAGGACTAAAGGTTTGTACACATGTGCCATCGCGATTGCTGACCAACGATACACAAAGTGTATGAACGCCCGTTTCGGCCGATAATCGTGTTGTGTATGGGCACTTTATCGGCTAAAATGGCCGTTCGGTTGGGGATCGTTGCCCGACTGGCTGGGCGGATCTTCGAACTAGCGGCTGTTTCAGACGATAAAGTGCCCATGCATGGCACGATTATCAGCCGAAACAGTCGTTCATACACATCATGCATCATAGGTCAGCACCTGCGATCGCACGTGTGTACGAACCTTTATTGATCCCCACCCAATACAGTCTAATACCATGTGATTGTTCCCATTTAATATTGGTATAATAGTAATAACATAATATGCAGTATTCCTGAAAAGGGCAGAGGTGTATAACAATTGCCTCCATGATCTTAATCTTCAATTAGTAAAGACTTATTGTGATTCTGAGGCAGCCAGCACCTCACAGTTGTACACTGTACTTAAAAAGTGGTGGCCTATTAGGTGAATATTACCAATTTTAATAAGCTGTGATTATGGAAATTAATAAATCGTGTTTTGGCCTATGTGGTATATCAGTTTATCTCTACTAATGACCATGTCCTGATGGATTTGGGTCTTGTTGCAATTTCTAATTTATTGTACAATTGTTGTATGTTTGATTGCCATTCTTTTCATGGATTCGACATCAACTAGACACAGTTCATTGTGATCACTGGATTATGGTTGACTTGCATTCCTAATGACTTTGCTAATAAAAAATGGTCTCCTGGGATTCTATACAGAACCTGTTAAACGTGGAAAGAACCACAAAAAAGCCAATAATGAAACCAAATAGGGATGTAGAAGTTGATTTAAACACAGCCTCACAAGGTAATCACCTTACAGGAGAACTAAAGCCAAAACATAATTCTCATCAACTATTCTCTAATTCTATTACCTGTTTTTGTAGATCCGTACATTCAGGGTGTCCAGTTTACAAACCAGTGTAAGCTCAGCCTTCCAGTTAACAATCCAATGTTAAGTCGGCCCTCCAGTTTACAAAACAATGTAAGGTCAGCCCTCCAGTTCATAAACCAATGTTAAGTCAACCCTCCAGTTTATCAGCTACTATTACAATCAGCCCTCCAGTTCATAAACCATTGTTTAGTCAGCCCTCCAGTTCATAAACCAATGTTAAGTTAGCCCCCCAGTTCATCAGCTACTGTTACAAACAGCACTCCATTTCACAAACCAATGTTAAATCAGCCCTACAGTTCATCAAACATTGTTAAAATTAGCTGTCCAATTCACAAACCAATGTTAAGTTATCCCTCCAGTTCACAAACCAATGTTAAGTTATCCCTCCAGTTCACAAACAATTGTTAAGTCAGCCCTCCAGTTCACAAATCAATGTTAAGTCATCCCTTCAGTTCACAAACCAAGGAGAACTAAAGCTAAGACGATTGTGCGACCAACTTCCGAGAAGGTGAGATGCACCAGGCAAACGGCCATTACAAGCACGTCAAGATAACCCCAGTTTTGAAGGTCCTAACTAATAAACTTGGGTCATTTATTTGGGCTACACCACCTTCTTGGTTGCATTTTCTTGGAAAGTTTGTCTCCCTGACCTGGCATTGGATTAATATAACAGGCTTTCACTTATGTTGTTTGCCACTGGCTTTCAACAAGGATGGAAGAGGCCTCCTATTCAATACTTCAGATCAAATGCATTAAATCTATCAGTATCAAATGCATAGGACCTCAAATGAAAGGGTCAGGTTACACTGACCCAAGTAGTACAGTCATAAAAAACATTTTAATCCTCAGTAACAATTGGTACAGTAAGAAATTACAGCCCTGAATAGTCATGTAACATGTTTATCATCAACATTATATTCCAACCGCAAGTACATTATGAAGAGGCAAGCAAAGGTGGAATCGTGCCATAGGGATGAAAGTATTAAAAGTAAATGTTTTAACCCATATTGCTCTTTTACATCAGTTAAACACAACAGCACTTTCCTGCTCATGTTTTCATATACTGGGCCCTATTTCTTACTTGCCTTTGACTCACGTGGCTATTGCTTTAGGGGCCCAGAAATTAGCTTTTTAAAAGACCCAAAAATTTCTGATGGGGGCCCTAAGGGGGAGATTTAAAAATAAGCAATATCCATGGACAAAGCACAAATAAATGAAATAATACAATAACAATATAAATAACTTAAAAAAATCTGTTCCCGTGTAATAGTAAAAATGTATATAAAATTGCAAAAAGTTAGTTACAGTCCTGTAAGCTTGTGAAGGTTCTCATTCATCCAGGTCATGGTATATCTGTTGTATTCAATTAGATCAACTGGACTTAAAATGTAGTTCTTGAAGACGTTTCGCTAGTCATCCGACTGGCTTTCTCAATTCAGAATGACTTGTACAAGAATCTGTGGCAATATGTACCCTGGAAAATCCCAATTAGCATATCACAGCCAGGTGTTAAGGGTGTGATTGCATAGTGGCTAAGAGGTGTTATAGGAATGCCCAGAGTAAGGTGTTAAAACAGCATTGTACATGGCAGACAGTTGGTGTCGAACCCCCCCACCTCTATTTAGGCTTGGTTTCTTTATTTTCACATAAATGGCCTCCTTAACACCTCTCTTGAACCAGTCACGTTCCTTCGCCAGTATGTTAACATTACAATCTTCAAAGGTATGTCCTTTATCCTTAAGATGCAGATACACGGCTGAGTCCTGACCCGAGGAATTGGCTCTTCTGTGCTGGGCCATACGTTGATGCAGTTGCTGTTTGGTCTCCCCCACATACAAATCAGAGCATTCTTCACTGCACTGCACTGCATATATGATGTCGCTTTTCTTGTGTTTAGGTATTGGGTCTTTCGGATGTACCAATTGCTGCCTCAGTGTGTTGTTTGGTTTAAAGCAGACAGGGATACGATGTTTTTTGAAAATTCTTCTTAATTTCTCGGAGACCCCTGCTACATATGGGATGACCATGTTCTTCCTCCTGTCTTGCTTTTCCCCTTCACTGTTGGTATTCGTGTTCTTTTCTTTCCTTCTACTTCTTTTGACAAAGGCCCAGTCTGGATATCCACAAGTTTTAAGGGCTCCTCTGAGATGTTTCATTTCTTTAGCCTTCGCCTCTGTGCTAGTGGGGATGTTCTCGGCTCTGTGTTGCAGGGTTCTGATGACACCCAGCTTGTGATCTAAAGGGTGGTGGGAGTCAAACATCAAATACTGATCTGTGTGTGTTGGTTTTCTGTAAACCTCTACTTCCAGTTTACCATTTTCCTTAACTTCTACCAAGCAGTCCAAGAAAGACAGTTTGTTGTTTTGTACCTCTTCCCTTGTGAATTTAATGTTTTGATCCACCGCATTAATGTGTTCTGTGAAAGCTTGTACTTCCTTCTGGTGGATTTTAACCCAGGTGTCATCAACATATCTGAACCAGTGGCTGGGTGCTATGCCCTTAAAGGTATTAAGCACCTGTGTTTCTACCTCCTCCATGTAAAGATTGGCCACAATAGGTGAAACTGGAGATCCTATAGCACATCCATGTTTTTGCTTATAGAACTTATCCCTGTATTTGAAATAGGTGGTATTCAGGCACAGGTCCAACAAGGAACACACCTGTTCTGGGTTGAGATCAGTTCTGCTGGTAAGAGTGCTGTCTTGGCCCAGCCGTTTTCTCACCATGTCAACAGCCTCCTTGGTGGGTATACAAGTGAAGAGAGATGTCACATCATAGGACACCATAGTTTCTTCTACACCGAGTACTATATCTTCAATCTTGTTGGTGAAATCCTGAGAGTTCTGGATGTGATGCTTAGAACTTCCCACCAAATGTCCTAAGATGTTAGCTAGATATTTTGCCACCTTGTATGTTACAGAGTTGATGCTGCTGACTATAGGTCTTAGTGGGGCCCCTTCCTTATGTATCTTTGGGAGTCCATATATGCATGGATGTGCCTCACCAGGGTAGAGGTGATGATACATTGCTCGGTCAATGGCTTTATCCTTTTGAAGCTGTTGTAGTAAGTCTATGACTCTTTTCTTGTAACGGCTGGTGGGATCCCTTGTTAAAGCCTCATATGTGTTGTTATCGGCCAGGAGCATGGTCACCTTATCATGGTAGTCTGAGGTGTTGAGTACCACTGTGCTTCTTCCTTTATCTGCCGGTAGAATGGTGATACTGGAATCTTTCTTGAGGGATGTTAAGGCTCTTCTTTCCTGTGTAGTCAGGTTAGATGAAGGAGTTTTAGCACTGGCTAAGGCTGCAGATACCTTAAGGCGAAGTTGTTCTGCCTCACTCTGTGATACCTTATTACTGTGGATAGAGGCTTCTGTGGCTGCTATAATATCCACCACAGGGATGGCTTTAGGGGTGATGGCAAAATTCAAGCCCTTACCAAGGACTTCCATTTCTGGCTGGGTCAGGGTCCTGTTAGACAAGTTTCTCACCCATTCCTCCTTGTTTGATGAAGTGACACTTCTCTCCTTTTGTATCCAAGGTAGTTGTAGATTCTTGTACAAGTCATTCTGAATTGAGAAAGCCAGTCGGATGACTAGCGAAACGTCTTCAAGAACTACATTTTAAGTCCAGTTGATCTAATTGAATACAACAGATAGTTACAGTCCTGTAAGTTTAACAAGCATACATAGGTTAAATGTGCCATTAGAAGCCCAGCCTATCTAAGCCAGGAGGAGGCCTGCAGATGCAGAACAGGGCGCCCCAAAATTGGCCTTTCTCAACCAATCAGGGACAGAATGAAGGTACATCAAAGTGATTCACTTTTAGTAATATGGACAAATAAAATGTTAGTTGATTAGAAGTTTTGTGTTCCACTTTGGTGTTTTACTTTTCTGGTTTTTACCAGATCTCTGCTGCAGAGGTTGCACCATCACCATCCCGCTTCTAACGGTTGTGGAGCAGCCAATAATCATTGGCTGTGATGTTACTGCTGTAGCTGATAGCTGCTACCTGGAACAGTGGCATAACTAGGAATCACTGGCAAAACTATGATGGGCCTCCTCCATGCATCATCTGGTGTGGTTTTCTGTAGGGAGGCTATGTTTGTCATAAAATTAAGAAGGGTAGTGCCCCCCTACAGGGTCTGCTCCTCTGGTAGTTAAGCCCTTGACCTGGAACCAATACAGATTTCCTGATAAGACTGTTAAAGACTTTTGTTACCCTGCAGTTAACTAGTCACACAAATATAGCAGCCTTGTTTTGAGATGTTAACAGAGCATGTGAGGTGTACTGTGAGTCACCCAGCTAAGATGGATAGTGGGAGCTGACCCCAAGTACCCACAGTTTAATTACATAATTACCCACAGCAAAGGGAGAGCTGAGACATGGCTGGTTTTATTTTTTGTGAATGTGCTATCCATTGGGACAATATTGTCTGGAGAACTCTCCTTTAATACATACTGTTTGTCTATTTTTATTTATTTTGTTTTTCTTTAGTAAAAAAGTCATTTAGTCATAGAGATTCTCTTCTTACGTTGTACTCACTGAATGTCTGCAGATGTGACCCACTGCAG
This sequence comes from Hymenochirus boettgeri, assembly GCA_019447015.1. Lineage (NCBI taxonomy): Eukaryota > Metazoa > Chordata > Amphibia > Anura > Pipidae > Hymenochirus > Hymenochirus boettgeri. The sequence continues at coordinate 44,773,401 of CM033469.1, read as the reverse complement.
GTTACTACATGTTAACCATGAAAGGTTATTGATGCAAGTGTATTGACCTTCTGATTTGACATTTTCTTTAGCAACCTGTTTGTTTGGAGGGCTCTAGCTGACATGAGGAATTTCCGTTTTCTGTTTCCAAATCATGTTTTTATTTTGATGTCTGATTAATCTATTTTTCAGGTTTATGTCTACATATTTTGACTTGGAAAAATATTTAGACCCTAGAACAATTCTCTTGTTTTCTTGAATAAAATAAGTTTGGGTAACTTTAAGACCAACATTAACAACATAGTTGTGCCTCTAGAAAAATTTGTGTTGCCAAGTGCGGCCTGGTGTAAAAAAGTTTGAGAACCACAGCTCTAGTTCACAAGATCAAAACTCAGAAGCTGCAGCCTGTCCTGCCCCCTAGTAGATGACAGCCAATCATATTACAGCACCAGCCTCTGTTAGTCACAGAACATGGTACAGCAGATTCAGCCTCTCAGACATAGAAAAGATTTAACAGTGTGCTTATTAAAACAATCTATTAACCTAATAGGCTTTCAGTTTCTGAAAGTAGGATATTAGCCTGCTGAGAAACTAGATCTAATGCATAAAAAAAGATACATTTAGAAACTAGAAACAGTTTCTGTGTTTTGATCTTGTGAACTAGAACAGTGGTTATCAAACTTTTTCAGAATAAATGAAAAATAAAAAAACAGCAGTAAAATTATTTATATTGTACTGTTCCTGGGAGGCTGCATGCAAATCAGTCTGGAAAAAACTCCACAAGATAACAAAGAGCTTTCAAAGTCTTATCAGGGACTTCCATATTGGTATACTGTGCATGGGGTTAGGGGTGTGGCCAATGCTCACAATGCTCTTTGAAGGCTACATGGGCTGTGAGTTGTATTGGCAACAACATGGAATGAACGGGACATAAGAAATAGCTCATCACATTATTTAATTAATGAGAAATAGGATACAGTAGGTTCACTTTTTGAGGGCTGCTCCTCCTCTTCTCCCTAATATCCTCTGCTTCTAGGAACACCTCCCTCTAAGACAAATCTTTATTTGCCACCAGCCCCATAGACATGAGCCTTAATAAATTAGCATTCAGAAATAATAAAAAAAATAGAGCAGATAAGGTCCTGATTGCAAAAAAATAATTTGAACTTTATTATTAGACTTTGATTCTGTGTTTTTTTTTTTTTAAAGTAATAAACTCAAGCTTTAAAAGGACGCTTTACAGGCACTAATTGTTTGCTTTTTGAGTCCTCCCACAGTTTGGCCATCCCCTTCATCAACATATATCATAGATACTGTAGAACATGTGTCAGTGATACCAACTGGGGGAGGAGCCAGAGAGCAATTACTGCATTGAGTGTAGTGCCCCTTTAAATGCAGCTGATCACTGCAAACTTTCTATTTCTTTTAAAATAACCAGAATAACCAAGTCAATCGATTTACATAACTTTTTTTTTTTTGCATCCAAAAAATGAAAAACCTTACTACAATGAATGTCCCTTTAGATTAAAATAGTGTAGGATCTGATAAAGGTTACATGAAGATTTTTCCTTCTGTTATGATGACCGATGAAATACATAGATTTTATAACTTGAAGAAATCAGTTCAAACTTTAATGTGATCGTGATGAAAACAGGCTATAAATTGACTTTGAAAACATTCATTTAACTTGATGTGAGAAGGTCCAAATTGGTTTGGGAAATATGTGTAGCAGATGTCCTGATATTTCCCAAGTTGCAATTAGCTTTAGTCAACTTTATTCAGAAACGTTGCCTTCTGAATATTCATGATGCATCTGAGGCAGTAAGCTAGATATTTGTTTCCTTAAACTGACTCGCCTACATGGACAATGTGTTTTATTTAGAAATGAGCAAAAATATAGTTAGCAACATGAAAACCATAAGTTTAATACAGGGATGTCAAACTCACGGCCCTCCAGGTGTTTGGAAACTACAACACACAGCATTCCTTGTTTGCAGTGCATACCTGGGGGATTCTGGGAGTTGTAGTATTCAAACATCTGGAGGGCCGTGAGATTGTGGTTTAATACATGTAACGTGCCCACCTGGGTTTCCCATCAGATTGCAGCAGCTGCAGTAATCAGGGACATACTTGGCAGGATGACCAATTAAATTATCTCAAGGGCACCCTCACCCATTTACCTTCTTATTTAGAGATATTATTTTGTTTTTAGATGGTCTCAGTCAATACCAATCCAGTGATATCATCAATATGAATACAGCCCTTTTTTTGGGGGGGGGGGTAGAAAAGGAATAGGTTACAATTGTTCATCTTATTTCTTGAATCCCTGCATCCTTGATCTAAGTTTTTAAAAATAACTGCCATGTTTGTCATTAATGTGTGTACCCACCTTTAGTCTGAAATGTGTACTGCAGTATATGTCAATTAAAGGATATTTACCCTTGTAATTTGCTTTTCTTTAATTGCCCATTACAGAAAACTATAATTCTTCCCAACCATCACTGTACTATTTTTTTGTTGGTCTGTCCCCTATTTCTTTAGATCCAGTCTAAAACATTTTACATTTCAGGTGTCAATCAAGCTCATTAGTATCTTAAATTCTTCTGATGTGTCTAATTTTGCTGTAGCTGGAATAGGGAAAGTTGAATGCTATTTCCCTACGTGGCTCTTCTGAGCACATGCAAGTGAATACCTGCAACCTGTATAACAGGTTTGTCCTACATCTGTCAGCTTTGTAACTATTATGGTTTTAGTTTGGGGTGGGGGGTGATTTATCTATATATGATTTTTCATTTGAGGGGTAAACTTGCCCTTTCATAACAATTTTTAGAGCTCATCTTTACTTTCAAGCACAAAGGACACATTTTATTCCCATAAACTGTTAAAAACAGATTAGCACAGTAAACTGTGTATTGGATTTGTAAATGTATATGTCAAAACCCCTTCTCTTTTTGTTTAAAGCAGTCAGCAATTTGGCCTCGCATTGTTCAAATAATGCACTTAGCAGTTCCATAGCAGGGTCACTTGGAAATTCTACTCACAGCTGTTTTCTTTACTAGACCCAAAAACTAATCTGAAACTTCTATGCTGGTGTATTATTGATCAAGGTTCTGAGACCTTTTCTTTTTTTCTGAGTGTGTTCATGGAATTCAGCGTATTAAACATTAATCTGAGCTTTTCTGTTAGGTGAAGCTCAGTTTTTTACCATTATTTTCTCTGCACATATGTCAAGTTGTCAAGGTAAGCTCGGCAGGCAAAATCTGTCTTGCAGACCCACAAGACTACACAAGATGCATCAATTAGAGAACAGGTTGACTGAGGATGTCCCAATCAAATGGCTTACCCAAATTGCTAGGACATCAGTTCAATACATTTTGCACATAGTGCGATTTCCAAAGTTGTCTCTAGGTAGCCCGTTTGTGTCTCCTGTTTAGGTTCTACTCTTAATATAACTAAATGTAAAGGCTGCTGTGCACATAAAAATGTTGTCAGTTTCCTGACTATTGCTCTTATATCTTTAATCAGCAGGCAAGACATTTATTGAACATTAAAAGTTAGGGTACTGGTCCCTTTCTGCCCTCATTCAAACATGCCTGAACAATCAACCATCTGATTGAGAATTTAGTCTGGGAATTATTTAGCCACTATACATACAATGATAATATCAATGTGTACAAAATTAATTATATTTGAACAAAGCTGAAAAAGATTCAAATTGCCAAGTTTTTTGCAGCTATTATTTTGAAGCTATAAATGATGATATCAAAAAACCGAAAGGTAATGATTACCCAGAACTCATTTATTGCAATTAGCATTCCCTAAAATTCCATTTTGTGTGAACCATGAAGCGCTAAAATTTGTCACATGTGCCTTTGAAAATGTAGGCTCCATTCAAAAAACAGCATTGAAAAAAATATATAAGGCTTGTGTGCCAGAATTATGAATTGTTTGTTCAAAGCTGCTTTGTATTATTGTTTGAGTGGGTTAAAGGGGTGAGGTCAAATGGATGTAGGGAGCTTTAAAGCAAGATTTCAAGTAGAGCTCAGATTTCACAATAGGCCAAGGGGGAAAAAAGCTTTATATTACCAATAAAATGAAATTTTTAAGTGCTAATCCACACTACAGTGCTACAATAAATAAGTTCCCGGGCATTAATAATTACATGTGTGGGCCATTGCTAATGCTTTCTGTAGAGTCAATAAGTAAATAAGTAAATAATGTGCCCTATTGTTATATATAGAAATATTAGAATTCCATGACTAAATAAAAGAACTATTTACTCCATACATTTGAATGCAATATCTATTCTCGTTTCAGTATTGTACAGTACTCTGGTTTCAACTTCTTTCCTTGTTTGCCCTCTTATATTTTTTCTTGTTCCATTTCACTTTTAAGCGAAGGACGAATCTAATGCATTTTTGATATTAAAGTGATCCATCTTGAGACAGTGAACACGTAGAATAATCATTACTTGGTAGATCTCCCAGTTCTCATACTGTCCTGGCTACCAGTTCTTATTCAGTAACATTAAAGTGTATATTGTTAAATGTGAAGTTAATGCATGGAATGTCATTGTTCCTAATTGACACTCTTATCAGCTGGTACAGTTCTGTGACATTGCAGTCATTAGTCACATTTATTATTCAATTCTGCATTATAAGGGGTCGATCTTTTATCTTTGTGTCTATATGAACTGGAGCACTGATTTTAAACTCAGTATTTTATACCATTCAGGAATTTGGTCAGATTCTATTCATTGCCAACAAACTGAAATTAAAGGGAAACTAAATAAAGGCAGTGATCTAGCACTATGGTTCACTTCCCCCCCCCCAGTTTCATATTCACAATTCAATGCAGTTTGGAATGAGCACATAGAGATGGAAAGCTGACACCAGCCAACCTCACTGGCCATGCTTAAACCTCCACACATGGTACATTCTGTGTGGCACTTCACTGTCTTAACTTCTGGATTTGCTATATAGTGACCCCCTGAAAACCGTTTCAGTAAAAGCTTGTGAAACATGTCTGGTCGCTGCTTCTGGATCCCTCTGTCCTCTTGTCCCTTCTACTTTGTATGTGTACTTACATACGCTGCAGCTACTATGCATACTCTGCCCAATGGTTGGGAGACCTAACATGGACTGTTAGCCTTTGACTGTATCAGAGATAAGTATAGGGGTTTGCACATATTAATGTATTGTGTGATGTTATTTGATATACTTTGTACTTTCTCAGAGGCGGGTGATACGGGACATTGTGCTTTATATAGTTTTTAAATGTTTTTATCATGCACACTTTAAACCCTTCCAACTTATGGAGAAATAAAGGTTTTTATATATATATGTGAACAACCAGAATGTAAGCTCTACAGGGCAGGGACCTCCTTTTCTCTTGTGGCAAAGCTCTAGCACTTCCATTTATATAGTTTATATAATTTATAATACATAAGGCTCTGGCATTTCAATGGGGAGGTGCAGTTGCGAGATTCTATATTACAGTCACTCAGTGATGTCAACTGTAGGAGATTTGATCAAGGCTTTTTCATTATCTTCTGAAAAATATCTCCTAATAGTCTTCCTGAGGAACTTGCTTCCTCTGTCAGACATCTTACCACTTTAAAACCATTTTAAAGAGAAACCCCTCTAGCTATTATCATCTTTTCATCTATATATCAGGTTTACATAAATAAATGGGGAAAAAAATATTAAATGGGAAAAAAAACTTGGCTTAATAAAACAGTTTAAGAGCATTATTGCTTCGATGTCTTTCGTAAAGTACTGAGGCGATTCTTTTCTTTTTAATGCAGCATTAATAATACAAAGGGGAATTGTGTTAAGTAAATAACTGGTTCAATAATTTATTTAGCCTTGTGATGTTGATATGACATTTCAGATTCTTTTATCCCTGTGTGTTCTGACTTTGATTTTCTTCTGAGACAGTCTGATGGTTATAAAGCGGGCAATCCCTGCCCTAAGGTGAAACAAAACAAAATCCAACTCTGTGCAATATTTTTATTTACTCGGGTGTCTCAGTTGCTTGTGTTTATTTGACTGTCCCTAATGCCATTTTCAAGCTAAAAATATTTCAAGAAATTAATAGGATTGTTTAAAAGCTGTATTGGTATTAATAGATAAACAAAATACTTGTGACATTGGAACTGATTAATACAATTCCATTTGTAAAAGCAATTTATTTTAATGCTTAATCTAATTCTCCATCCTTGCTGGGAGATGTTATGACTCACTAAGGTATATTTACTAATAAAGCTAAGGGCCTATTTATAAACAGACTGAAATTTCATAGTAACTTAAATATATACAGGGTCGTGTACAGAGAGTGGTTATCGGCTTTTTCCATCTTAAAGGGCATCTATACTGAAAAAAAACACATTGGCCCATTACAAAGTTAAATTCATGTACTCTGTGCTGCCTTTTTCCTACCTCTGTCAGTGACTCTTTTTTTCTATGATGTCAGATCTCTCTGCAGAACTCCACCCTTCCCTCTTCCTTCTATTACCTTCTCTATGTCTCAACTCCGGCTACCTGACAAGCTTCTCATGTGCAGCAGGAGTTAAAAGTTCAACAACCTGAAAAATACACCCACGCACAGTGGCCAATAGAAAGCAAACTGTCCTGGAGACACAGAAGAGAAGGGAGAACAGTAGTTTACTGCTGCAATACAATCTCTCCATTTGTGACCAATCATCAATCAGTGAAAGTTATCAAGAAGGGGGAGGGGGTTCAAGTGCAGCTTTATCTCTGCAGTCAAAGCTACCTCTCTCCCCCTGCTAATGCTCTTATTACTATGTTTGTAACAGAGTAGAGAGGAGGGAAGGACTTGAGCAGGAGAGGGTCACGTCACATGATTTTGATTGACAGTACAAGTCTTTTAATTTGTGTATCTCAGGACTAGAGATGGACTAGTTCTCGAACTAGAACCCGAGTTTGAGTTGAACTTAATGTATCGTTCGTTTTTGGTAGCCCTCGAATGTATGGACCAATTTCACTCTAGAATGTATCGTTCACTAACGATCAAATGTAGCCTTCGGTTTTTGGTAACCCTTGAAAGTATTGTTCGTTTTCGGTAACCCTCAAATGTATGGATCGTTTTTGCTAATGCCCTAGAATGTATTGTTTGCTAACCCTCAAAAGTATCATTCATTTTCGGTAATCCTTGACAGTATCATTTGATTTCGGTAACCCTCGATTTTATGGTTTTATTTTCACTAACCCTCAAAAGTATCATTCGGTAGCCCTCGAAATGGCCGTAACCCTTGAATGTAGCTTGTACAAAACCTGACAATTGCCCGCTCGTGTTTAAGTAGTTTAAAAAAAGTTTTGGTGATTGTGACATGTTCCCAGGACCATTTCCCAGGTGCCACAGCCATTTACAGTAAGTTACCATTGTTAGTTTAGCTGTATATTATCCAGACTTTTTAATCTATCACTCCCCCATTGACTCTAATGGGTCCGAATTCAAACTTTACAACTTTTACTGAAGTTCGAAAAAGGACCAAACATTATGAAGTTCGGCGATCTCTACTCATGACAGAGAGGGAATATGAAAAAAGTAAAGACACTCTGGGGGTTGGGGGGAAATATAGAACACATGGAAAATTTTTCCCACTATAGATGCCCTTTAAAGTCACGTAAAACCATGGGTTAACATCACGTTAAGACATAACTTATGGTGGTTGCGGCGGTACGTAAAAACTGTGTCGCGCAACCCCCACAAGCTGTTTAATGAGCCAATAATGGCTCTTTAAGACAGAAACAGCAGATAGCTGCTGTTAAAGTTTCGGAAGGGGAAAACCCCATTCACTTTGCACTGAGAGCCGTTATCGGCTCAGTACATTGCCTAGACGAGGCAATAGAGAGTGATAACGGGTCTCAGTAAATAGCTCTAATAGTATTTTTTATTGAGGTTGACTTGTATGTAACTTTTTACCCTAATATGATACATACCTAACAGGTGATCAATTTTGAAGGCATAATCTATTTTTTTTTTAAAAGGGGGGGTACCTTCCTGACTGGAATATTTTCTAGGATCATGTCAACTTACCTGCATTTGTATTAATTACTTTGTAACTATTAATACAAAATGTGGACAAGAGCAGTTGTGATCAGTCGCTTGCTTCTAAATAAAAAGACATTTCTGGTCAGAAGATTTTTAACTTTGATTTAAGATTTTACTTTTTTTTTCTGGGATGGAAAAGGTTCACCCCACCACTAAAATCTGCATTTACCTTAAGGACCCCCAAACCCTGAAATCATTAAAGGGCATGTCCACTCCCAAAACTAAAATCTCCCCCACTGCTGGCCCCACTGTGTAGAGTTTAAAAATCCTTACCTTACCTCTCTGCTCCAAATGGTTCTCCTGTAATGTCAGTCCAAAGTTCTAGAAAGTGAACATTAGGAGCCTGGAAGGGAGGAAAACGTTTCCACCTCTGAGGCGTCCTCTGAGAGGTTTTTGGCTTGCTCAATGCAGTCCTCCCCCCTTCCCTCCCTCCCTCCTGATCCCTGTTAGGTTCCCTGTTCCCCTAGTGTTAAATCCTTTTTCTGTAGTGTAGGGCTCCCTCTCCCACCCCAACCGCTATTTTACTTAAAAAAAAAAACAACCCGATCTGTACTTACACTGCCTTGTTCCACTGGCATTCTGTACTCCTAGAAGCCACGTACATGATTGGCTGTTTCATGCAAGCAGAGGGCCGTGTCAGATCGCCGGTGGAACAAGCAAGTACAGATCGGGAGTTTTTTGACATTTTTTTTAATAGAGCGGTTGGGGGTGGGAGCACTACACTACAGCAAATTCTTAAAAAAGAGGTGGACATGCCCTTTAAACTTCCCTGTATCCCTGAGGCCCCTGAAGCTCTCTTTGCCTCTTAATCTCTGCCACAGTCTTCTTCTGGTGCAAGCTTCCTTCCTCTTTGCAGCCGTCAGTCACTTTTTAAAAAAAATCTGTAATCAAGTATTTAAGCTAAAATACATTTTCTTCTGACCAGAAATAGCTGATCACTATATTTCACTACAGTATATAGCTTTTTGTCTGGCCCCTTCCCTGTTTTACACTCTCTCAGCTCTCAGTACCGTATAAACTCGAGTATAAACCGAGGTTTTCAGGCTTTAAAAAATGCCTGAAAATCTTACAGAGGTTTATACTCGAGTCAACCTGTCTCTTACCTTGTCCGGCGGCCGCGCGATCCGCATCCTCAGTGCGCATCCGGATGATGTCACTACCCGGCGCCTCTCACTTTACGGCGCCAAGTAGTGACATCATCCGGATGCGCACTGAGGATGTGGAGCGAGGAGCGAGCAGCCGCCGGACAAGGTATGAGAATACCGCGGACGCCAGGGAGGGCAATATTTACAAATAAGGGTAAAACCTTCTTTATTTGTGCATACTGTATGCACAAATAAAGGAGGATTTACCCCTATTTGCAAGTATTTGCCACTTAAGATGTTTGAAAACTACAACTCCCAGCAATAAAGCGTGCTGGGGGTTGTAGTTTCCAAACATCTTAAGTGGCAAATACTACCCCCTCGGTTTATACTCGAGTCAATGTGTTTTTCCTCCTTTTTTACCTAAAAATAGGTACCTCGGTTTATACTCGGGACGGTTTATACTCGAGTGTATACGGTATCTACTTTCAAAACAAACCTCTGTGTATCTGGTGAATTTAAGACAGAAATTATCAAAAATTCAGAAAGCTAAATATTAAAATTTTGTAAATTGAGATTGAGAAGTTAAAAAATCGTGCCGAAAATGTTGGAAAAGGGTGGATAAGAATTTAAAAAGCAAAATCTTGTTAAAATCAGCTTCAATTGGGTTTGGAGCAACTCCACTGGCAGAACAAAACTTGCCAGTTTCGTTCTTTATAAAAAAAATTGGGCTGTTGTAAATCCATATTAAAGTGCAACTAGAGACCAAAAATATAATACATACAAAAAACAGAATTCTAGTGCACAAACAATTCTAATTGCATATTGGCTACCTCCATAAGGTTGCTACTTCAAACAGTCTGCTAAACCCTGGATAAATAAAAGCAATTAGTTCAATAAGTTGGCCAAATTATTTTAAACCCAGTCGCCATGTCAAGGTTGCTTTCTTTAACTGGGTCCTAACCTACTGGTACTTGCCTTTTTGGCTACATGAGCTGACAGCTTCTCCTGTGTGGCCTTGATGATTAAAGCTGACTCTCTAGTTTAAAGTACTTTGCTTAAACGAGCACATTACCTAACTCTGGGTGGAGTTTTGTTCTTTTCCAGAAAAAATAATACATTAATTCTTTCTGGAGTCTTAGAAACAGAAAGATACTGTATACTCTCCACATATGTGATGCCATTATCCCAGTTTACATTTCTTTCCTTGCACCTTGCATGCAAGTAGACCATTATAAGTGTGTTTCATGTGACTGAACATTAGTGTCAAATAATGTTACAAACTACAGCAACTTTATCCTGACATTTACAAGAAAATCACATAAAAGTGAATTTTAATTGCACTACCTTAAAATAATTTTGCATTGAAAAGATCAGAGAGAAAGCAAAAAAAAAAAATCCATTGACATGTCATTATACTTCTTCTAGCACATGTACAGTAAATGCCCTTAAAGGAATTGTACACTGAAAAAAAAAACATCATTTCAATCTATAAATGAATACATGGAAGCAGCACTTACTCTCATGTGTGTGTGTTGCTGCATGACATCAATCCAGTACTTGATTTGCTCAAGCTCAGTTCCTCAGACCCCCAGACCCCTGCCAGACTTTCTGAATCTTTGTAAGGGCAAGCATGCTCAGTAATCCATATGAGGCAGCATTGGGAGAGGGAATTTCACGTACCAACTGTCACCATTCCAGCTAGAGCAAAACTATGCGTAACAGAAAATATTGTGATACTAAGGCATTTGATTGACAGCTGAAATGTAAGATGTTTAAGACTGAATATCTAAAGAAATAGGGGACAGATCAACAAAAAACCCGCATAGTTTCCAGTAATGGGCAATTTAAAAAAAAATCAAAATTCCCAGTGTACATACCCTTTAAGGACATAATAATAACAAAATGTAGAATCCAATATTTTAATGTAAAGAAATAACTAATAATTATTACCGGTATATTAATGTATAATTTATTAATAATTACATTTTTAATCATATTTACCAAAAGTTTTGCAAATTAGATTGTGTAAACTAGCAAATAAATAGGCAGTAATTTAATGCTATTGGAAATCTGTCCCTATTCAGTGAATGGTGGTTTCTATAATGGCACATTGTAACACAAAACTGCCCAATTTTCACAATAGTGAATCTCTGCGCATTAACTCCCGTTATAAATATAATGGTAAATCGGTTTTTCAAAAACTTCTTGTTTTCTGTCAAGGTTATATATGCAAACACATTGCTCCAGAAACAAACTGCAATTGGAAATGATTACAAGGAGTATGGAGGAATAGTAATATTTTCTCTGTGGGAAAAGTTAAAGGGAAGGTCACCTTTAACTTCTGTATTCATTCATCTATCACTAAATATGGATCCGTTAGGAAATCCCATCATGAGTAACATCTTCTAATGCTCAAGGACAAGGAGAGAAAACAGTACAGCTTATAATTGTTGGTGTCTAAAGACTCCCTGAATTTGGATTCTGACACTATAATATTCTGTGTCTGTCTTAAGTTTTAACTGCAAGTAGCAAATTTAGCAGTGTCCATTGTGAGATTCTAGTTTCAATTCACCAAGCCTGAACTTGGGTGGATTTTTCAGACATTTTTGTAGTGCAGAGATATAATGGTCTGCCATTAACAAACTGTACTGTATATTATTACAGTATATTCAAGTTGAAGTGCAGCATAATATAGTATTGTCGCATTCCACTAACCTTAAAGTAGAATTATAGTGTTTATACATTTTTTTTATAAAATGAAAAGTACTTGGGACAGGGATACAGGACTGGTAATTCCTACCTCCCAATATTGTATTTGTGAGAAGAACCAGCCCAAAGAAAACTGATTCTGTCAGTCTTCCTCCTGGCTAGTACAAGTCCAGGACTAACCTGGAAAATAAAAACTGTATGTGCTAAAAGTTAACAAAAAGATATTGAGAGGTAGGAATAATCAATCTGACCTCCCTGACACAGGTACGTTTCATTTTTAAACAGTAATCCTTTAACCTGCCCATTCGCTGATATCTGTGTATAAATAAAAAATTCTTCCAAGTTACTGACTTCCTATATGCATGTATGCACTCCCTATTACTGTCTGTAATAGTCTGGCCCTTGGCTCAGCCCCTGTGAAAATTAAGTTTCTCAGTAGAGGTCTGAGCATGTTTTACCCATCGAGCAACCAATGAGGTACAAGTTATGGTAGGGAACATTTTAAGTAAATGAGCATTGCAGAACCTGAAATGAACTCTCACTACTAACCACAACCACAGATCTAGACTGATGTAAAGCCTGACAAAAAGAATTAATTGCTTATTTTGACAAATTGGATCCAACATCTACTCCACATCCTATTTGGAAAAAAAACATTTCAACAGTTTGTGTTTATTTGATCGCACTAATGACAAAACCAGATACATTCTATTGAATTGAGTTCTTTCTGGAACAGGAATATTTCAATTTCTATCTCATAATTATGAGTTTTTGCACCATCTTGAAGTGCCATTCAGTTAGTTCCTCTGTCATGGCAGTGCTATTATAAAAGATCCTGATAAGTAAAATATATTTAGAAGTATGGTAACATGACCGAAATGTTAACATTATGTTCATTAGAGAAGTAAAGTGGTTGCATAAACAGCAAAGTCTCTTGTCCCATTCAGTTCAATGTAATGTCGTTAAGAGCTTAAAATGAATGTCTTGTTCTCTGCCTTTTTCCAAATCAATAGCATCAGAAGAGGGTCTAGGTGGGATTGAACTTGGAGTTATTTTATTTTCTCTAAATAATTAGGTGAAGATATGTTTTGTAGAATCTAAGGGAATTCCATTGAGTGCTCAACAAAACCCTCTAGACATGCAGACTAGTTTTACCTTATTCCCGAAGGTTATCTTACTCCAAATAATATTGTTTTAAATGTATATTTGCTTGGCAGGTTTATATGATTTTGAAGACCTAAAATCTTAGGTATAAAATGAAGGTGGTGCAATATGCTGTTCTCATTAACCGCTTTCAGCAGTTAATGCATAGGGGGATTGAGGAACGTAAGGTGCTGTGGGGCTTTAACACTTGCGCTACTAGTTTATTGCATAGGGCGTGCTGCGCTATTTCTCAATCGTTTTGGAATTGGCAAAGGTTCCACAAAATTAGTAAAAAGCCAAACTATATAGGCACTCATTTGGGCAATAGTTAAATGTACAGCATTGCCCTGTATATATTGGATATTCCTTCTTCACTTGGAAAGGTTATTAGAATATTATATAGAATTGAAAACTACAATCCTGATATGAAATTAAGATAAATATAGAGAAAAAATTTTACTACATAAGTGCCTGTTTTTGTCTTAAAACTGCCATTTTGATTGAACGATTTCCTTTGAGGGGTCTCTTTCAACCCTTGACCATTCAAAACCATGCTGTTAATAGTGCATAGTGTCAATTAAATAATATACATTGCATTTTAGTATGAATCTTTTTATGGCTGAAAATTACACAATATGAATACATATATACACAATATGACAAGACAATTTTGTCTTTAGTACCAGATAATTATATTATAATTATATTATAGTATAACTAACCAGATAACTATATATTATAATTATATATATAATTAAATTAATGTACATATATATTATAAATATATATATATTTATTATATATAATTTAATATAATAATTTAATAATAATATTATTATATATTATTAAATATAACAATATACACAATATGAATACCCTACATATAATTCTATGGTCTTCTTTTCTATGGATCCTTTTCATTGTTTTTTGTAAATGCAGGGAAAGGTGGTGTATTGTGTTAGCCAGTCAAAATGTTTACAGGGTAACCCTTTTGAAATAAAAATAACAAAAGTGGTATAAAGGTGATACCTGTATTGGATAACTAAGATAATCATAGCAAGCTTTCCGAACATTCTAGTTCCTTTTTCAAGCTGAATACAATGAAGCTGTGGTGCTCTCTGATATATATACAACATTTAGATCATAGTTCAAATAACCAGATAAAAGGAATATCAGGGTGGAAGGTGTTAACAAAGTCATATAAAGGGGTCTGCAAGGGACAAACAGATAAGGTACAAGATACCTTTCTAGTCAAATTTTCATTCAGCATGAGCTTCAATAACTTAAGTGGCATCACAAAGGTGCAGGACGGCATTGGAACAGGAATTGTAGGATCAACAATCACATTATTTTTAACATAACTACTGTATGTATTAGCAAGTATTGAAAAAATAGGTCCTTGAAAAACCTACAGTGTGACTTTTACATTTTTAAATCATTGACAATCTTTGATCCTCCCCAAAGAGTCCTGGATTATATTTTAGAAATATAAACAATAGGAATTTTGGAACTTTAAAGTTGTGCAACAAAGAAAACTTTTAAGTGATTGCATCATGACAGGATAATGTAACCTTATAGAAAGTACACATCTTAAGCACTTTAATAGAGCAATCAACCTATCAATGTCTGCAAAGGTATTTCTGCTTATACTTTTTTTGTGGTCACATTATATTTCTTTTCAATGCTAAACTTCCCCCCTCCTACACATTTCATATTCATTGAAATCTACTTTTGCATCCGCCATAAACTCCCACTCTTTAATATAATTTTTACCTGTATGAGAACAACACATTTGAAACTTGCTTTTTTGTGTGATATTTCTTGCAAAAGCTGCCTAGAAGAATAGCCCTTACCTGGATCCTTTAAGTTGGTTAATGATGGTTAAACTAGTTTAACGTTTCCCAAGGTAGTTACTATATTAGTATCAATGGAAAAACCTAACCAAAATGAATCAAAACAATGATTCATTCATGCACAGAAAGTGATTATATTGGCTATCTCACGAAAAAAAAAAAATTACAGTGGATAGAGCTAAATGTTCTTAATGACTCTTCAATGAAAGGTGATGAAGTTGGCATGTGTCAAGCCTATCTCCACTTATCATTCTGTTCTTTCTTTAAATTAACAAAACACCCCTACAAGCACATAGTTATTACACATCTACAGTAGTTTCTTCCATTAATAGGTTTGCAGACTCTAAACTCCCACCTCAATAGTTAGTGTTAAACATGTGACAAAAGTATTTGAGGATTTTGTACAATTTCCAGATAACTAACCATCAAGTTTCTCCCAATCCCCATGGACTTTTTGTTGACTTGTGGGAGGTGGACCAGACCTAGTAACTAGTGTTAAGAATTACTCTTTAACTCTTGCTATTACAGAGGTGAGGGCTAAGCAGTTCAAGTCTTTAACCTGAGTACTTTAATGGGGGGTGGGAACAGTGAAGTTCTCCTTTAAATTTCTCTGCTGTAGCCTACAATCTTCAAACATATTATCGACATTACAAAGTTCCCCAGTGTAGGATAGATAGGACAGGGCCTAATGGAGAATAATAGCTTTCGAGCATTCTGCATTGTCATAAACATTATTAAATTGCAGTTGAAATCACAAGCAGCTACTTTGATGTGTAATTGCACGAACATTGACTGAGATACATGGATGGTTTCCATAAAAATAAGTTATGGTATGTGGGCTTGTACTTGAATATGCCAGGAAAACAGTTGCTTAACTGCCAGTGAAGGGCACATATTCAGAGACTAGGAACTGGGAAATAGTCCTCTCTGTGTTGTCTTTAAATGTTCTAAATCAGAAATAAGTAAAATGTATTAAAGGCCAAGTGATTCTTGCCACAAACTACAATATCCATGATACAGTTGTTAAACTAAAGTTGAAGACTAAATGATAATAATGTCTGAGTTTCAGAAAACTTTGAAACCATCTACATCTCCCTCTGTCAGAGTTACATACACTAATAATCCTTCATAATATTTGTGTTTGATAAAGAAAAATAAGAAAGAAAAGAAAGAAAAAATATTTGAAAGATACATAAAGCACAGATCAAAAGCAGGCAGATGGGAAGATTCTACTTCCAAGAAAAAAAAAACCAGTACGTGAGCACAACAGACAATATACACAGTCAATGTTGCCAGACCAAACTCACAAATCACAGCAAGCTCAGTTCTGCTCATGACTAAGATATTGTGCGTGCTCAGATGGTAGTGAACTGACATATAACTAGACTGTGCAGATTGAGTCAACCTGCCACTGGTGCCAATATGCAGATGTGACCTTAGATTGCGTGTGATTCCTCCGCTACTCTGTGTCATTTAATAACAGCAAGGGCTCAGCCGCCGACTGAAATGTCACAGATAATATTGATTTGCCTTCATTTTCATGTTGGAACGAAACCCTAAGCAGCACAGTGTTAAACCATCAAAGATATGATTACATTAGTGATATCTGTAATAAAAAGGAGGAAATCAAGGTGAAGGTGGTGATAATGAAATGAAACCAAACATTGATATAGCTATACAGTATTTAGACCCCTGAATGACGATTGTCTGCAAAGGATTATTAATCTTCCTAGTAAAAGGGTGATTCATAAATAATTACACTAAGGTTAATGTACAGTAATGATGACCGTTATACACTACCAACAATCCCATTAGTAGCTAGAACAAGTAGCACTTTAATTTGAGGTATTATGTTAAATTACGTTAAATTATCTGACAGGCATTATTACTGGGTGCAAACAGATCTGGGGACAGTATCAGCCTTTCCACCAATGCACCAGGACTCACTGTGTGTAAAAAGACAGAACTAGGGACAGTATCAGCCTTTCCACCAATGACCCAGGACTCACTGTGTGTAAAAAGACAGACCTAGGGAGAGTATCAGCCTTTTCACCAATGCACCAGGACACACTTTGTGTAAAAAGACAGAACTGGGCACAGTTTCAGCCTTTCCACCAATGCACCAGGACTCACTGTGTGAAAAAAGACAGAACTAGGGGCAATATCACCCTTTCCACCAATGCACCAGGACTCACTGTGTGTAAAATGACAGAGCTAGGGGCAGGATCAGACTTTTCACCAATGCACCAGAACTTACTGCATGTAAAAAACAGAGCTAGGGGCAGGATCAGCCTTTCCACCAATGCACCAGGACTCAGACAGGGGAATTCACAGAGGAGAGCTGCAGCTACGCAGCATTGCTTTCTCCCCTTAATGTTGCGCTAACCGATTTACGATCGGTTATTTTTAGCACAGCAGGTCCGCAGTGTGTAAAATGACAACACAATGGACAGTATCAGCCTTTTCACCAATGCACCAGGACTCGCTGTGTGTAAAATGACAAAACAGTGGACACTATCAGCCTTTCCCCCAATACATCAGAACTCACTTTGTGCACACATTTCTCTTTATTAAAAATATACATACATTAAGATAAATGTGCCTATAGAAACCTAAATGTATTAGTATTACATTGTTGTATTATATTTTATTTTCAAATTGGAAATGTTAATTTTACTTTTGTTGTTACTTAAATTAAATATTCACTATATTCTTTCACTTGTTGACATAAATTAAAGCAAATTATTCCCACTTAAAAATGTTGCTCTCTTGGTAGGTGGTAACCTCTGGTCTTATGAACTAATCCTCTGCTTCGTGTGTCACTTGCTAGTGACTGAATTCTTTTAGACTTAATATGTGTTTTCTTTTAATGAGCCTTTTTGTTAGATGTGGGCAGGAAGCAAAGACTCTTATGTCTGGTCTCACCCCTGAACCTAAATACATAAAATATAATTAGCATTTGCATATTCAGGTATTAAATTGAACTTTGCTCATTTTTTATTGTTGTTCTATGAGCATGTAAATAATTTTATTAAAAACACTGCTGTCCCTTTAATTATTATATTACTTGCAGGTACATTTTCTATGCTCTGCACATCCAAAATATTTTACATACCAGAAAACTAACATGACTACATTCATATACATATACATACAGTTAGTACACAAGGTGAACATATTGATACATATGAGGAACAGCACCAGCTTTATATCTTCCTGAACCAGATAGGAGCAGTGTAGCAAGACACTTATTAAGAGAACACAAGGGAATATTGATACAATAAGGTTCAGTGCCATAGAACAGATCAAGATGGGCATTAGAGAGGGGGATGTTGAGAAATCCCTCCTACAAAAAGAATTGAGGTGGATTTATGACCTGGACACACGAAGCCCAGGTGGTCTTAACGAGGATAATGATTTCTCATGTTTTCTGTAAACCCTCACTATGGCATGCTGAGTTGGAGTCTAATAGAGGCATGAACTGAGATGGGGATTGTTTGGTCAACAGGCTATTTAAAGTGAACAGGCAAATCATGGACCCATAGGAGAGGGTAAGATAATAGTGCGAGTGGTATCACTTTAAATCGAGGGTCGAGTGGTGCATACCCCAAATTTTAGGAGGGATACTTCCCTCAACGTGATAAAAAACCTTGCATTTTGAGAACATGGACATGTGGGTGTCCGGTGAAATTTAGCAATGTGATTTAAATGTTAGGCTAGGTAATAATCTTTGAGAAAACATAGTACATTTCCATCTTTCCCTAGAATTTTTGTATTGTCTCTGACTCAGCATGGATACCTAGTAGGTATCGATACTAATAAATAACAACTGGATACTTTGAATTGTAATATACAATGATGTGAGCCCAGGCAGAAACCTTGTATTAAGTGTATTAACTGTGTATTATGTATGTATTAGTTTGTCAACAATATGGGAAATGGATCGTTAAGTGGTAGTGAGAGCAATGGGTTGCTCGGCAACAGAGGAACACTACCCATACCACTATGGATAACAACGTATTTATAGCCCAACCCTGGGAAAAATATGGACGCCCTGACGAAATCACTGGGAAGTGATGAAACGCGCATCGGCGTGTTTGGTCGTGGTAGGGATGCGGAGCGGGAGCTGTGTTATATAGTCGGGTGGTGTGTTTAAACGTCAATCAGGACTTTTCCGGAAGGACGGAGTTCAGCAATACTGGAGGGATCGCATAGTACTTCAGTGAATTGTGGACACATTGAGTCGGGTGAAGACGCGTGAACCATAAGTCTCAGCTCGATCTTGTACAGCCGGATTTTATCCATTTCAACAAAGTTGGAAGTTCAGTAGATTTTGAATTCAATCGTGTACTTTATGTCTTGGAAAATCGAAAGTAGATAATTATCGAAAGTAGATAATTATCGAAAATTGAAAGTAGATGATTTTCGAAAATCGAAAGTAGATGATTTTCGAAAACCGAAACTCGAACTGAAAATTCGAAAACGAAACTTAACAGTTTCGAACCTCTCTATTCTATAGTAGGTGACTTGGTACCAACAATATCTTTTTAGTCAATATTCTACCAGAACTCACAGCTCCCAGTGGATTACATTCTCTTGTCCCATTAGTTACCACGTGTATTTTTAATGTTTTAATAGGTTGTTTTGCGGGGAGGGCTAGTGCGTCTTTTTGATACTTATATACTTATATGTTGGGAATAAAGCAATATGTGTGGAAAACCTTGGAATATTTATTCAATGAGACTCACCAATTATGATTTCTATCACAGATGTATAGCTGTGTTTTCTAATGTCTTAGGTGTATGTGCGCAGTGCTAGATGAGGGCTTTTTTCTGACATCTCTGTCTGTGGAGATGCCACACTATATTGTCAATGTAGTATTTTTTAGGTTCCCCTGCACTAATTGAGGAGTAAGCCGCAAAATAGGAAGATATAAAGCTGGTGCTGTTCCTCATATGTATCAATATGTTCTATGTGGGTCTTCTTTACTTACAGAGGTATCAAGTACAGCAATTTTTGCAATTGGTTGGTGGGTCATACAAAATGAGTATATCCAAGCGTTTTCTGCCTAAATATTGAGTTTTTGGTTGCCAAAGGAGCTCACATCATTAACAGGGTATTAAAAATAATTGTATAACTAAATCAACATGGCATTTTCCCTTGATGAACTGAGCTGGGACTCGGACATGGCTGATTAAACCTGGTAGGAACCTCTTAAAAAGAAATGATGGTGTAGTAATCACTAAATGGGAGAAGCTCTATCTACCTGCTCAATGGAATTAATGAGGATCATGATTGAGGAGAATGAGATCCAGTTAACTTCCCTGAACAATGAGATTGAAATAATTAAAAGGGGTTAGAAAAAGAAAGAGAAACTGAAAGGTTTACAGTATTTAATGAAAGGTTAAGAAAAGATATAGATAGTAAGCAGAGAGAAATAAAGGAACGGAAGATAAAGAAATTCCAAAGAGACAAGAAAACCTGGGAGGATCAAAAGGAAGATAATCCCCCTTTAGAAAAATGAGGAGGGGTGGTAAAAGGTGGAAGAAGCCCCTCCTCGCCTGAGACAGGGAAAAATGGGGCTTCAACAAAAGAAAGGGGAACAAGAACAAGAGAAATATGTAATGGAGGATCTTCAAGTGGTTGATCTCACTGGGAAAAAAAAGGACCTAGCGATGGACAAATTACTGGCTAGAGGTTTGTCCTTTGCCCCCGAACAAGAGATTAATCACTTTGAAGTACTGAAGGACCTTCATCTCTTCGCTAGAAAATTGTGCCTGACCAAATTGTTTAAAGGTTTCAGACAAAATGAATATTTGAACATGCATGATAAAAAAGCGGTACAGGATCTTGAGTGTCTATTAAGGAGCAATAATGGTGTAGAAATTTCAGCTGAAACAACTGAACATATAGGCTACTCGGATTTCAAACCTATGTCAAAATTCTTTCTCCCCTTGTCGACATTCCCCAATGTTAAGATCTTTGTATCCCAGGTCAAAAAAGAAATATATGGTATCAGCAGAAGTAAATCTACTGCTAAAAATATACCCAAGGAAGAATTTGGGGTATTGCGCAATCTTAAAAAGAGAACTGACCTGGAAATTTGCAGTGCTGACAAGGGGGGGAATGTAGTTGTAATGAAAAAGGATCAGTATTTAAAAGAGGCCATGCGGCAGCTGAGAGATAAATCACAATATGATAAAGTAAGTGATAACCCCTTAAATAGAGTACTTAAGGGACTGCAGGTAATATTGGATGTGGCACTAGAAAAAGATCTAATTAATGCACAAGAATACAAGTTTTTATTCCCTAATCAGCCCAAGATGCCAACTTTCTATTGCATACCAAATGTGCACAAAAACAAAAAAAATACTTGGGAGACCCATTATTTCGGGGATGGGGGGACCCACGGAGGGAATAAGCAACTATGTAGATTTTGTATTAAGACCATTCTTGAGCACATAGCCTTCTTATGTTAAAGATACAAGAGACGTCATCCAGAAACTGGATGGCTTAGTGGTTCCAGCTGGTGTCGTCTTGGTGATGTTGGACATAGAGGGGCTCTACTCCTCCATCCCTCATCATGTAGGGGTGGAGGCAGTGGAGCATTTCCTCCGATCCAAAGGTATAGCATATGAGGCACATAATAAATTCATATTGGAACTACTGTTGTATATATTGGAGAACAATTATTTCGTTTTCAATGGAGGGTACTAACGCCAGGTGAGAGGCACAGCAAAGGGGCCACATGTGCCCCCACATATGTGTGCCTCCACCTGGGTAGGTGGAAGATGTCAGAGGTGGAAAACGTCCTAGAATGGGGAGGGTGGAATCCACGTGCCTTGCTTTGGGTAAGGTATGTGGATGACATACTGCTTGTCCGGAACGGCACAGTCACTGAGCTTAATAAATGTGTGGCAGCTTTGAACCATAACTCAAAAAACATCAAGTTAACATGCAATTTTAATGATAAAGAAATAGAGTTTTAGGATTTGAAAATCAGAATCCAAGATGATTAAATAACCACAGTGGCTTTTAAAAAGCAACTGTCGTGAACTCTAATCTACAAGCAGACAGCCACCACCCCAAGTCTACCATCAAGGCCATTCCAATAGGTCAATTCATAAGAATCCGCTGTAATTGCTCTAGAGAAGAGGACTTTCTGGAGCAAGGCGAGATTCTTAAGAAAAATCTGGCAAAAAGAGGATATGACAAACACTTGCTAGACAAGGCATTTAAAAGAGTGTTAAGATCAAAAAGAGAGGACCTATTGAAAGAGAAAAATAGTACAAAAAACTCTCTAATCCAATAAGGTTTATCACCAAGTACAATGCTCAGTGGGCCAATATGAGACAGATATGTGACAAGTACTGGTATTTGTTAAGCGAAGACCCTGATTTACAAGAAAGAATCACCAATAGATCAATAATGACGGCTAGAAGGGCGGCTTCACTTAAAGATATATTATCGCACTCGGCATTTTCAAAACCAGTGGTTTCCATGGAGAAATGGCTTGGGGTTAAGAAAAAGAAAGGCAATGTTAAGTGTGGCAAATGCTCAATCTGCTGGTTGATGTGGGAAACCGATAAAGTAACCAGCAGAGGAGGAAAAAGTTTTCAAATACAAGACTTAATAACATGCCGGAGTAAACAAGTTATATACCTTATTTCTTGCAAATGTGGGAGAAATTATGTAGGTAAAATGAGAAGGACACTTACCTGCCGTGTGCAGGAACACTGCAGAGCAATATGGAAAAATGAACCAGATAGGAGCAGTGTAGCTAGACACTTATTAAGAGAACACAAGGGAATATTGATACAATAAGGTTCAGTGCCATAGAACAGATCAAGATGGGCATTACAAGTTGAGAAATCCCTCCTACAAAAAGAATTGAGGTGGATTTATGACCTGGACACACGAAGCCCAGGTGGTCTTAACGAGGATAATGATTTCTCATGTTTTCTGTAAACCCTCACTATGGCATGCTGAGTTGGAGTCTAATAGAGGCATGAACTGAGATGGGGATTGTTTGGTCAACAGGCTATTTAATAGTGAACAGGCAAATCATAGACCCATAGGAGAGGGTAAGATAATATGTGCGAGTGGTATCACTTTAAATCGAGGGTCGAGTGGTGCATACCCCAAATTTTAGGAGGGATACTTCCCTCAACGTGATAAAAAACCTTGCATTTTGAGAACATGGACATGTGGGTGTCCGGTGAAATTTAGCAATGTGATTTAAATGTTAGGCTAGGTAAATAATCTTTGAGAAAACATAGTACATTTCCATCTTTCCCTAGAATTTTTGTATTGTCTCTGACTCAGCATGGATACCTAGTAGGTATCGATACTTAATAAATAACAACTGGATACTTTGAATTGTAATATAAAATGATGTGAGCCCAGGCAGAAACCTTGTATTAAGTGTATTAACTGTGTATTATGTATGTATTAGTTTGTCAACAATATGGGAAATGGATCGTTAAGTGGTAGTGAGAGCAATGGGTTGCTCGGCAACAGAGGAACACTACCCATAAACACTATGGATAACAACGTATTTATAGCCCAACCCCTGGGAAAAATATGGACGCCCTGACGAAATCACTGGGAAGTGATGAAACGCGCATCGGCGTGTTTGGTCGTGGTAGGGATGCGGAGCGGGAGCTGCGTTATATAGTCTGGTGGTGTGTGTAAACGTCAATCAAGACTTTTCCGGAAGGACGGAGTTCAGCAGTACCGGAGGGATCGCATAGTACTTCAGTGGATTGTGGACACATCGAGTCGGGTGAAGACACGTGAACTATAAGTCTCAGCTCGATCTTGTACAGCCGGATTTTATCCATTTCAACATAGTTGGAACGTCAGTAGATTTTGAATTCAATCTTGCACCTTATATCTTGGAAAATCGAAAGTAGATAATTATCGAAAGTAGATAATTATCGAAAATCAAAAGTAAATGATTTTCGAAAATCGAAACTCAAACTGAAAATTCGAAAACGAAACTCAACAGTTTCGAACCTCTCTATTCTATAGTAGGTGACTTGGTACCAACATATACTTTTTAGTCAATATTCTACCAGAACTCACAGCTGCCCAGTGGATTACATTCTCTTGTCCCATTAGTTACCACGTGTATTTTTAATGTTTTAATAGGTTGTTTTGCGGGGAGGGCTAATGTGTCTTTTTGATCCTTATATACTTATATGTTGGGAATAAAGCAATATGTGTGGAAAACCTTGGAATATTTATTCAATGAGACCCACCAATTATGATTTCTATTGAATCACGCAGATGTATAGCGGTGTTTTTCTAATGTCTTAGGTGTATGTGCGCAGCGCTAGATGGGGGCTTTTTTCTGACATCTCTGTCTGTGGAGATGCCACACTATATTGTCTATTTAATACACAAGGTGAATCCTATAAAATAAATATGCAAGATAGGGCACAAAGTAAGTTTTACTTATTTATAATGTTGCTAGCACATCACCTTGATCTTGATGTGGTTGCTTATCAACATGAGGGTTGTGCTTCTTTTCCCAGGATTCCAGTATCACACAGCTTGGTCAATGACCATTGTGTCCATGCTCGGTACTAAGCTACGTTACAGTTGGCCACACCCACTAGAAGCCTCTAGACAATCCTTTTACTGGACAGAATAGGCAAGGGAGCATATGATTGAGGTGAGGAGGGGTGGCCAGTCACTGTACATACACTTCATTTACTTCAATTCGATTTACTGTAGTGCTATTTTACAGTTTATTGGTGTTTTTAGGTGGGCCTGTCTGAGTGTCTGTCTGTGTGAGTGCCTGTGTGTTTGTCTGTATCTCTGTCTGAGGGCCAAATTTATAACTGACCGATAATAGCACCGGAAAATTACCGCCGCACATTGCAGCAGAAAAAATACCTCTACTGCCATACCCCGCCCTCGCCCCCGCGGTGGATGTAACCACCCACCACGACCCCTTCCCAGCAGCCCCTCCCAGCCCCCTGCCCCGTACTCTCATGGGGAGGGAAGATCCCACTGGGGGGGTGGAGGGACCCTCCAGCGTAGGCGCTGAAAAGTGCCTTTCGGGGCCCCGCAGCTCAAGCTGGGACCCCCCTCCCCGGCCCTATCAGGGCCTTTGCGGCACTTACAAGTGCCCTTGCGGCTCTGAGAAGGGCCTTTGGGGCTTAAGGGGTCCCGCAGCTCAAACCGGGGCCACCCTCCCCGGCCCTTATAAGGGCCCTTGCGGCACTTACAAGTGCCTTTGGCGGGGGTCCCTCAGCTCAACCCGGGACTCCCAGTGAGCGGCTCTTAAAAGAGCCCTTTGGCAGCATCTTCTTTCTTCCAGCCCCAGCAACACCAGCTCCGCTGAGGCCGCCATCCCCCGAGAGGTACCCCTGTTGCCGCCAGGGATACCCCCGGCTGACGCTGGTGGCCTTAATGAGGCCGATGTTGCCAGCATCTTCAGGCTGGCGACACCAACCCCACTGAGGTCGCCAATGCCAGGCAGGCTCACTGCGGCCAACGGTGAGCCGGCTGGTACCGCCGACCTCAGCGGAGCCAATGTTGCCAGCCGCTTCTTTCTTCGGCCATCTACTGCGATGGCATCTGAGGTCCACGGAGGAGTGCACCTCTTTATATAGTTTTGCAGAAAACCCTAATCCGTTTCTGATTGGTCAATTTTTTAATGCTTGGTTTACATGTATTACATTAACCAATCATTTATTCTAAAATCTGTCTGTGTGTTATTAGGGCTGCAATTTACTTAGCTGCAATCATTGTGGGTTAAAACTAATGCAGTTAATTGAATCACTTTGTAATTAGTGGTCAAATGGGTTGTGCACCCCTGTTCTAAAGTATAAAAAAAATGAGTTTAGTTCTCCTTTAATCTAGAGGTTACAGTTTCTTTATGGCTAACAGTTGTTTTGGCCATTTATAAAAGATGCATACCAATTGAAAATTCATTGAGTTCAGTTGCTGAGTAAACGTTTCCTCCTTGAAGTATTGATCACATATTAAGCAGTGATATATCAGGAGGTTTTGTAATGTAAATGGATGTTACAGCTAATAGACTATTACACATGCAATGCTGTGGGAAGAGCAAAGCAGAAGGAATAGATCATTGTTATCTTGGTAAAGAAAAGGAAAAAAACAGTGAACGTCCCATCACATTGTCCTTTCCTCTTATTTCTCTTATGGCCCTTTCCCACTTGATTGGTCTTAGAAGAATTTCTCCTCACTTCCCACTTACAGTATATACTGTACACAAGTCAGTAGCGCTTTGTATTTTTCTGATCCCATTTTATCCTTTGCTTGTGTTAAGTTAAGTTAAGAAAAGAACATTGAAGCCTAGTGCTAAATCCCTGCTCATTGCTTGTTATCTGAAGGCAGCTAATTCTGATGCAATGTGCACAAAATATCTCATAAACCGGCACTTAAACACAGTAAACCACTGAAAATGTTTTTTTCTTTTACAATTTAAATCTATATAGTGACTGTATCTTCCATGGTAAAAGCTAAAAATACATACTAGAAAAATGTAAGGCAAAGCATTTTGGTAGGTTGTATACAGATTGGCATACAATATAAGAATCCCAGCACTCAACAGCATATAAATATAGGAATTAAACATACAAGTTACAAAAAAGTCACATTCAGATTAAAAATGGATACCTTTGGTTACATTGTTTGTACAAACATGCTTAAAGCCGACACGCCACTTCACGGCAGTATCCTAGCGTCGGTCCTAACCTAATACAAAAAGGTACTCTCCCTGGGGAGCGACAGACCATACCTGCTTATCTCTTTATTTAGTATGGTCCCTTCCAGGAAACCATGAGTCTACAACAGGTTATAAACCTTCTTTCAGCTGGACTGCCTTAAAGGGGCGGAGAATATCAATAGGGAGCCAGCATCCTGGGGGGCGTAGCCGATAGCCCACTATGTTATATAAATATATCATGCTGCTCACCTTTATTCTAAATTGATTGGTGCAAATGGGGTTGCAAATATAGATTGGCATAGTGAGCAATAGAGTTTGGTTAAGTGTAAGATAGCTTTTAAGTGTGCGAAGAAGAGACTAGGGAAAAGAGGGACAGTTCTTTTCCATAGTGAAGGTTACACTTTGGATAGTATCAGGTGATTAGATGTATTGGGGTTCCAGTGGTTTGTTCACGTGATGTATCTCATGTAATATATCTGAACACAATAGACATATCTAGCTATAAAGACATAGCTATAAAGAAACTATGGCATCCATTACACTAAAACCTTCTGAAAAAAGTCCAAAGTTATGGGCTAAACATGTCAGCCTTTTCTAGTTGCTTGTATACCCATTATTAAAGATTTTCACATGGAGAAGTATTTGTTACCTCTTTAATAGTATACTTGGCAATATATGTGATCTGTAGGTGTATAGTGTGTATTGTACCTCTTTAATAGTATACTTGGCAATATATGTGATCTGTAGGTGTATAGTGTGTATTGTACCTCTTAATAGTATACTTGGCAATATAGTGATCTGTAGGTGTATATTGTGTATTGTACCTCTTTAATAGTATACTGGCATTAGATGTGATCTGTAGGTGTATAGTGTGTATTGTACCTCTATAAAGTATCTTTGGCAATATATGTATCTGTAGGTGTAATGTGTGTATTGTACCACTTTAATAGTAACTTGGCAATATATGTGATCTGTAGGTGTATAGTGTGTATTGTACCTCTTGAATAGTATACTTGGCAATATATGTATGTGTAGGTGTATAGTGTGTATTGTACCTCTTTAATAGTATACTTGGCAATATATGTGATCTGTAGGTGTATATTGTGTATTGTACCTCTTGAATAGTATACTTGGCAATATATGTGATGTGTAGGTGTACAGTGTGTATGTGACCTCTTGAATAGTATACTTGGCAATATATGTGATCTGTAGGTGTATAGTGTGTATTGTACCTCTTGAATAGTATACTTGGCAATATATGGGATCTGTAGGTGTATAGTGTGTATTGTACCTCTTTAATAGTATACTTGGCAATATATGTGATCTGTAGGTGTATTTGTGTATTGTACCTCTTGAATAGTATACTTGGCAATATATGTGATGTGTAGGTGTACATGTGTATTGTACCTCTTGATAGTATACTTGGCAATATATGTGATCTGTAGGTGTATAGTGTGAATTGTACTCTTTAATAGTATACTTGGCAATATATGTGATCTGTAGGTGTATGTGTGTATTGTACCTCTTTAATAGTATACTTGGCAATATATGTGATCTGTAGGTGTATAGTGTATATTGTACCTCTTAATAGTATACTTGGCAATATGTGATCTGTAGGTGTATAGTGTATATTGTACCTCTTTAATAGTAACTTGGCAATATATGTGATCTGTAGGGTGTATAGTGTATATTGTACCTCTTTATAGTTACTTGGCAATATAGTGATCTGTAGGTATAGTGTATATTGTACCTCTTTAATAGTATACTTGGCAATATTGTGATCTGTAGGTGTTAGTGTATATTGTACCTCTTTAATAGTATCTTGGCAATATATGTGATCTGTAGGTGTATAGTGTGTATTGTACCTCTTTAATAGTATACTTGGCAATATATGTGATCTGTAGGTGTATAGTGTGTATTGTACCTCTTTAATAGTATACTTGGCAATATATGTGATCTGTAGGTGTACAGTGTGTATTGTACCTCTTTAATAGTATACTTGGCAATATATGTTATCTGTAGGTGTATAGTGTGTATTGTACCTCTTAAATAGTATACTTGGCAATATATGTGATCTGTAGGTGTATAGTGTGTATTGTACCTCTTGAATAGTATACTTGCCAATATATGTGATCTGTAGGTGTATAGTGTGTATTGTACCTCTTTAATAGTATACTTGGCAATATATGTGATCTGTAGGTGTATAGTGTGTATTGTACCTCTAGAATAGTATACTTGGCAATATATGTGATCTGTAGGTGTATAGTGTGTATTGTACCTCTTAAATAGTATACTTGGCAATATATGTGATCTGTAGGTGTATAGTGTGTATTGTACCTCGTTAATAGTATACTTGCATATATGTGATCTGAGGTGTATATTGTGTATTGTACCTCTAGAATAGATACTTGGCAATATATGTGATCTGTAGGTGTATAGTGTGTATGTGTAACCTCTTAAATAGTATACTTGGCAATATATGTGATCTGTAGGTGTATAGTGTGTATTGTACCTACTTAATAGTTCTTGGCAATATTGTGATCTGTAGGTGTATAGTGTGTATTGTACCTCGTTAATAGTATACTTGGCAATATATGTGATCTGTAGGTGTATAGTGTGTATTGTACCTCTTAATAGTATACTTGGAATATATGTATCTGTAGTGATAGTGTGTATTGTACCTCTTTAATAGTATACTTGGCAATTATATGGGATCTGTGGTGATATTGTGTATTGTACCTCTTTATAGTATACTTGCATATTTTATTATCTGTAGGTGTATAGTGTGTATTGTACCTCTATATAGTATACTTGAACATATATGGGATCTGTAGTAGAGATGGACTAGAACTTGAACTCGAGACGAACTATTCGAATTCGGACAAATTCGGACTTCCCGAACTATCACGGAGCCCATTTTTGGACGTTGAAAAATATCGATGTTCAACACCGTTCAATATCACGTAAAATGCCTATCATACCTATACGAGAGCATCGAATCCGCGAGTAAAATGTCCATGGAATCAGGCGCGAACATTGAATCCGCGAGTAAGTGCCATTAAAGCCTATACGCGAGCATCGAATCCGCGAGTAAATGTCCATGGTATCTAGGCACGAACATCGAATCCGCGCGTAAAGTGCCCATTAAACCTATACGCAGCAATCGAATCGACGAGTAAAAATGTACATGGTATCTAGCGCGAACGACGTAGAAAATATTTTTATGTCCTGGATATTGGAACATGTTCCCACCATCCAGTCCCACACAGTTCCACAGTCTTACATTAAGTTACCATTAATATTTTAATTGTATTTCATTTGAACTTTTTCGAATTATTTAATGGGTTTGTTTTCGAACTTTTGAACTTTCCATATGTTCGAAAGCTCGAAAACAGACCGAACTTTCGAAAGTTCGGCCATCTCTAACTGTAGGTGTACATAATGTATTTAATGTTTTTTTAAAATGTTCACTAGATATTCCCAGAGATGTATTGTAACACATGTCCACCCCCAAAACATAAAATATGACCCACAACTGGCCCCACTGTGTATTGTTTAAAAAAAACTTACCTTTCATCTCTGTTGCATATGGTTGTCCTTTTAAGTCCAGGAATCTGAAAAGTAGGAGCCTTCCTGTGTGTAAAATGTATCTGCCCCTTTCCTGTCCTCCTAGAGGACTCTGGCATGCACAGGAGAGGTTTTGGGGATCAATTAAGCTAGGTTTAAATTGTGTTGGGGGGTGTGGACATACCCTTTAATAATCGGATTTTTGTTTATTTACACACTAAGTGCTGCATAAACTTTTTTCTTTTGTGGTCCTAAAATTATGCTTTGGTCTGTACAGCACCTCCTATAGTAATAGGGTACCATACCATCCCCTAGTGTAGATAATACAGAAGATGGTGGGATTCTTTTTAAGAGGTACAGTTTAAAACTTTGTAGGTGATTAACTAGTCTCTATACACAGTGGGTGTATACTGGTGGGGTGCTGTGTTGCTGACCTATATCCTGGTTTTAATTAATAAGCATAAGGGCATTGAACTATCACATTGTCAATGGCAGTGGAAAGGGGCCAATGAACAGTAATTACAGGTGTACAGCATACAGTTTTCATGTTGTGTATATGCTATTACGTCCAGGGTGAACATGTACATACTAGGACTGTTTTTTTTCTACAGAGAGACATTGCTTACTGTGCTCTGGCAAGTAATGCTAATGTAAGTCACTTAGCGGAACAAGTTTTTTTGTTTATAAAGAAAATAGAACTTTGGTGATGCATTAGAGGCACAAGCAGGGATTATTTCTTCAATCCACTTTATAAAATCCCATTCATTTTAGATTTTGGCAAGCTGTTTAATAAGCTCCAAAGGTGTCAATCAATATCAGCGATTCGATTTCCCAGCAAAAGTGCACTTGGAGTTTTTGAATAAAAGAAATTAAAATTATATAGAATTATAAAATGAAGTCATTTCAATTGCTTTTATTAGCACTATCAAACAGAACAGCAGATTTCAGTGTAACAATAGAGTCGGGTGTGTACTGGGTTTGTGTTCTCTTTTGTACAAATGAAAAGAGAGACAAGAAAAACGTATTTAAATGAAAAAAATATATGTAATATATATTTTGATAACTATACTTAGCTATGGTTACCGGAGATCATCCACCTCCAAGAAGATTAAAATACAAATGAACCATTTTTATTTAATATCCCTGAGGACTTAAACCACAATATTTTTATCAACTGTATAAATATGATTCATTAGCTGAAAATGAGTGGGAAAAGGAGTGCTTTCACCCAAGATCCTCTGCTCTTGGGAACGCCTTCAAGTTGCTCTGCAGAGAGCCATAGCAAACAGGAAGGGAACAGCACTTGTTATGTATTATTTTAAGAAATGTATTAAAGGGTATGTCCACCCCTTAGAAAAAACTTTTAATATGATAAGCAGATCCCTTAAAACATCTCAAGTGGTTAATGTTATTAAATATGCCCCCAACAGACATATTATACTTACAAGTTCACAATCCACCACCGCTTCCTCCCTCCCACTGCTGCTCCATTCTTTTTCTGTTCCTGAGCAGCATCAGTGGAGGCTCATCTGGGAATGGCAGTCAGCCATTGGCCGTGATGTCACTGACATGGCCATAGTGACTGCCTTACCCGGAAGAGCCAGAGAGCCATAGAGGTGGATAAGTTGAGATCTCTGTCTGGAGGCATGTTTAACAACATTAACCATTCAGAAATTATGTTTTAAGGGGTCCTGCTTATCAAATAAAAGGGTGGTTTACCCTTTAATATTTTAGAGAAAAAAAATATACAGGGAGATTCAATAAAAGTTCTTATCGTTTAAAATGGTGCTAATTTGCCCCAACCAATGAGATATAATTAACATTTGAAAGCTAAATCTGATTGGTTGGGGCAAAATTAGCACCATTTTTAACGATAAGAACTTTATTGAATAACCTTGATAGTGTTCTTGGAGTTTTCAGGGGGTGTGGGAGGTAGTTGTAATTTTCCATGTGGGGGTGGACATACCCAAGAAAAGGTAAGAAAAATATTTACCAATTTTTCTATTGGGGACAACATATTAAAAAAGTAACATTCACTGAAAAAATTTATTAATCCTTCAGTTATACAATAAGGTTCCATTGTAAAGTAGTGTTCTTTTTCTGGCAAAATATTCCGGGAATGGTTTTCTGAATATAAGAAGGTAAACGAACATCGCAACATGAAAACCAGAAGGGTCATTTTCATCGTGGGACCAACTCTGCTCACGTTGGCTCTCCTTCCTAGGTGGGACTTATCCATAATGTTTTAGAATAGAATAAGCAAGAAACAAAATGCATATTCAATGGAGAGTTAATGACTAGTTCAGTGAGAATGGGACTGCAGCCAACTTGGAAATTCTTTAATTATGTATTTGTGTCTTTTTGTAATTACAGGCAGAATAAATGACTGATTAATCATCGTTATGTGACTTTTTGAAGGGAGTTTTGAAAGTACGCAGGCAGGTAGGTTTGAAACTAGAAGGCAGAATACATCAAAGGACAGCACCATTTACATTTTTCCAAGCTTATTAAGGAAGATTGAGACCAGTTTGTTTTATTTCTGACCATTCGCTACTTTAAACATTATAAAATGAAAGGACCGGAACTATACAGAGCAGGTCTGCTGTGATTTATAGGTCTATTAACATTACATGTCATTAACATGTCATATGATGTCCCAGTTAGGGGTGGGTTTCAGATTCAAAATGAAATCAGTTCCGAGTCGGAACTTCCAGTTTCAAGTTTTGAAGGAAACTCAGGAACTCTCGAGACTTTAGGAATTTTTCCTATTTTCAAGAAGGCATTTTCGAAATCTGAATTTTCATTATATTTTTGAAATCATAATTTTTATATTTTTCAGAACGTGACTTCCCATTGACTTCTATTGGGATTGTTTTTCGAATCGAAACTTTCGAAAATCAAAAATTCTGATTTCGGAACTTGGCAGTTTTTGGAACTTTCCAGTTTTGATCATCTGGTAAATTTTTATATAGCAGACTGGGTTTGGAATGTATCAGTCATTAACAGAGATTACAATTACTAATATCTAGGAGTTGCAGTATTTTTGAAAGGATAAAGCTTCTGTAACAAAGGATAACCATGTGCGTGTTCTAAGAAACAAAGGCTAGTGTTTCCTTTTTTTATATTACCGTATACCTTTTACGAAAAAGATTTATTTCTACACCATCTCTAAACCCCTTGATTTCAGATGAATGCTCTGTCAGCTTAATCTATTATAAATATTATATATTCGTAATATTTTATAGTATAGATTCTTTTAAATCCACTTTAGGGTTTCATCACGATAAAAGCAAATGATAGGAAACTTTATCCCTATTGAATCTGCGTTCTATCAAAATGCAAAATTATCTCTGCAAGCAAAAAATAATTAAAGGGAACGGTCTTCCAAAGTATATAATTTTTTTACTTTAATGGAAGAACGGGTGACGGACGATAATCGGCTTATTTGAGTAAAGCATTTGTCAACCCCTCACACCATACTAAACCTTCTACCCAATCCCCTGTTAACCTGTTAGCCATTCAAACTGAATACCAAAAATACTAGGGGGCATATTTCTAAGGTTTGTTAAACTTTTGCCTTCTTTAAAGGGTATCTCCACTCGTTTTTTCATTTTTGGTAATCCAGTTCTATTGAGAACGGGAGGTAAAGGAGCTGTGCCTTACCTTCCGTTTTTCAATAGAACAACAGGAGACTGGGTGACAAGCAAGAAACTTACCTGCTCGCTCGCTCCCCCGGCGCTTGGTCTGACAGGTCCCGACGGACCTTGTCTTATGCGCATAGATCGCGCATGCGCATAGAAGACAAGGTCTGTCGGGACCTGTCAGACTACGCGCTGGGGGAGCGAGCGAGCGGTGTTTCTTAGCTTTCACCACTCTCCTGTGTGTTCTATTGAAAAACGGAAGGTAAGGCACAGCTCCTTACCTCCCGTTCTTCAATAGAACTGGATTACCGAAACTTGAAAAAACGAGTGGAGATACCCTTTAACACTGCCTTTGATTTTTCAGTATTTATAAAGCATGTGATAACCAGTAGCGAAAGGTCATTATTGCTACTTTCGCCTTTCGCCATACATAGTTGCGGTTACCTCGCAAGCTATTTATAAAATGGTGAAAAGTGTATTTTGTCGTTAAGTTCAGCCACTCCAATTTGCCAAGTCTGAGGTGGCGTAAACGCATAAGTGGCCATTTATTTAGTCTGCCAATGCAATGGGTTCATGGAAGGTGTCAAATGGGGGTCTGAGAGACATATAAAGGGCATTATTTTTGCTTTTTTCCCCCACCAGTCTTTACCACAATTTTGTAAACTTTCAACTTTTCTTTCTCAGTTTATTAAAGGGCGAATTTTCATCAAAAGCGAAAATTATCTAGCAAAAATAAAGGACAACTTTTCAGGACAACTTTTCAGGCTACAATCACACCCATCCACAGTGGTAAATGCCCAGCAGTACAATAGAAAAGTATGGGTGAGAGCCTACGGCAGGGTTAAACTGCAAAATACTTGCAGTTTAACTATTTGTGCAACATATTTCGGAGCAACAAACTCCTTAGTAAGAGACCCATTCATAAATTTAATTAGCCATTTCCCCATTTACAAATAGGGTCTTGCTCTGTCTGCTGCTTTTGCTACTGGCACTATTCTCATACATTTGAATTATTTTCTGGACATTGTTCACCAATAGAGCAAGTCAGAGGACACGTGGACATCCCTTAAGACTTTAGGAAAAAAGGTTTAGGTTTCAAGTTCGGAAAGGGTTTTTCACTGTGAGAACGGTAAAGCTATGGAACTGTTCCAGAGGACGTTGTGATGGCAGGTTCATTGGTTAGTTTCAAAAAAAGGCTGGATGAGTTTCTGCAAACAAGGATGTGCAAGTTACTGGTATTGATACATAAAGTAGAGTTGATCCAGGGAAATTTCCGATTTTTTTCCCCTTCATAATTTGGTGGGTTTTTTTTTTGCTTTTCTGTGATCAACAGTTAGGCTGGAAATGAGAATATTGCTAGATGGGTTGGACAGGATGGATGTTTGTCTTATTCAACATCAAACTACTATACTATACTATTTCCCCCGTGGGTATTTTCTAACAAATGTTGTAAATCATTTATTTAGCACAACATGGAAATGCAAAATAAATAGAGCTAATGTAATAAAAAATATAACATTTGACTGTGCATTAATCTGCAGCAACCAATCAAAGTTATGTAAGGCTAAATACATGCAAGCCAATTAAATATTTACCCGCTGATTGTGTGGACCAATACTTGATTGGATCTGGCAAGGGAGGCTGTCATATAAAACTAGGCTGTATTTAAACCCCCAATTGAACACGACAATGTAACAGTGAATATTGTTGGTCTATATCTATCGGACATTGGTAAATATTGGTTGGTTAGTTGGATGGAGGGCACAGGTGGCTTCGAATAAATGTAAAATTCCATCGGAAGGATAGGTAGCGATGGGCGAGAACTCGAACTCGAACCTGAGTTTGAGCCGAACTTATCGAGTTCGAACGGACTCGGACTTCTCAGACTTTCAACTTTCGGACTTTCGATAATTATCAAACGTTCGTCGTCGATGTTTCGAGAATTAACAAGCTGTTCACTAGCCCTTGAATGTATTGTTAGTTTCGCTAACCCCGAAAGTATGTTTGATTCAGTAACTCTCGAATTTATGGTTCTGTTTGCGCTAACCCTTTAAAGTAGTTTTGGTGATAGTTTACATGTCCCCGAACAATTTCCCAGGTGCCACAGCCATTTACAGTAAGTTACCATTGTTAGTTTAGCTGTAAATCACCCGGACCTTTCGATCTATCACTCTCTCATTGACTTTAATAGGTCCGAATTTGAACTTTCTAACTTTTTACTGAAGTTGAAAATGGACCGAACTTTAGAACTTTGGCCACTCTACGGATCAATTGTAACAGGAATGGAAATATGTTTGTACGTTTCAGAATATCCTGTTTGTTGTTAACTATAATCGCGCTTTAAAATAGTAGGTTATACTACATATGGCCCATTGAACAACAACCAAGACAAACACACAAAGCACACTAACTTTTGACCAATGAATAAAAGATCAGTATATTGGTCTTTGAATAGGTTGTACTTAA
The DNA here is from genome assembly GCA_019447015.1 of Hymenochirus boettgeri. Lineage (NCBI taxonomy): Eukaryota > Metazoa > Chordata > Amphibia > Anura > Pipidae > Hymenochirus > Hymenochirus boettgeri. The sequence goes on along the minus strand of CM033469.1, from coordinate 44,737,178 downwards.
AACCGGCACTACACCTTCGCATGTGTACCAAGCTCTTGTATCAAGCCTAACATCTTGTACCAGCCTAATATCTTGTACCAAGCCTAATATCTTGGTGGCTGCAGAAAATTTTTTGCCACTCTTAATAACAGTAAAGCCCCAACTCTTCACACTTTACTTTCAGCCCTTTGTTGGCTGAACAGAGACTCTGCTTGCCTGCTGGGAACATCCATTTATTAGCCCAGCTGAAAATAGGTTCCATTTCTCCTTGTACCATTAGTAAATTCCTTGCATTGCAGCAGTTTATGTGCTTCTATCTATAACAAAGGAAATGTCATTTTTGAGACCTTTTCTTGGAAGTGGAACGGTTTATTATTTTCATGTTTATTAAATTCTAAATATAACAGAGAATGCATGCAGTATGTTAGTGCTCTATGTTAAAAGGCCATATGAGGTTTTCCATTAGTATTCGATCTATTATTCTGACAGGGTTTGTACATGCTAGAGAGAAATATTTCCCCATGAAGGTGTCTTATTTTACCATGCGAGCTTTTCCATGCTGGGCACAAAAACAGAAGAGGCAAATTGCACCCTCATTGATTATTTGATGCCGACAGCTAATCCAATGGCTATGAATAAGTTCCTATTTAGTAAAGTGTACTGCAGAAGTTGTGCGTCTTTGAAAGTTCACAACAAGACCTTTAAACAACGCTAATTTATTTTCAATCTTTCTAAATGTTTTCATTTTATCCACAACTGTAGGTGTGAATTTCTATTATGTGTAAATAATTTCCTCTGTAATAATTGCTTGATCTTTGGCATTTGGTCATAGATATGGGGCTCAATGTTTTTATAGGGCACTACCGTATAGAGATGGATCTGGGTCCCACTTGGACACGGATCCAACACGGACCCCTCAGTTCCTAATCTGCATGTTCCATCTGAAACCGGGCAGAACGTTTGGATTTCAGAGTGCATTTTCGGTGATTATCGAAAGGTCAAGGCCTTGAAAATAGACTTGAACGTTCAACATCCTCGAAAATATGCTCCGAATTCCCAAAAGTACATTCCGTTTTCAGGATTTTCCGAGATCTGTAAATCCGAAAATGGAATGGATCTTACCAGTGTCAGTCATCTCTACTACTGTACATCTAGACTTATACATAGAGATCAAGTAAGGGAGCCACCATGCAGCCATATATACCTTAGCTTAGTGCAGGGTAGCCAACCTGAGCCATGCCAGGGGGCTCACTAGCGGTGCAGCCATGCAGTACCAGGCCGCAGGTTTAGCCCCACCCTGACCTCCCAACACGCCTAAGCCCCACCCACCTGCAGTTGGGCATCACTGACTTGGTGGGTAATACATAGAAAATGCAACACAGATAAAGGGTAAGCTTTTTGTATTACTATTCTATTTTTTTAGTGTCTTATCTTATGCAGCCCAACATGTGAAATAGCGCCCTCTGAGGGCATCAACAAACATCAGCTGTGTAATTTGTTTTTCAGACTTTCATAGCACACAGCAGAGAAACCTTAATTTATTTTTAATTCTGTTATTAATAAATTACTCTGCTGCTATTGGATCTTAAGTGAACTGCTGTTTATTGACAGGTAGAGTAAACGAATACGAGAGGAGATACATGTTTCTCATTAGAGAAGAAATAAAGCCTTTTATGTCTTTACAATACTGTACAATACTGTAGTTAATATATTGATTACAAAATGTAATCTATAATTCAGAGCTGCCCTAATCTATTATTTAGTGTCCGATCTTTATATATTACCTCGATTCCCCTGCTAGGTGCTGGTGCAGAAAGTCACTATTTTGAATGTTCCCTGTCCCATCATTCCATGCACATGCTTTTAAAGGAAAAGTGGGCACTGCATTTGCCCGGCCAACGGAGCCATGCATATTTCATTCTCCTTGTGCATCGGACCTGGGGAATGGAGCTAATGTCTGAAAGATAATAACTGTAACTCTCCTTAAAGTGCAGATAAGCTGTTAGTGTGTTCATCTTATAGACAGGATGAACTGACATATTTCAGATAAAGCTGCTAAGGAATGTGCCTGCTCTAATTGGTATAGGCCATAGTTTTGTGGAAATCTGGAGAAAAACACATTTTCTACCTACAGTTACAAACTGACACTGCCTTCTGGCGTTGGCGTTGCACGTACAGCTTTCCACTATTGATGCTCCTAAAACCAATGCATGTGCGCTCATGTTAGGGAAGAAGCCAGGAGGAGCGGAGAGCTGTCAGTGTGGCCATCTCCTGATTTGGATATTAGTCCTCCAACAACAAAAGAAGATAGGAGTACATTCTCTGTTTTACTGCTTGGTTTTGGAACTGAGCAGGTTACTGATTCCCCAACTAGCTTTATTGCATGGTTGATTGACTAATGCATTGCCATTGCCAATCAAATATTACAGTATGCTTGCAAAGAAATACGACGCTTCCATTACATAGGAATTTCTATTAATATTTGTTATACATGTTCACTAAATAACCTTGAAGCAAAAGATTTCTGCCAAACCGTTTTAGCCCATTACTTATTAGAATGGTGACATTTCCTTCCCTTATAATCACCCCTTTACCAAACTGTGAGTGTCAGTTGGTTCACTGGGAAATAATGTTCTGACACCTCTCAATCTAACAGGTGTTTCGCTCCAGTGCAGCCAATTGATCGCTGCAGTGTTTTTTGAGATTCACAGCGTATAGAGCCGCTTTCAATTAACTAAAACTGTGAAAAGGAGTTGGAAAAAACCCACTCATTCTTATTCCTCAAAAAGAGATGAAAATAATGAACTATTTATAAGTAATTGATTAAATGTAATTTGCAAATTTCATTTATTTTATAACCGAAGTTCCCCTTGAATAGCAACTTAATACGTACTTAATCAGTATGCATATGTTTGAAGACAAGCAGAAGGCAGCCGTGGGAACAAGGGTTGGTAAGTATATTTAGAAGTGGAATTGAATTGTTTAGGTTATGAGGTTTCAAGTAGGCAGAAGATTTTTTGTTTAGGGTTGGACATACCCTATAAGTCCTCGGAGCGTGGAATCCCTTATTCTGTAAAGATAAACCAATTACCCAGCCTGAGCCAATCAAATAATATTATTTTTCATCTCTGGAAGATTTTTTTTAGTTGTACAGGAGGCGGTCAGAGACAGCCAATGGGTCATTTGTGGCATCCAGGTCTTCTTATTGCAACCTTCTATGTTCATATTTTACAATGGCTGTCCCTTCAATTTTCCCTCAGACTTAAATTTTTTTTTACTTGTTAGATACTAGCAGAAAGCAAAGTCAATTGTGAGCATTAGTACTAGTTTTATTTCTAGTATAATTTTCTACCCCCACTTGTTTGCTTGTAATGCTAAGAAAATCATCAAATATTCATGAATTCACTAACAGACATACTTCTCCTGCTGTGGAAATAACTACTAGAAAATGTACATAGCTTAGCAATGCTTTGTCCGCCATTTAAGATTCCCAACTGTTTTGCAAGAGGTTAAAATTTCATTGAAATCCAGACACTTTTTGTAAACACATCTTTTTTTATTTAAAAATCCTGAAAGACAATTATGACTTTCTTTGAAACAAAGTTCTCTGTTTGGGCATGAAAGTAACCCTGCTACAGGGTTTTTACGCATTAAATTAAAGAGCACCGTTTTCTAAAAGAACAAATCCCCATATGTGGAGTGCTGTTTAACACCTAAACTGTTGAAAGTTTAATTAAGTGTGAAAGTAACATGACAACTGCAAATGAAATATCAAGACTGTATCATTTGCATATTTTACATTTTTTTTTACTTTGTTCAAACGGGAATCCCCCAGTGAGGCTTTAGATACACAACAAAATAAAAAAAAGGTTTTATGACAAATGTTACTTTGCCTCCTTAATCGATATGCATTTTAAAAATGTATTACCCAAAAATATACCTATACCTATCCCTATACCTAAAAATACTACAGTTTATTGATGTTGCCACTAGAGATGAATTCCGTTTTAAAATGAACTTGGCTTTGTTTTAGAACGGCAGTTTTGAAAATCCACTGGATCAGGTGCAATTTTCGGAAAGTCGGAAACTGAAAAACAAAATATCGAAAATTAGAAAATTGCAATAAAAAATTAGACATTTACAATTTAAAACAAAAAATAACAATTGAAAAGTCAAAAATCAGATTAAAATTCCACTTCAATTGGGTTCAAATGAGATTTCAGAATTGAGTTCAGAATTTAATTCTAATTGAGAAAGCCGGTCGAATGGCTAGTGAAACGTCTTCAAGAGCTAAAGTTTAAGCCCAGTTGATTTAACTGAATACAACATATATACCATGACCTGGATGAATGATATACATATATACTATGATCTGGATGAATGAATATACGATTACCGTGACCTGGATGAATGAATATTACAGATATACCATGACCTGGATGAATGAATTTACAGATATACTATGCCTGGATGAATGAATATTACATATATACTATGATCTGGAATGAATATTACAGATATACCGTGACCTGGATGAATGAATATTACAGATATACATGACCTAGATGAATGAATATTACTATATCCATGACCTGAGAATGAATGTTACAGATATACCATAACCTGGATGAATGAATATTACAGATATACCGTGACCTGGATGAATGAATATTACAGATATACCATGACCTGGACGGATGAATATTACAGATAGACCATGACCTGGATGATGAATATTACGATATACCATGACCTGGATGAATGAATATTACAGAGTAGACCATGACCTGGATGAATGAATATTACAGATAGACCATGACCTGGTGAATATTACAGAACCATGACCTGGATGAATATACAATATACCATATGAACCTGGATGAATGAATATTACAGATATACCATGACCTGGATGAATATTACAAATATACCAGACCTGGATGAATGATATACGATAACATGACTGGTATGAATTACCGAATACCTGACCTGGATAATATTACAAATATACATGACTGGATGAATGATATTACAGATATACCATGACCTGGATGAATGAATATTACTTATACTATACCTGATGATGAATATTACAGATAGACCTGACAGGATAAATGAATATTACATATAACACTATGACCTGGATGAATGAATATTACAGATATACCATGACCTGGAATGAATATTACAGATATATCCATGACCTGGATGAATATTACATATATACTATGACCTGGATGAATGAAATTACAGATATACTATGCCATGGATGAATGTTGCACATATACCTGACCTGGATGGATGAATATTACAGATATAACCATGACCTGGATGAATATTACATATATACTATGACCTGGATGAATGAAATTACAGATATACCATGAATGGATGAATATTACAGATATACCATGACCTGGATGATGAATATTACAGATATACCATGACCTGGATATGAATATTACAGATATACCATGACCTGGATGAAGGAATATTACAGATATACCATGACCTGGATGAATGAATATACTATAATACTAATGACCTGGATGAATGATATTACATATATACTATGACCTGGATGAATGAATATTACAGATAGACCATGACCTGATGAATATTACAGATATACCATGACCTGGATGAATATTACAAATATACCATGACCTGGATGAATGAATATTACAATATACCATGACCTGGATGAATGAATATTACATATAACTAAACCTGGATGAATGAATATAACATATATATTTGACCTGGATGAATGAATATTACGATATACATGACCTGGATGAATGAATATTACGATTACCATGACCTGGATAATGATATTACAGATTACCATGACCCTGGATGAATGAATTTACAGATGACCATGACCTGGATGAATGAATATTACAGATATACCATGACCTGGATGGATGAATATTACAGATATCCATGACCTGGATGGATGAATATTTACAGATATACCATGACCTGGATGAATGAATATTCCAGATATACCATGACGGATGGATGAATATACAGATATACCATGACCTGGATGAATAATATTCAAACCATGACCTGGATGATGAATATTACAGATATACCATAGACCTGGATGAATGAATATTACAGATATACCATGACCTGGAGGATGAATATTACAGATATACATGACCTGGATGATGAATATTCAGATATACCATGACCTGGATGAATGAATATTACAGATATACCATGACCTTGATGAATGAATATACAGATATATGACCTGATAAGAAATTACAGATATCATGACTGGATGAATATTACGATATCCTACCTGGATGAATGAATATTACAGATATACCATGACCTGGATGATGAATATTCCAGATATACCTGACCTGGATGAATGAATATTACAGATATACCATGACCTGGATGAGAACCTTCATAAGCAATTCGTGGAACCCCTGGCAGAAATGAAACCCGATCATTCATCTCTATTTTGGTAATATCTGCCTTTTAACTTTCAAAGCAAAAATTAGGCTCACCATGAAATAGGGGAAAGGAATTTCTTCCCCTTTCAACCTCAGACAGAAGTTCACATGGTTAATTTAACATTATTTCATCTACTATAGGACCTTCTAATCAGCTTGTTAACATCCCTGGCTTGGCCCATTCTTAATAATAACTATTATTTTTTAATTACCTTTTGGCTTACTTATTGACGTTCCCTGGCCTGGGCCATTCATTTAGGGACTAATATCAAACACAAAATGATTAAAATGGAACATAATGGTGCCAGAACATTGGAAGGTTAGTTGACTAGGTCCACATACTTACAATACCTTGATTAGCAATTACTTTAAATGGTATTTCCACCCCCAAAACCAAAAATTCATGAAAGGTGGGAAGCCCCCCCCAAACCTAGACTTTGCTATATTTTTAAAACCCTAAAAAATCGACACCTAAAGGTACTTACTAGCCCTCGTTCCCAGCCCCTTCTGCTCTTCCTATCTGACGAAGCTCTAAGGAGCGAAACGCGTCATAGTGACATAAAACCGGAAGAAGGAGTTTGTCGGCAGTGAGATTCAAAGTTGAGCAGACAAACTCACCACCACGCGGTTTGAATACCCGACCAAGTCACGGAGTACGTAGCTATCTCAGGATCCCCATACAGAAATCCCAAGTGCAGAGAGGCCACGACAGCACCAGCATACGCAGTCCGGGGGATAGGTGGATCATTGGAGGCGTCGGGAATTCCACTTTGCATCAGAGTGGTGTGTAATACAGCTCATACTTACACACACTGCATCTACTCTTGATGTGTTGCACACAATATACTATATAGAACTTTTATATGGACTCTAGAGACTTCTGGGATTTGTAGTTATATAGTTATATACATCTCTTTGGATCCCTACTCATTTTATATCCTTGAATGTGGATTAACCTACACTGCAGTAGAGATATACGGATTTAGTCCAGACTACTTACACGATATATACGTGTTTCCCTAAGGATTTTTTACTTCAGATATTTTCTATTTATATATTTTTATAGGTTTTTAGATATACCGGTACCTTTGTATGGCAGCTGGCCAGCTGTTTATTTTATTTGTCTTTTCCTTTTTTTGTTTGAATTTAAATTGTATATTTGGTTTATCCTGTCTTGCTGTTACATAGGGTGCATCCTTTTTATCTGTTAGAGGGGTCTCTGCCTGGGTTGCGACTGTTATACAGGGACACCCCAGGTTTTTTCCCTTCTGTTTTTTGTTTGCCCGGTAGGGGGTGTTTCTGGGCGCCCCTGGGGGGTATCGGTGCTGGGACTCTTTTTCGGTTCCTTCTGCTCTTCCACTGGAACTGAGACTCAGCCAATCACTGACACGGCTGCTGGTCTGGACCCTTCCTGCTTTCGTGCGATGAACAGAACAAAGGAACCGAGAGAATGAGGCATGGTAATTACACTACAAGCTGATATAACATTAATTGAGGTTAATAAAGACATATGTCCATCAAGTCCAACAGTTTCACCCTCCTTTTAACCCTACCTAACAGTTGATCCCGAGGAAGGCAAAAAAAAAAAGGGGGAAATTCATTCCTGACTCCAAACGGCAAATGAAAGGATCAACCAGAACTGCAGTATATGTATTACTACGAGTATTTCTCAATATTTTTAGTTTTATAAACTTATCTAGCCCAATTTTAAGCTAGTGAATGAACTTAATATTACCACATCTCTGGAAGACAGTTTCTACGGTTTCACCATTCTCACTGTAAAGAAACCTTTCCTAACCTGAAGATGAAACTTCTTTTCTTCCAACCTTAAAGGATGTCCACGAGTCCTCTGATATGACCATTAGTGAACAATGCCACCAAGAGTTCATTGTATGGCCCTTAATATATTTGTATAAAGTGATCATATCCCCATACTAATGTTGCTTTTCTTCATGTAAACTGCCCTAACATTGTCTAATCTGCTGCATAGTCGAGACCTCCATTTCCTTTATTATTTTAGTTGCCATTCTCTGAACTGCTTCCAAGATGTCCCTTTTGTATATGGATTCCAAAACTGCACACATATTCCAAATGAGGCCTTACCAGTGCCTTGTAAAGAGGGAGAATATTTTCTCCTTGAATCTATTCCCCTCCTTATACAAGACAATATCTTGTTAGCTGTACATGTCTGGCATTGTTTGCTACAGCTAAGCCTTTACCTTCCAGAACCTCCCAATATTTTTCCATTAGAGATTCACTTAACACAGAGTTATTTATGGTGTAGTACCACAAGGATTGTTAACCCCCTCAAACGCATGACCTTACATTTATCAACATTGATCTCATCTTCTTCTCTGCCCATTTTGAATATCTATCTAGGTCTGCTTGCAGCAATTGCACATAATTTGAAGGTCTGCATAGCTTAGTGTCATCAGACAACACGAGACCTTGCTCTCTATGCCCCCTTCTTAGTCATTTATAACAGACTTAAAGAGAATTGGCCCCAGTACAGAACCTGAGGCACACCGCTTAGAACTTTAGCCCACATGGATGTAGCTCCACTTTCTCTGTTGCGACCAATAACCAATTCTCTATCCATGTATAAATGTTTTTTTCTAGACCAACAGTCCTCAATATATACAGTAGTCGCCTATGTGGCAAAGTATCAAAAGCTTTCACAAAATCCAAGTATACTACATCTACTGCTATGCCTATCTAAATTCTTACTCACTTCTTTATAAAAAGCAAGCAAATCATCTGGCATGATCTATTCTCATAATACATGCTAATTTGGAGGTTTAAATTTAGCATCTAGGTTTGGGGGGGCTTTCCTACCTTTTACAAAAGGGAGAGCCAAAGGGAGGGGGGAAGGGAGTGAGTAAGGGGGAGAGCTCCACTGTCATGCCACAACACCTCTCAGAGGCGCAGGAAGAGGCAAATCGGATTACACACAAAGAGGCTTCTACGCTTCAGTTTCCGGGACTTTCATCAGCGCCTGCAGGACACCATTGCAGGCAGAAGAGAAAGGGCTCTTTTAACATACACAGTGGACTCAACAGTGGCGAAAGTTTAGTTGAGAGGACATGCCCTTAAACGACACTCTTTAAATAATTGACAATCTCTTTGTGCTGAAGAAGTTTACCCTGTTTTGCTTATTATCAAAGATGAATGTGCCATAGTGTTAATTCTTTGGCGTTCCCAGCTTAAAACACTGTACAACATAACTTACATAAATCATGCAAATCAGCAGAACAAACTGGGATATTATTTCTGCTGGTTCGCATCTTAGCATTATGATCAACAATTAGCTTTTCTCAATAATAATTACACAGAGAAGACTCATTGTTATGTATATGAATCTGAGCTATGTGTCTCTTTCACCTTTTGTTCTTTTTCCTAAGAAGGCAAAAATGCAATGCATATTCAGGGACTGATGTGCATAATTGTTTGTGTGATATTTTAACTCATATAGGTGTAGGTTGTATGGAAGTGTTAAAATGTTAACTAGAAGGAAAGATTAAAAATAAATCTAGAATTTTAAGATAGAAATGGGCTTAACAAGTTCGAACGGACCTGGACTGGACTTTCGAACTATCCGAGCCCAGATATCTCGGACTTTCGATCTTTCTGGATTTTCGATAATTATCAAATCAGTTGAGGGTTCGATAACACTCGATCATATGATTTGAGAGTCCAGTAACCCTCGAATCTGGGCTCAAAGGCTCGGTAACCCTCGATTACACGATACGATGTTCGATAACCTCAAATCATCTATTAGTTGGTGGATAATTATTGAAAATCGAACGTGTAACTCGAAAGTAGCGTGTGTAAGATAAATCGATTTTTTTAAAAATTCTGAATATCGTACGTGTCCCCAGACCATTTCCCAGGTCCCACAGCCTTTTCATTAAGTAACCATTGTTATTTTAATGTGTTTGAGACAATCTTTTCAAACTATTTGACTCCCATGACTGTTAATGGGTCCGTTTTGAACTTTCAAACTTTATCTTTTTGAAGTTCGGCCATCTCTATTTAGAGCTTTTTGAGCACAACACGCCATGGCTGCACAAAGTCTATTAGTCAAAGCCCTCTGTGTGTACAGTAAGTTGTATATTCTCAAGCTATTTTTGAGTAAAAACATAGAGGAACAGCTCTGATATTAAAACATTTGATTTTCAGGTGAAAAACCTAGCGGAGAGGTTCCTCAAGGAAGGTACACCGAAGAAATGTTTAACCATGGTTGGAATAGAGCGAACAGAATACACACGACACACCCTCATCAAAGGAAGGAAAGGAAACAAGGTGTGGAGATTCTAAAATCAGGAATGTCCAGTCCAAGATACGAACCATTCTTAAAAATATGTGGTTCCTACTATATCCGATGCCACTACGAAGAAGACTTGGGAGAAGTTATTGAGAGGTTTCCATCTCTAACTGCAAAGAGAGACCTAATCTCAGGGATCGTCTCTCCCTATTGATTAAAAAATGGAAACCAATTGGTTGAATGTAAGAAAATGGAAGGGCAATAAAGATGTAGTAGGTGCATAATGTGCCCTCTTATGCGGAAGTAATCTTTGTGGCAGATGATGGCAATTATTTCACATCCTTAATATATATCATGTCAATCTAAAGCAGTTATCTATTAATTTCGTGTGTTTGTGTCAAAAGTATGTGGGGAAAACCCTGCGCTCTCTGACCTTACAATGAAAGAGCACAATGGAGCCATTAAATGGCAATACACTCTGCTTTTGCTAAACACATGAGCGAGTCACATAATGATCAACCCATGAAATGGGGTTTTATGGACTAAGTAGTTTCCTTGGGGTTACGGGTGGTGACCTTGACAAAATTATCCTCCACGTGAACTGGTGGATCTAAAATTGAGAACTATGGTCCACTTTGGCCTCAATAGGAAACGCAATTTAGCTGCTACCGTTAATAATATCCACCTTATAATAATTGACTTCTCATACTTACCTTCTAATATCACTTGGTTGTCTATGATTCATCTTTCTGTTTAAATTATGCCTTATAAACTGGTGTGTATATTTCCAACGCTGTGCACTTGCTGTAATGTTTGGATGTCCTATGTATCTGCTAATTACTACTGATGCATGTTGCTTGCTTTCACTCTATGCTGTAGTGGTCAGACTTACAAGGTTTTCCTGTACATTTATATGCTAGAAGGGAAGAGAGAGATTTCAGGGTTATTATATGTGCCCTTTGTTTTAGATTTAGTTTCTGTCATTTATATATTATATATATTAATATATATATATATATAGATAATATATATATATATATTATATACACACACACACACACCAACAACAGTATGTATGTATGGTGTATTTTATTTCATATATATTTCGTATATATATATATTTTTTTTTTTTTTTATTATTTATTTATTTATTTATTATTTATTTTAAATCAATATCTGTGTGGTTCTACCTGACGGCATCTGCGTGTTTTTATACGTCCATCCAGTCCCAACCATCTAGCAATACACTTATTTCCTGCCTAACTGTTGATCAAGAGAAGGGGAAAAAACCCACAAATTTATGAAGAGTAATAAAATTTCTTCCTGATTCCAAGTGACAATCGGAAATTTCCCCTGGATCACTCTACTTTAGTCAATACCAGTAACTTGCAAACATTCCTTGTTTGCAGAAACTCATCCAGCCTTTTTTTAAACTGACCAAATGAACCTGCCACTACAACGTCCACTGAAAGACGAGTTCCATGATGTATTTTTCTGTGGTGGTCTTCAATATGTCTGTGCACACAGGTGAATGTAATCAAGAGAGAGTATCACCTTTGTTTGTCTGTTAACAATTGTATAAATATAATCAAGAGTGGTAATCAGCCATGATCACGCCTGTGACAGATTTCAATTCAAGTCACCATAGTTTCTTGGCCATATAAAACACACAGGACACAGACAAAGGTTTTTTTGTTTCTTCAATGGACCTTTAGGGTGTGTGGCTTGGCTTTGAAACACTATGGGGCTTTTTGTATTATAACTGAAATGTTAATCTGCAGCAACCAATCAGATGTAATCTACTGGCAGTTTGTCAAGTAAAACCTAACCAATGATTGGTTCCAATTTATTAACAGTGCTGATACATTTTAAGCATTTTATTAAATAAAAGTCATATGTGTCAATAAATCCCTTTTTGTTGAAAATGATAGGCTGGAGCCTACACATACCTTAAATACACCACTCACACATATTTACATTATTCCCTTAATTGAGCTCTATTCTGATCTACATCTTAATTCCATTTAAATTGGAATGATTGGCTTTTTCCCCCCCCTATGGCGGTCTATTATATTTTTCCATCCAGTTCGTTATAACTGAGGAGAATCAGTAGAGTGAAGATGAGTAGTGACTTAACTCCCGGTCTTCATCAATACATAAAGGAATTGTTCTCACTTTTCAGGTGAACTATTCCTTAAAGGGCATGTCCACCCCCCAAACTTATAAATCCCCCCCCCAGTAATGGCCCCATCATGTAGTGTAATAATCCTTACTCACATCCCAGCTCCATATGGTTCTCCTGTAGTCCCCAGCCCCCCCCCCCAAAGTCCCAAAAACTGCCCAAAATATATTCCAAGTATACTATTAAGAGGTACAATACACACTAACACCACAGATCCCTATATTTCCATATACTATTAAAGAGGTACAATACACACATACACCTACAGATCACATATATTGCCATATACTATTAAGAGTACAATACACACATACACCTACAGATCACATTATTGCCAAGTATACTATTAACGAGGTACAATACACACTATAACCCTACAGATCACATATATTGCCAAGATACTATTAACGAGGTACAATACACCTATACACCTACAGATCACATATATTGCCAATAATACTATTTAAGAGTCAATACACACTATACACCTACAGATCACATATATTGCCAAGTATACTATTCTAGAGGTACAATACACACTTACACCTACAGATCACATATATTGCCAAGTATACTATTAACGAGGTACAATACACTAAACACCTACAGATCACATTATTTGCCAAGTATACTATTTAGAGGTACAATACACACTATACACCTACAGATCACATATATTGCCAAGTATACTATTTAGAGGTACATACACACTATACACTACAATCACATATATTGCCAAGTATACTTTAAGAGGTACATAACACACTATACACCTACAGATCACATATTTGGCAAGTATACTATTCAAGAGGTACAATACACACTATACACCTACAGATCACATATATTGCCAAGTATACTATTTAAGAGGTACAATACACACTATACACCTACGATAACATATATTGCCAAGTATACTATTAAGAGGTACAATACACACTGTACACCTACAGATCACATATATTGCCAAGTATACTATTAAAGATACAATACACACTATACACCTACAGATCACATATATTGCCAAGTATACAATAAAGAGGTACAATACACACTATACAACACCTACAGATCACATATATTGCCAAGTATACTATTAAAGAGGTACAATATACCCTATACACTACAGATCCACATATATTGCCAAGTATACTATTAAAAGGTACAATATACACTATACACCTACAATCACATATATTGCCAAGTATACTATTAAAGAGGTACAATATACACTATACACCTACAGATCACATATATTGCCAAGTATACTATTAGAGGTACATATACACTATACACCTACAGATCACATATATTGCCAAGTATACTATTAAAGAGGTACAATAACACTATACACCTACATACAGATCACTATATTGCCAAGTATACTATTAAAGAGGTACAATACACACTATACACCTACAGATCACATAATTGCCAAGTAACTATTAAGAGGTCACATACACACTATACACCTACAGATCACATATATTGCCAAGTATACTATTCAAAGAGTACAATACACACTTACACCTACACATCACATATATTGCCAAGTATACTATTCAAGAGGTACAATACACAATTACAACCTACGAATCACATATATTGCCAATTACTATAAAGAGGTACAATACACACTATACACTACAGATCCCATATATTGCCAGTATACTATTCAAGAGGTACAATACACACTATACACCTACAGATCACATATATGGATCTGTAGGTGTATAGTGTGTATTGTACCTCTATAATAGTATACTTGACAATATATGGGATCTGTAGTAGAGATGGACTAGAACTTGAACTCGAGACGAACTATTCGAATTCGGACAAATTCGGACTTCCCGAACTATCACGGAGCCCGATTTTTGGACGTTTGAAAAATATCGAATGTTCAACCGTTCAAATATGCACGTAAAATGCCTATCATACCTATACGAGAGCATCGAATCCGCGAGTAAAATGTCCATGGAATCTAGGCGCGAACATTGAATCCGCGAGTAAAGTGTCCATTAAAGCCTATACGCGAGCATCGAATCCGCGAGTAAAATGTCCATGGTATCTAGGCACGAACATCGAATCCGCGCGTAAAGTGCCCATTAAAGCCTATACGCGAGCATCGAATCCGCGAGTAAAATGTACATGGTATCTAGGCGCGAACGAGCTAGAAAATAATTTTGAATGTCCTGGATATTGGAACATGTTCCCCAGACCATTTCCCAGTTCCCACAGTCATTTACATTAAGTTACCATTAATATTTTAATTGTATTTCATTTGAACTTTTCGAATTATTTAATGGGTCTGTTTTCGAACTTTTGAACTTTCCATATAGTTCGAAAGCTCGAAAACAGACCGAACTTTCGAAAGTTCGGCCATCTCTAATCTGTAGGTGTACATAATGTATTTTAATGTTTTTTTAAAATGTTCACTAGATATTCCCAGAGATGTATTGTAACACATGTCCACCCCCAAAACTAAAATATGACCCACAACTGGCCCCACTGTGTATTGTTAAAAAAAACTTACCTTTCATCTCTGTTGCATATGGTTGTCCTTTTAAGTCCAGGAATCTGAAAAGTAGGAGCCTTCCTGTGTGTAAAATGTATCTGCCCCTTTCCTGTCCTCCTAGAGGACTCTGGCATGCACAGGAGAGGTTTTGGGGATCAATTAAGCTAGGTTTAAAATTGTGTTGGGGGGGTGTGGACATACCCTTTAATAATCGGATTTTTGTTTATTTACACACTAAGTGCTGCATAAACTTTTTTCTTTTGTGGTCCTAAAATTATGCTTTGGTCTGTACAGCACCTCCTATAGTAATAAGGGTACCATACCATCCCCTAGTGTAGATAATACAGAAGATGGTGGGATTCATTTTTAAGAGGTACAGTTTTAAAACTTTGTAGGTGATTAACTAGTCTCTATACACAGTGGGTGTATACTGGTGGGGTGCTGTGTTGCTGACCTATATCCTGGTTTTAATTAATAAGCATAAGGGCATTGAACTATCACATTTGTCAATGGCAGTGGAAAGGGGCCAATGAACAGTAATTACAGGTGTACAGCATACAGTTTCATGTTGTGTATATGCTATTACGTCCAGGGTGAACATGTACATACTAGGACTGTTTTTTTCTACAGAGAGACATTGCTTACTGTGCTCTGGCAAGTAATGCTAAATGTAAGTCACTTAGCGGAACAAGTTTGTTTGTTTAATAAAGAAAATAGAACTTTGGTGATGCATTAGAGGCACAAGCAGGGATTATTTCTTCAATCCACTTTATAAAATCCCATTCATTTTAGATTTTGGCAAGCTGTTTTAATAAGCTCCAAAGGTGTCAATCAATATCAGCGATTCGATTTCCCAGCAAAAGTGCACTTGGAGTTTTTGAATAAAAGAAATTAAAATTATATAGAATTATAAAATGAAGTCATTTCAATTGCTTTTTATTAGCACTATCAAACAGAACAGGCAGATTTCAGTGGATACAATAGAGTCGGGTGTACTGGGTTTGTGTTCTCTTTTGTACAAATGAAAGAGAATGACAAGAGAAAACGTATTTAAATGAAAAAAATATATGTAATATATAATTTTTGATAACTATACTTAGCTATGGTTACCGGAGATCATCCACCTCCAAGAATGATTAAAATACAAAATGAACCATTTTTATTTAATATCCCTGAGGACTTAAACCACAATATTTTTATCAACTGTATAAATATGATTCATTAGCTGAAAATGAGTGGGAAAAGGAGTGCTTTCACCCAAGATCCTCTGCTCTTGGGAACGCCTTCAAGTTGGCTCTGCAGAGAGCCATAGCAAACAGGAAGGGAACAGCACTTGTTATTGTATTATTTTAAGAAATGTATTAAAGGGTATGTCCACCCCTTAGAAAAAACTTTTAATATGATAAGCAGAATCCCTTAAAACATAAGCTCAAGTTGGTTAATGTTATTAAATATGCCCCCAGACAGACATATTATACTTACAAGTTCACAATCCACCACCGCTTCCTCCCTCTCCACTGCTGCTCCATTCTTTTTCTGTTCCTGAGCAGCATCAGTGGAGGCTCATCTGGGAATGGCAGTCAGCCATTGGCCGTGATGTCACTGACATGGCCATGAGTGACTGCCTTACCCGGAAGAGCCAGAGAGCCATAGAGGTGGATAAGTATGAGATCTCTGTCTGGAGGCATGTTTAACAACATTAACCAATTCAGAAATTATGTTTTAAGGGGTCCTGCTTATCAAATAAAAAGGGGTGGATTTACCCTTTAATATTTTAGAGAAAAAAAATATACAGGGAGATTCAATAAAAGTTCTTATCGTTTAAAATGGTGCTAATTTTGCCCCAACCAATGAGATATAATTTAACATTTGAAAGCTAAAATCTGATTGGTTGGGGCAAAATTAGCACCATTTTTAACGATAAGAACTTTTATTGAATAACCTTGATAGTGTTCTTGGAGTTTTCAGGGGGTGTGGGAGGTAAGTGTAATTTTCCATGTGGGGGTGGACATACCCAAGAAAAGGTAAGAAAAATATTTACCAATTTTTCTATTTGGGGACAACATATTTAAAAAAGTAACATTCACTGAAAAAATTTATTAAATCCTTCAGTTATAGCAATAAGGTTCCATTGTAAAGTAGTGTTCTTTTTCTGGCAAAATATTCCGGGAATGGTTTTCTGAATATAAGAAGGTAAACGAACAATCGCAACATTGAAAAACCAGAAGGGTCATTTTCATCCGTGGGACCAACTCTGCTCACGTTGGCTCTCCTTCCTAGGTGGGACTTATCCATAATGTTTTAGAATAGAATAAAAGCAAGAAACAAAATGCATATTCAATGGAGAGTTAATGACTAGTTCAGTGAGAATGGGACTGCAGCCAACTTGGAAATTCTTTAATTATGTATTTGTGTCTTTTTGTAATTACAAGGCAGAATAAATGACTGATTAAATCATCGTTAATGTGACTTTTTGAAGGGAGTTTTGAAAGTACGCAGGCAGGTAGGTTTGAAACTAGAAGGCAGAATTACATCTAAAAGGACAGCACCATTTACATTTTTCCAAGCTTATTAAGGAAGATTGAAGACCAGTTTTGTTTTATTTCTGACCATTCGCTACTTTAAACATTATAAAATGAAAGGACCGGAACTATACAGAGCAGGTCTGCTGTGATTTATAGGTCTATTAACATTACATGTCATTAACATGTCATATAGATGTCCCAGTTAGGGGTGGGTTTCAGATTCAAAATGAAATCAGTTCCGAGTCGGAACTTCCAGTTTCAAAGTTTTGAAGGAAACTCAGGAACTCTCGAGACTTTAGGAATTTTTCCTATTTTCAAGATAGGCATTTTCGAAATCTGAATTTTCATTATATTTTTGAAATCATAATTTTTATATTTTTCAGAACGTGACTTCCCATTGACTTCTATTGGGATTGTTTTTCGAATCGAAACTTTTCGAAAATCAAAAATTCTGATTTCGGAACTTGGCAGTTTTTGGAACTTTCCAGTTTTGATCATCTGGTAAATTTTTATATAGCAGACTGGGTTTGGAATGTATCAGTCAATTAACAGAGATTTACAATTACTATAATACTAGGAGTTGCAGTATTTTTGAAAGGATAAAGCTTCTGTTAACAAAGGATAACCATGTGCGTGTTCTAAGAAACAAAGGCTAGTGTTTCCTTTTTTTATATTACCGTATACCTTTTACGAAAAAGATTTATTTCTATCACACCATCTCTAAACCCCTTGATTTCAGATGAATGCTCATGTCAAGCTTAATTACTATTATAAATATTATATATTCGTAATATTTTATAGTATAGATTCTTTTTAAATCCACTTTAGGGTTTCATCACGATAAAAGCAAATGATAGGAAACTTTATCCCTATTGAATCTGCGTTCTATCAACATGCAAAATTATCTCTGCAAGCAAAAAATAATTAAAGGGAACGGTATCTCCAAAGTATATAATTTTTTTACTTTAATGGAAGAACGGGTGACGGACGATAATCGGCTTTATTTGAGTAAAGCATTTGTCAACCCCTCACACCATAACTAACACTTCTACCCAATCCCCTGTTAACCTGTTAGCCATTCAAACTGAATACCAAAAATACTAGGGGGCATATTTCTAAAGGTTTGTTAAACTTTTTGCCTTCTTTAAAGGGTATCTCCACTCGTTTTTTCAAGTTTTGGTAATCCAGTTCTATTGAAGAACGGGAGGTAAAGGAGCTGTGCCTTACCTTCCGTTTTTCAATAGAACACACAGGAGAGTGGTGACAAGCTAAGAAACTTACCCGCTCGCTCGCTCCCCCAGCGCGTAGTCTGACAGGTCCCGACAGACCTTGTCTTCTATGCGCATGCGCGATCTATGCGCATAGAAGACAAGGTCCGTCGGGACCTGTCAGACCAAGCGCCGGGGGAGCGAGCGAGCAGGTAAGTTTCTTAGCTTGTCACCAGTCTCCTGTGTGTTCTATTGAAAAACGGAAGGTAAGGCACAGCTCCTTTACCTCCCGTTCTTCAATAGAACTGGATTACCGAAACTTGAAAAAACGAGTGGAGATACCCTTTAACACTGCCTTTGATTTTTCAGTATTTATAAAGCAGTGATAACCAGTAGCGAAAGGTCATTATTGCTACTTTTCGCCTTTTCGCCATACATAGTTGCGGTTACCGCTCAAGCATATTTATAAAATGGTGAAAAGTGTATTTTTGCGTTAAGTTCAGCCACTCCAATTTGCCAAGTCTGAGGTGGCGTAAACGCATAAGTGGCCATTTATTTAGTCTGCCAATGCAATGGGTCTATGGAAGGTGTCAAATGGGGGTCTGAGAGACATATAAAGGGGCATTATTTTTGCTTTTTTTCCCCCACCAGTCTTTACCACAATTTTGTAAACTTTCAACTTTTCTTTTCATCAGTTATTAAAAAGGCGAATTTTCATCAAAAGCGAAAATTATCTAGCAAAAAATAAAGGACAACTTTTCAGGACAACTTTTCAGGCTACAATCACACCCATCCACAGTGGTAAATGCTCCAGCAGTACAATAGAAAAAGTATGGGTGAGAGCCTACGGCAGGGTTAAACTGCAAAATACTTGCAGTTTAACTATTTGTGCAACATATTTCGGAGCAACAAAACTCCTTAGGTAAGAGACCCATTCATAAATATTAATTAGCCATTTCCCCATTTACAAATAGGGTCTTGCTCTGTCTGCTGCTTTTGCTACTGGCACTATTCTCATACATTTGAATATATTTCTGGGACATTGTTCACCAATAGAGCAAGTCAGAGGACACGTGGACATCCCTTAAGACTTTAAGGAAAAAAGGTTTAGGTTTCAAGTTCGGAAAGGGTTTTTCACTGTGAGAACGGTAAAGCTATGGAACTGTTTTCCAGAGGACGTTGTGATGGCAGGTTCATTGGTTAGTTTCAAAAAAAGGCTGGATGAGTTTCTGCAAACAAGGAATGTTGCAAGTTACTGGTATTGATACATAAAGTAGAGTTGATCCAGGGAAATTTCCGATTTTTTTCCCCTTCATAAATTTGGTGGGTTTTTTTTTTTGCCTTTCTCTGGATCAACAGTTAGGCTGGAAATGAGAATATTGCTAGATGGGTTGGACAGGATGGATGTATGTCTTTATTCAACATCAAACTACTATACTATACTATTTACCCAGTGGGTATTTTCTAACAAATGTTGTAAATCATTTTATTTAGCACAACATGGAAAATGCAAAATTAAATAGAGTCTAATGTAATAAAAAATATAACATTTGACTGTGCTATTAATCTGCAGCAACCAATCAAAAGTTATGTAAGGCTAAATACATGCAAGCCAATTACAATATTTTAACCAGCTGATTGTGTGGACCAATAACTTGATTGGATCTGGCAAGGGATAGGCTGTCATATAAAACTAGGCTGTAATTTAAAACCCAACCATTAGAACACGACAATGTAACAGTGAATATTGTTGGTCTAATATCTATCGGACATGTTGGTAAATATTGGTTGGTTAGTTGGATGGAGGGCACAGGTGGCTTCGAATAAATGTAAAATTCCATCTGAAGGATAGGTAGCGATGGGCTAGAACTCGAACTCGAACCTGAGTTTGAGCCGAACTTATCGAGTTCGAACGGACTCGGACTTCTCAGACTTTCAAACTTTTCGGACTTTCGATAATTATCAAACGTTCGTCGTCGATGTTTCGAGAATTAACAAGCTGTTCACTAGCCCTTGAATGTATTGTTAGTTTTCGCTAACCCTCGAAAGTATTGTTTGATTTCAGTAACTCTCGAATTTATGGTTCTGTTTGCGCTAACCCTTTAAAGTAGTTTTGGTGATAGTTACATGTTCCCCAGACAATTTCCCAGGTGCCACAGCCATTTACAGTAAGTTACCATTGTTAGTTTAGCTGTAAATCACCCGGACCTTTCGATCTATCACTCTCTCATTGACTTTAATAGGTCCGAATTTGAACTTTCTAACTTTTTACTGAAGTTGAAAATGGACCGAACTTTATGAACTTTGGCCATCTCTACGGATCAATTGTAACAGGAATGGAAATAATGTTTGTACGTTTCAGAATATCCTGTTTGTTGTTAACTATAATCGCGCTTTAAAATAGTAGGTTATACTACATATGGCCCATTGAACAACAACCAAGACAAAACACACAAAGCACACTAACTTTTGACCAATGAATAAAAGGATCAGTATATTGGTCTTTGAAATAGGTTGTACTTAAAACCGGCACTACACCTTCGCATGTGTACCAAGCTCTTGTATCAAGCCTAACATCTTGTACCAAGCCTAATATCTTGTACCAAGCCTAATATCTTGGTGGCTGCAGAAAATTTTTTGCCACTCTTAATAAATACAGTAAAGCCCCAACTCTTCACACTTTACTTTCAGCCCTTTGTTGGCTGAACAGAGACTCTGCTTGCCTGCTGGGAACATCCATTTATTAGCCCAGCTGAAAATAAAGGTTCCATTTCTCCTTGTACCATTTAGTAAATTCCTTGCATTGCAGCATGTTTAGTGGCTTCTATCTATAACAAAAGGAAATGTCATTGTTTGAGACCTTTTTCTTGGAAGTGGAACGGTTATTTATTTTCATGTTTATTAAATTCTAAATATAAACAGAGAATGCAATGCAGTATGTTAGTGCTCTATGTTAAAAGGCCATATGAGGTTTTCCATTAAGTATTCGATCTATTATTCTGACAAGGGTTTGTAACATGCTAGAGAGAAATATTTCCCCATGAAGGTGTCTATATTTACCATGCAGCTTTTCCATGCTGGGCACAAAAACAGAAGAGGCAAATTGCACCCTCATTGATTATTTGATGCCGACAGCTACATCCAATGGCTATGAATAAGTTCCTATTTTAGTAAAGTGTACTGCAGAGAGTTTGTGCGTCTTTGAAAGTTCACAACAAGACCTTTAAACAACGCTAATTTATTTTCAATCTTTCTAAATGTGTTTCATTTTATCCACATACTGTAGGTGTGAATTTCTATTATGTGTAAATAATGTCCTCTGTAATAATTGCTTGATCTTTGGCATTTGGTCATAGATATGGGGCTCAATGTATATTTTATAGGGCACTACCGTATAGAGATGGGATCTGGGTCCCACTTGGACACGGATCCAACACGGAACCCCTCAGTTCCTAAATCTGCATGTTCCATCTGAAACCGGGCAGAACGTTTGGATTTCAGAGTGCATTTTCGGTGATTATCGAAAGGTCAAGGCCTTGAAAATAGACTTGAACGTTCAACAATCCTCGAAAATATGCTCCGAATTCCCAAAAGTACATTCCGTTTTCAGGATTTTCCAGAGATCTGTAAATCCGAAAATGGAATGGATCTTACCAGTGTCAGTCATCTCTACTACTGTACATCTAGACTTATACATAGAGATCAAGTAAGGGAGCCACCATAGCAGCCATAATATACCTTAGCTTAGTGCAGGGGTAGCCAACCTGAGCCATGCCAGGGGGCTCACTAGCGGTGCAGCCATGCAGTGACCAGGCCGCAGGTTTAGCCCCACCCTGACCTGCCCCAACACGCCTAAGCCCCACCCACCTGCAGTTGGGCATCACTGACTTGGTGGGTAATACATAGAAAATGCAACACAGAATAAGGGGTAAGCTTTTTGTATTACTTATTTCTTATATTTTAGTGTCTTATCTTATGCAGCCCAACATGTGAAATAGCGCCCTCTGAGGGCATCAACAAACATCAGCTGTGAATTTGTTTTTCAGACTTTCATAGCACACAGCAGAGAAACCTTAATTTATTTTTAATTCTGTTATTAATAAATTACTCTGCTGCTATTTGGATCTTAAGTGAACTGCTGTTTATTGACAGGTAGAGTAATACGAATACGAGAGGAGATACATGTTTCTCATTAGAGAAGAAATAAAGCCTTTTATGTCTTTACAATACTGTACATAACTGTAGTTAATATATTGATTACAAAATGTAATCTATAATTCAGAGCTGCCCTAATCTATTATTTAGTGTCCGATCTTTCATATATTACCTCGATTCCCCTGCTAGGTGCTGGTGCAGAAAGGTCACTATTTTGAATGTTCCCTGTCCCATCATTCCATGCACATGCTTTTAAAGGAAAAGTGGGCACTGCATTTGCCCGGCCAACAGGAGCCATGCATATTTCATTCTCCTTGTGCATCGGTACCTGGGGAATGGAGCTAATGTCTGAAAGATAATAAACTGTAACTCTCCTTTAAAGTGCAGATAGAGCTGTTAGTGTGTTCATCTTATAGACAGTAGTGAACTGACATATTTCAGATAAAGCTGCTAGAGGAATTGCCTGCTCTAATTGGTATAGGCCATAGTTTTGTGTGAAATCTGGAGAAAAACACATTTTCTACCTACAGTTACAAACTGACACTGCCTTCTGGCGTTGGCGTTGCACGTACAGCTTTCCACTATTGATGCTCCTAAAACCAATGCATGTGCGCTCATGTTAGGGAAGAAGCCAGGAGGTGAGCGGAGAGCTGTCAGTGTGGCCATCTCCTGATTTGGATATTAGTCCTCCAACAACAAAAGAAGATAGGAGTACATTCTCTGTTTTACTGCTTGGTTTTTGGAACTGAGCAGGTTACTGTATTCCACAACTGAGCTTTATTGCATGGTTGATTGACTAATGCATTGCCATTGCCAATCAAATATGTACAGTATGCTTGCAAAGAAATACGACGCTTCCATTACATAGGGAAATTTCTATTAATATTTGTTTATACATGTTCACTAAAATAACCTTGAAGCAAAAGATTTCTGCCAAACCGTTTTAGCCCATTACATTATTAGAATGGTGACATTTCCTTCCCTAATATAATCAACCCCTTTAACTCAAACTGTGAGTGTCAGTTGGTTCACTGGGGAAATAATGTTCTGACACTCTCTCAATCTAACAGGTGTTTCGCTCCAGTGCAGCCAATTGATCGCTGCAGTGTTTTTTGAGATTCACAGCGTAATAGAGCCGCTTTCAATTAACTAAAACTGTGAAAATAAAGGAGTTGGAAAAAAACCCACTCATTCTTTATTCCTCAAAAAGAGATGAAAATAATGAACTATTTATAAAGTAATTGAATTAAATGTAATTTGCAAATTTCATTTATTTTATAACCGAAAGTTCCCCTTGAATAGCAACTTAATACGTACTTAATCAGTATGCATATGTTTGAAGACAAGCAGAAGGCAGCCGTGGGAACAAGGGTTGGTAAGTATATTTAGAAGTGGAATTGAATTGTTTAGGTTATGAGGGTTTCAAGTAGGCAGAAGATTTTTTGTTTAGGGTTGGACATACCCTATAAGTCCTCTGAGCGTGGAATCCCTTATTCTGTAAAGATAAACCAATTAACCAGCCTGAGCCAATCAAATAATATTATTTTTCATCTCTGGAAGATTTTTTTAGTGTATCAGGAGGCGGGTCAGAGACAGCCAATGGGTCATTTGTGGCATCCAGGTCTGTCTTATTGCAACCTTCTATGTTCATATTTTACAATGGCTGTCTACCTTCAATTTTCCCTCAGACTTAAATTTTTTTTTTACTTGTTAGATACTAAGCAGAAAGCAAAGTCAATTGTGAGCATTAGTACTAGTTTTATTTCTAGGTATAATTTTCTACCCAACACTTGTTTGCTTGTAATGCTAAGAAAATCATCAAATATTCATGAATTCTACTAACAGACATACATTCTCCTGCTGTGGAAATAACTACTTAGAAAAATGTACATAGCTTAGCAATGCTTTGTCCGCCATTTAAGATTCCCAACTGTTTTGCAAGAGGTTAAAATTTCATTGAAATCCAGACACTTTTTATGTAAACACATCTTTTTTTATTTAAAAATCCTGAAAGACAATTATGACTTTCTTTGAAACAAAGTTCTCTGTGTGGGCATGAAAGTAACCCTTGCTACAGGGTTTTTACGCATTAAATTAAAGAGCACTCGTTTTCTAAAAGAACAAATCCCCAATATGTGGAAGTGCTGTTTAACACCTAAACTGTTGAAAGTTTAATTAAGTGTGAAAAGTAACATGACAACTGCAAATGAAATATCAAGACTGTATCATTTGCATATTATTACATTTTTTTTTTACTTTGTTCAAACGGGAATCCACCAAGTGAGGCTTTAGATACACAACAAAATAAAAGAAAAGGTTTTATGACATAATGTTACTTTGCCTCCTTAATCGATATGCATTTTAAAAAATGTATTACCCAAAAAATATACCTATACCTATTCCTATACCTAAAAATACTACAGTTTATTGATGTTGCCACTAGAGATGAATTCCGGTTTTAAAATGAACTTGGCTTTGTTTTAGAACTGGCAGTTTTGAAAATCCACTGGATCAGGTGCAATTTTCGGAAAGTCGGAAACTGAAAAACAAAATATCGAAAATTAGAAAATTGCAATAAAAAATTAGACATTTACAATTTAAAACAAGAAAATAACAATTGAAAAGTCAAAAATCAGATTAAAATTCCACTTCAATTGGGTTCAAATGAGATTTTCAGAATTGAGTTCAGAATTTAATTCTGAATTGAGAAAGCCGGTCGGATGGCTAGTGAAACGTCTTCAAGAGCTAAAGTTTAAGCCCAGTTGATTTAACTGAATACAACAGATATACCATGACCTGGATGAATGAATATTACATATATACTATGATCTGGATGAATGAATATTACAGATATACCGTGACCTGGATGAATGAATATTACAGATATACCATGACCTGGATGAATGAATATTACAGATATACTATGACCTGGATGAATGAATATTACATATAACTATGACTGGATGAATGAATATTACAGTATACCGTGACCTGGATGAATGAATATTACAGATATACCATGACCTAGATGAATGAATATTACAGATATACCATGACCTGGATGAATGAATGTTACAGATATACCATAACCTGGATGAATGAATATTACAGATATACCGTGACCTGGATGAATGAATATTACAGATATACCATGACCTGGACGGATGAATATTACAGATAGACCATGACCTGGATGATGAATATTACAGATATACCATGACCTGGATGAATGAATATTACAGATAGACCATGACCTGGATGAATGAATATTACAGATAGACCATGACCTGGATGAATATTACAGATATACCATGACCTGGATGAATATTACAAATATACCATGACCTGGATGAATGAATATTACAGATATACCATGACCTGGATGAATATTACAAATATACCATGACCTGGATGAATGAATATTACAGATAGACCATGACCTGATGAATATTACAGATATACCATGACTGGATGAATATTACAAATATACCATGACCTGATGATGAATATTACAGATATACCATGACCTGGATGAATGAATATTACATATATACTATGACCTGGATGAATGAATATTACAGATATACCAGACCAGGATAAATAATATTACATATATACTATGACCTGGATGAATGAATATTACAGATATACCATGACCTGGATGAATGAATATTACAGATATACCATGACCCTGGATGAATATTACATATATACTATGACCTGGTGAATGAATTTACATATACTATGACATGGATGAATGTTGCACATATACCATGACCTGGATGGATGAATATTACAGATTACCATGACCTGGATGAATATTACATATATACTATGACCTGGATAATGAATATTACGAATATACCATGAAATGGATGAATATTACAGATATACCATGACCTGGATGGATGAATATTACAGATATACCATGACCTGGATAATGAATATTACAGATATACCATGACCTGGATGAATGAATATTACAATATACCATGACCTGGATGAATGAATATTACATATATACTATGACCTGGATGAATGAATATACTATATACTATGACCTGGATAATGATATTACAGATAGACCATGACCTGGATGAATATTACAGATATACCATGACCTGGATGTAATATTAACAAATATCCATGACCTGGATGAATGAATATTACAGATATACCATGACCTGGATGAATGAATTTTACATATATACTCATGACCTGGATGAATGAATATTACATATATACTTTGACCTGGATGAATGAATATTACAGATAGACCATGAACGGATGCAATGAATATTACAGATATACCATGACCTGGATGAATGAATATTACAGATAGACCATGACCTGGATGAATGAATATTACAGATAGACCATGACCTGGATGAATGAATATTACAGATTATACGTGACCTGGATGAATGAATATTACAGATATACCATGACCTGAGGATGAATATTACAGATAGACCATGACCTGGATGATAATATTACAGATATACCATGACCTGGATGAATGAATTTACAGATAGACCATGACCTGGATGAATGAATATTACAGATAGACCATGACCTGGATGAAATTACAGATATACCATGACCTGGATGAATATTACAAATAACCATGACCTGGATGAATGAATATTACAGAATACCATGACCTGGATGGATGAATATTACAAATATACCATGACCTGGTGAATGAGATATTACAGATAGACCATGACCTGGATGAATATACAAGAATATACCATGACCTGGATGAATATTACAAATATACCATGACCTGGATGAATGAATATTACAGAATACCATGACCTGGATGAATGAATATTACATATATATATGACTGGATGAATGAATATTACAGATAGCCATGACCAGGATAAATATATTACATATCTATGACCTGGATGAATGAATATTACGATATACATGACCTGGATGAATGAATATTACAGATATACCATGACCTGGATGAATATTACATATATACTATGACTGGATGATGAATATTACAGATTATATGACATGGATGAATGTTGCACATTTACATGACCTGGATGGATGAATATTACAGATATACCATGACCTGGATGAATATTACATATATACTATGACCTGGATGAATGAATATTACAGATATACCATGAAATGGATGAATATTACAGATATACCATGACCTGGATGGATGAATATTACAGATATACCATGACCTGGATAAATGAATATTACAGATATACCATGACCTGGATGAATGAATATTACAGATATACCATGACCTGGATGAATGAATATTACATATATACTATGACCTGGATGAAGAATATTACATATATACTATGACCTGGATGAATGAATATTACAGATAGACCATGACCTGGATGAATATTACAGATATACCATGACCTGGATGAATATTACAAATATACCATGACCTGGATGAATGAATATTACAGATATACCATGACCTGGATGAATGAATATTACATATATACTATGACCTGGATGAATGAATATTACATATATACTTTGACCTGGATGAATGAATATTACAGATATACCATGACCTGGATGAATGAAATATACAGATATACCATGACCGGATGAATGAATATTACAGATATACCATGACCTGGATGAATGAATATTACAGATAGACCATGACCTGGATGAATGAATATTTCAGATATACCAGACCTGGTGGATGAATATTACCGATATACCATGACCTGGATGATGAATATTACAGATATACATGACCTGGGAATGAATATACAGATATACCATGACCTGGATGATGAATATTACAGATATACATGACCTGGATGAATGAATTTTACAGATATACCCTGACCTGGATGAATGAATATTACAGATATACCATGACCTGGAATGAATGATATTACAGATATACCATGACCTGGATGATGAAATTAGATATACCATGACCGGATGAATGAATATTACAGATATACCATGACTGGTGTGAATGAATAACAGATATACCATGACCTTGATGAATGAATATACAGAATACTGGACCTGGATGGATGAATATTACAGATATACCATGACCTGGATGAATGAATATTACAGATATACCATGACCTGGATGAAATTACAAATATCCAATGACCTGGATGAATGAATATTACAGATAGACCATGACCTGGATGATATTACAGATATACCATGACCTGGATGAATATTACAAATATACCATGACCTGGATGAATGAATATTACAGATATACCATGACCTGGATGAATGAATATTACATATATACTATGACCTGGATGAATGAATATTACAGATAGACCATGACCAGGATAAATGAATATTACATATATACTATGACCTGGATGAATGAATATTACAGATATACCATGACCTGGATGAATGAATATTACAGATATACCATGACCTGGATGAATATTACATATATACTATGACCTGGATGAATGAATATTACAGATATACTATGACATGGATGAATGTTGCACATATACCATGACCTGGATGGATGAATATTACAGATATACCATGACCTGGATGAATATTACATATATACTATGACCTGGATGAATGAATATTACAGATATACCATGAAATGGATGAATATTACAGATATACCATGACCTGGATGGATGAATATTACAGATATACCATGACCTGGATAATGAATATTACAGATATACCATGACCTGGATGAATGAATATTACAATATACCATGACCTGGATGAATGAATATTACATTATACTATGACCTGGATGAATGAATATACTATATACTATGACCTGGATGAATGATATTACAGATAGACCATGACCTGGATGAATATTACAGATATACCATGACCTGGATAATATTACAAATATCCATGACCTGGATGAATGAATATTACAGATATACCATGACCTGGATGAATGAATTTACATATATACTATGACCTGGATGAATGAATTTACATATATACTTTGACCTGGATGAATGAATATACAGATAACCATGACGGATGAATGAATATTACAGATATACCATGACCTGGATGAATGAATATTACAGATATACCATGACCTGGATGAATGAATTTACAGATAGACCATGACCTGGATGATGAATATTACAGATATACCATGACCTGGATGGATGAATATTACAGATATACCATGACCTGGATGGATGAATATTACAGATATACCATGACCTGGATGAATGAATATTACAGATATACCATGACCTGGATGGATGAATATTACAGATATACCATGACCTGGATGAATGAATATTACAGATATACCATGACCTGGATGATAATATTACAGATATACCATGACCTGGATGAATGAATATTACAATATACCATGACCTGGATGATGAATATTACAGATATACCATGACCTGGATGATGAATATACAGAATATCAGACCTGGATGAATGAATATTAACAGATATACCATGACCTGATGAATGAATATTACAGATATACCTGTGACCTGGATGAATGAATATTACAGATATACCATGACCTGGTGAATGAATATTACAGATATACCATGACCTGGATGAATGAATATTACAGATATACCAACCTGACTGAATGGATGAATATTACAGATATACCATGACCTGGATGAATGAATATTACAGATATACCATGACCTGGATGAG
Organism: Hymenochirus boettgeri; assembly: GCA_019447015.1. Lineage (NCBI taxonomy): Eukaryota > Metazoa > Chordata > Amphibia > Anura > Pipidae > Hymenochirus > Hymenochirus boettgeri. Next base: position 44,706,194 of record CM033469.1, on the reverse strand, counting down.
AACCTTCATAAGCAATTCTGTGGAACCCCTGGCAGAAATGAAACCCGATTCATTCATCTCTATTTTGGTAAATATCTGCCTTTTAACTTTCAAAGCAAAAATTAGGCTCACCATGAAATAGGGGAAAGGAATTTCTTCCCCTTTCAACCTCAGACAGAAGTTCACATGGTTAATATTAACATTATTATTCATCTACTATAGGACCTTCTAATCAGCTTGTTAACATTCCCTGGCTTGGCCCATTCTTAATAATAACTATTATTTTTTAATTACCTTTTGGCTTACTTATTGACGTTCCCTGGCCTGGGCCATTCATTTAGGGACTAATATCAAACACAAAATGATTAAAATGGAACATAATGGTGCCAGAACATTGGAAGGTTAGTTGACTAGGTCCACATTACATTACATAACCTTGATTAGCAATTACTTTAAATGGTATTTCCACCCCCAAAACCAAAAATTCATGAAAGGTGGGAAAGCCCCCCAAACCTAGACTTTGCTATATTTTTAAAACCCTAAAAAATCGACACCTAAAGGTACTTACTAGCCCTCGTTCCCAGCCCCTTCTGCTCTTCCTATCTGACGAAGCTCTAAGGAGCGAAACGCGTCATAGTGACATAAAACCGGAAGAAGGAGTTGTCGGCAGTGAGATTCAAAGTTGAGCAGACAAACTCACCACCACGCGGTTTGAATACCCGACCAAGTCACGGAGTACGTAGCTATCTCAGGATCCCCATACAAGAAATCCCAAGTGCAGAGAGGCCACGGACAGCACCAGCATACGGCAGTCCGGGGGATAGGTGGATCATTGGAGGCGTCGGGAATTCCACTTTGCATCAGAGTGGTGATGTATACAGCTCATACTTACACACACTGCATCTACTCTTGATTTTGTGTGCACACAATATACTATATAGAACTTTTATATGGACTCTAGAAGACTTCTGGGATTTGTAGTTATATAGTTATATACATACTCTTTGGATCCCCTACTCATTTTATATCCTTGAATTGTGGATTACACTACACTGCCTTAGAAGATATACGGATTTAGTCCAGACTACTTACACTATATATACGTGTTTCCCTAAGGATTTTTTACTTCAGATATTTTCTATTTATATATTTTTTAGGTTTTTAGATATACCGGTACCTTTGTATGGCAGCTGGCCAGCTGTTTATTATTATGTGTCTTTTCCTTTTTTTGTTTTGAATTTAATAAATTGTATATTTGGTTTTATCCTGTCTTGCTGTGTACATAGGGTGCATCCTTTTTATTCTGTTAAGAGGGGTCTCTGCCTGGGTTGCGACTGTTATACAGGGACACCCCAGGTTTTTTCCCTTCTGTTTTTTTGTTTTGCCCGGTAGGGGGTGTTTCTGGGCGCCCCTGTGGGGGATTCGGTGCTGGGACTCTTTTTCGGTTCCTTCTGCTCTTCCACATGGAACTGAGACTCAGCCAATCACTGACACGGCTGCTGGTCTGGACCCTTCCGCTGCTTTCGTGCTGATGAACAGCAGAAGGAAACCGAGAGAATGAGGCATGGTAATTACACTTACAAGCTGATATAACATAGTAATTGAGGTTAAATAAAGACATATGTCCATCAAGTCCAACAGTTTCACCCTCCTTTTTAACCCTACCTAACAGTTGATCCCGAGGAAGGCAAAAAAAAAAAGGGGGGAAATTCATTCCTGACTCCAAACGGCAAATGGAAAGGATCAACCAGAACTGCAGTATATGTATTACTACGAGTATTTCTCAATATTTTTTAGTTTTATAAACTTATCTAGCCCAATTTTAAAGCTAGTGAATGAACTTAATATTACCACATCTGCTGGAAGACAGTTCTACGGTTTCACCATTCTCACTGTAAAGAAACCTTTCCTAACCTGAAGATGAAACTTCTTTTCTTCCAACCTTAAAGGATGTCCACGAGTCCTCTGATATGACCTATTAGTGAACAATGCACCAAAGAGTTCATTGTATGGCCCATTAATATATTTGTATAAAGTGATCATATCCCCATACTAATGTTGCTTCTTCAATGTAAACTGCCCTAACTTGTCTAATCTGCCTGCATAGTCGAGACCCTCCATTTCCTTTATTATTTTAGTTGCCATTCTCTGAACTGCTTCCAAGATGTCCCTTTTGTATATGGGATTCCAAAACTGCACCACATATTCCAAATGAGGCCTTACCAGTGCCTTGTAAAGAGGGAGAATATTTTTCTCCCTTGAATCTATTCCCCTCCTTATACAAGACAATATCTTGTTAGCTGTAGCATGTCTGGCATTGTTTGCTACAGCTAAGCCTGTTACCTTCCAGAACCTCCCAATATTTTTCCATTAGAGATTCACTTAACACAGAGTTATTTATGGTGTAAGTAACACAAGGATTGTTAAACCCCTCAAACGCATGACCTTACATTTATCAACATTGAATCTCATCTGCCATTCTTCTGCCCATTTTGATAATCTATCTAGGTCTGCTTGCAGCAATTGCACATAATTTGAAGGTCTGCATAGCTTAGTGTCATCAGCAAACACAGAGACCTTGCTCTCTATGCCCCCTTCTTAGTCATTTATAAACAGACTTAAAGAGAATTGGCCCCAGTACAGAACCCTGAGGCACACCGCTTAGAACTTTAGCCCACATGGATGTAGCTCCACTTTCTCTGTTTGCGATCCAATAACCAATTCTCTATCCATGTATAAATGTTTTTTTCTAGACCAACAGTCCTCAATATATACAGTAGTCGCCTATGTGGCAAAGTATCAAAAGCTTTCACAAAATCCAAGTATACTACATCTACTGCTATGCCTGAATCTAAATTCTTACTCACTTCTTTATAAAAAGCAAGCAAATTCATCTGGCATGATCTATTTCTCATAAATACATGCTGATTTGGGAGGTTTAAATTTAGCATCTAGGTTTGGGGGGGCTTTCCTACCTTTTACAAAAAGGGAGCCAAAGGGAGGGGGGAAGGGAGTGAGTAAGGGGGAGAGCTCCACTGTGCATGCCACAAACCTCTCAGAGGCGCAGGAAGAGGCAAAATCGGATTACACACAAAGAGGCTTCTTACGCTTCAGTTTCCTGGACTTTCATCAGGCCCTGCAGGACAACCATATGCAGCAGAAGAGAAAGGGCTCTTTTAACATTACACAGTGGACTCAACAGTGGCGAAAAGTTTAGTTGAGAGTGGACATGCCCTTTAAGACTACACTCTTTAAATAATTGACAATCTCTTTGTGCTGAAGAAGTTTACCCTGTTTTGCTTTATTATCAAAGATGAATGTGCCATAGTGTTAATTTACTTTGGCGTTCCCAGCTTAAAACACTGTACAACATAACTTACATAAATCATGCAAATCAGCAGAACAAACTGGGATATTATTTACTGCTGGTTCGCATCTTAGCATTATGATCAACAATTAGCTTTTCTCAATAATAATTACACAGAGAAGACTCATTGTTATGTATATGAATCTGAGCATATGTGTCTCTTTCACCTTTTTGTTCTTTTTCCTAAGAAGGCAAAAATGCAATGCAGTATTCAGGGACTGATGTGCATAATTGTTTGTGTAGATATTTTAACTCAATATGAGGTGTAGGTTGTATGGAAGTGTTAAAATGTTAACTAAGAAAGGAAAGATTAAAAATAAATCTAGAATTTTAAGAATAGAAATGGGCTTAACAAGTTCGAACGGACCTGGACTTTTCGAACTATCCTAGACCCAGATATCTCGGACTTTCGATCTTTCTGGATTTTCGATAATTATCAAATCAGTTGAGGGTTCGATAACACTCGATCATATGATTTGAGAGTCCAGTAACCCTCGAATCTGGGCTCAAAGGCTCGGTAACCCTCGATTACACGATACGATGGTTCGATAACCCTCAAATCATCTATTAGTTTGTGGGATAATTATTGAAAATCGAACGTGGGAACTCGAAAGTAGCGTGTGTAAGAATAAAATCGATTTTTTAAAAATTCTGAATATTCGTACGTGTCCCCCAGACCATTTCCCAGGTCCCACAGCCATTTACATTAAGTTACCATTGTTATTTTAACTGTGTTTGAGACAATCTTTTCAAACTATTTGACTCCCATTGACTTTAATGGGTCCGTTTTTGAACTTTCAAACTTTTATCTTTTTGAAGTTCGGCCATCTCTATTTAAGAGTGCATTTTTGAGCACAACACGCCATGGCTGCACAAAGATCTATTAGTCAAAGCCTCTGTGTGTACAGTAAGTTTGTATATTTCAAGCTATGTTTTGAGTAAAAACATAGAGGAACAGCTCTGATATTAAAACATTTGATTTTCAGGTGAAAGACCTAGCGGAGAGGTTCCATCAAAGGAGGTACACCGAAGAAATGTTTAACCATGGTTGGAATAGAGCGAACAGAATAAGCAGACACACCCTCATCAAAAGGAAGGAAAGGAAACAAGGTGTGGAGAATTCTAAAATCAGGAATGGTCCAAGATACGAACCATTCTTAAAAAATATTGGTTCCTACTATCCGAAGACAAAGACTTGGGAGAAGTTATTGAGAGGTTTCCATCTCTAACTGCAAAGAGAGACCCTAATCTCAGGGATCGTCTCTCCCCTAGTGGATTAAAAAATGGAAACCAATTGGTTGAATGTAAGAAAATGGAAGGGCAATAAAAGATGTAGTAGGTGCATAATGTGCCCTCTTATGCAGGAAAGTAATACTATTGTGGCAGATGATGGCAAATTATTTACAATCCTTTAATATATATCATGTCAATCTAAAGCAGTTATCTATTTAATTCGGTGTGGTTGTGTCAAAAAGTATGTGGGGAAAACCCTGCGCTCTCTGACCATTACAATGAAAGAGCACAATGGAGCCATTAAAATGGCAATACTACATCTGCTTTTGCTAAACACATGAGCGAGTCACATAATGATCAACCCATGAAATGGGGTTTTATGGGACTAGAAGTAGTTTCCTTGGGGTTACGGGGTGGTGACCTTGACAAAATTATCCTCCAACGTGAACTTAGGTGGATCTATAAATTGAGAACTATGGTCCACTTTGGCCTCAATGAGGAAACGCAATTTAGCTGCTACCTGTAATAATATCCACCTTATAATAATTGACTTCTCATACTTACCTTCTAATATGCACTTGGTTGTCTATGATTCATCTTTCTGCTTTTAAATGTAGGCTATTAAACTGGGTGTATAATTTCCAACGCTGTGCACTTGCTGTATATGTTTGGATGTCCTATGTATCTGCTAATTACTACTGATGCATGTTGCTTGCTTCCACTCTATGCTGTAGTGGTCAGACTTACAAAGGTTTTCCTTACATTTATATGCTTAGAAGGGAAGAGAGAGATTTCAGGGGTTATTATATGTGCCCTTTGAGTTTTAGATTTAGTTTCTGTATATATATCTTACTATATATATATATAGATATATATAATAATATAATAATTATATAATATATATATATACACCACACACACACACACACGTATGTAGTATGTGTTATTGTATTTCAGATATATGTAGTATATATATATATATTTTTTTTTTTTTTATTATTTATTTATTTATTTATTTATTTATTTTAAATCAATATCTGTGTGGTTCTACCTGACAGGCATCTGCGTGTTTTTATACGTCCATCCAGTCCAACCCATCTAGCAATAACCTTATTTCCTGCCTAACTGTTGATCAAGAAGAAGGGGGAAAAAACCCACAAAATTTATGAAGAGGAATAAAATTTCTTCCTGATTCCAAGTGACAATCGGAAATTTCCCTGGATCAACTCTACTTTATGTCAATACCAGTAACTTGCAACATTCCTTGTTTGCAGAAACTCATCCAGCCTTTTTTTTAAACTGACCAATGAACCTGCCACTACAACGTCCACTGGAAGACAGAGTTCCATGATGTATTTTTCTTGGTGGTCTTCAATATGTCTGTGCACACAGGTGAATGTAATCAAGAGAGAGGTAATCACCTTTGTTGTCTGTTAACAATTGTAAATATAATCAAGAGTGGTAATCAGCCATGATCATGCCTGTGACAGATTTCAATTCAAGTCACCATAAAGTTTCTTGGCCATATAAAAACACAAGGACACAGACAAAGGTTTTTTTGTTTCTTCAATGGACCTTTAGGGTGTGTGGCTTGGCTTTGAAACACTATGGGGCTTTTGTAATATAAACTGAAATGTTAATCTGCAGCAACCAATCAGATGTAATCTAACTGCAGTTGTCAAGTAAAACACTAACCAATGATTGGTTCCAATTTATTAACAGTGCTGATACATTTTAAGCATTTTATTAAATAAAGTCATATGTGTCAATAAATCCCTTTTTGTTGAAAATGATAGGCTGGAGCCTACACATACCTTTAAATACACACTCACACATATTTACATTATTCCCTTTAATTGAAGCTCTTATTCTGATCTAATCGTTAATTCCATTTAAATTGGAATGATTGGCTTTTTCCCCCCTATGGCGGGTCTATTATATTTTTCCATCCAGTTCGTTATAACTGGAGGGAGAATCAGTAGAGTGAAGATGAGTAAGTGACTTAACCTCCCGGTCTTCAATCAATACAATAAAGGAATTGTTCTCACTTTTCAGGTGAACTATTCCTTTAAAGGGCATGTCCACCCCCAAAACTATAATCCCCCCCAGTAATGGCCCCATCATGTAGTGTAATAAAATCCTTACCTCACATCCCAGCTCCATATGGTTCTCCTGTAGTCCCCCCCCCCCAAAGTCCCAAAAACTGCCCACCAGGAGGATAGCAGAGTCCATATAGGACTCTGCCTCCTATCTGGCCTCCCCAACCGCTCTATTTTTAATTGATTTCAGCCAATCACAGACGCGACTGCCGGTTCCGCCCCTCTGCTTGCATTTTCTCGCAAGCAGAGGGCCTGGCAGTGCGGCGGAGGAAAGAGGGAGGGTAAGTAAAGTTTGTGACACTTTCTAAAATTAAAAATAGAGCGGTTGGGGCTGGGGGGACAGGGGGAATGTTATTTTCAAGGGTGGACATACCCTTTAACATATTACCGTAAGAGAATTTCCCATACTGGGGGACAAACACTGTTGGTGCTACTTCAGGAATAAATCAATCTCACTTTATTTATGATTTTAATACAGTCTGAGCACAAATGAGCAAAGTAAGCAAAGTGCCCCGTGTGCAATGTAAAATGCTCTGGATGGAACCTGCCTATATCTAAAACACCATCTTACATTTATTTTATTGTTGGTCTAACAGGCCTATGAACACCTACCAGAAGGTCAGTTTATAATAGAATAAAACACAATAACAGCAAAACAATGAATATTTCTTCTCACACCCCAAAGCTGACTTTTAGAACCTTTTAGAACCTCCATAGTCATTTAGATTGGTTCTTTATAGTACAAATAAGGGCGCTTACCTTTACCGTCTTCTATTATACAATAAAGAAGATATTTTTTTAAGTACAGGAGAACTATTAATGCATTTTGTTCCACATAATAAAAATAGCCGTTGGAAACCATGCAGTGTTTTCCCTGTTGGAAAATAAACCAAAGGCCAGAGAGGTATTTGTACTGCAACAGCTCTAGACGGAGACAAATAGTACAGTGTGAGGCTTTGTGAGAAGTCATTAAAATATATACTTGGATCCTTGATGGAACAGAATTTTATTCCTTTGAAAGAAGAGAATAAGAATACAGAAAAGGAAAAGATAGATTACCCTTATTGTATCAAGAACTTAGAATATCAATGCATTGTAAAGATTTAAAGCTTGATGGACTCCCCATGACACATATTTCTAACAGGGTTCTGTCATCTATCCATGCACAGAATAGTGATGGCCCAGTTCGCAGATCCGAACCCGGATCCGCGGCGGATTTACCTCGTTCATGAACGACGGATATCATGGATTTTCCGTTTTTTCCGAACCGCGTTTTCGAAATTACGAGTATTTCTTGTATTTTTGAAAATACGGGAAAATACAAGAAATCCTCGTAAATTCAAAGTTTCGCAGATTTTTCACATTTTTGGACGGGGCAACCCACATTTTCTGGTCCGTATTTCGAAGAATCCTCGTATTTTCAAAGAATCCCCATATTTTCAAAGAATCCTCGTATTTTCGAAGAACGGATTTTGCCGAACTTTCATTTTTATAGGTTTTAATGGGTGTATTTCAGGTTAGCATGTACAGAGTTTCTTCATTTTGGGGGTAAACCTACAAAGCTGGCCTATAACATATTTTAATATGTTTTTGGGGGTGGACATTCCCTTTAATGTAAATTATATCTGACCTATCCTATTTCTCTTCACAAAAAAATGTGTGTACCTTTAAGGTACAGGGTTTAAAGTTATATAGTTGCACTGACAGACATATATAATATACAGTATATTAAATCAGGCACCCAAAATGTAAAACTAGCAGTAAGCAACTTCATTCTATTTAAATTATATAGCACTGAACTGTACAATGTGATGTTGTTGTGATGTCATAATGCTTGCGTCAGTATCAGGTTACTAACGTGAGAGTTAAGTGACTTGTATTTTAGCTTTGATATTAAGAAGGTTCAATGTTAAATTCAGGTATAGTCAATATAATGGGCATTAGTGCTGTAAGAATGGTGCCCTGGCAGGGTCTTGCTCACTTTTAAAGGGTATGTCCACCCCAAAACAAATTTAGTATGTTAGTATGTAGGGTACCCTACAACTTTTTTGAAGGGGTGGACATACCCTTTAAAAACTGTATGCAGAAGAGGCCTTAGCTGAATATTGAATATAAGAATTTTTTTACATGATTTGCCATAAAATTACAGCTTTTTTTAGAGCTATTAGTAGATTATTTTATTGTTCAGGGACCCACGTAGTGATACTGATGAAGATTCAATGGAAGTTATCATTGAGAGCATGTAACAGAAGAGAAATCCTTCATACCTGAAGAGATAGTCATTGAGATAATAATCCCGGATGAAGTGACCAATGTTACAGAAGAGAAGCCCATTGCTCCTGAGGATAACTACGTTGAGATAAACCTCTTGGATGGGCCGAGCAAAGTAGAGGAAACTATCGCTCATGAATAGAATGACAATGAGAAGAGAAGCCCACTGCTTTCACCTGCTGCCGGGAGTGTTCATATTCATAATCATGCAAATGATAGACAGTCTGATTGTTGCAGGTAACAGAATACAAAGTCAACTTATTTTAGCTTTAATTATAAAGTTTAAACCTATTAGAAAACATGTCCCCCCAGTATCATTCATTTAATGCATGCACATATTGTGGAAATATTATGGGGAAAAACTATTTAGAAATTATACCTTATAACCCAATAACTGGATAAATTCAGATTATGATTTATTTTCTTTCTAAATGGAATTTCAGATCATGAAGTTTATTATAGTATGAAAGACCGAGACAATGATTTCTATTCATTTCACTAAATGTGATTATTTATTTTTGCATCTTTTCTAGTTTTATTAACTTGTGTTGCTTTTTCCTTTAATCCCTTTCTAGCTGTCCTACCGTATATGAAAAAAGAACACAAGGTCCCTATCTACCAAACATCAACATTGGAGCTCGGTAATGTATATAATATCTTTCCCATCTTAGGGTTTATTGTCATTAAATATTTCCAGTAGATGAATGACAATGTATTGTCAGTCTGGATATCCCAATAATGGTTTCTCCTTCCTCACAGTTTTCATGTGTACTTGTGCCTTCCTTGCCTTATTATTTAGATTTATTGGCCATCGCTACGGAAAGAAAGAGATGATGTTTCTATCAGCTTTATTCTGGACCCTGTTCACATTTGCAGGATTGTCCATTTCCTATGAGGTAACTGTCCTTATTCCTATTCATTGAGCCATTCATGTTACACAGTGGTAAGTAAAGTGAGATTCTGTTTGTAATATACATACTGCATTACCCATTATTAACTTTATCTTTCTTTAACTTTCTTTCCCACTAGTCCTTAAACTGGATCTTTCCAATCTGTCGATCGATGGCTGAGGAAACGGCGGACTACATCATGATAACAATCCCCTATGTCATAGCAGATGTGTTCTATCCGAAATATAATGCAGTAATATATTACATACATGCATTGTATACACGGAAGTGCCGGAGACCATCCCAGAATCTGGAAGACTTCCGCAACCTGTCCCAGATGCACAAACCTGTCCCAGATGCACAGCCTGCAGTTCCCATTTATGGTATTCCCATTCATAGCAGTGATTAGGGGATTCCTCTTTCTGCTCACTGGTCTTCATTATACAAAGTATATGGAAGAGGTGAAGTTTTACCAAGGAAAGACAGACACAATACAAGGTTGCATTTAACTGGATATGACTGCAACTTTTATTAAGGTGTGTCAAGATATAAGTGGTGTGTATAAGTAGAGAGTCTTTTCGTCGGACAGGGTGCTATCTGAACTTTCAAAGAGGTGAAATTACTGCTATTATAAATATACCCTATTGAGGAGCTGAGGTTGATATTTTATTAATTTTCCGCAAATAACACACAAATGTAAGGTAGGTGGAGCAGACTTAGAAATGTTTAAAGCAGAACAGTTATACTTCAGTCTTTGTGTTTATAATTGGAAAAAGTTCATGGTAATGTCTTGCTTCCTCTTATCTGCCCTTTAACTAGTATTTCTAATTCCTCTTGATACACAATAAGAGTTTATAAGCCAACATGGATTACACAGTAATGTAAAGATAAAGGCTGACAACCCATAAGGAGTACCCCTGCAATGCACACATGTAAGCCAACAACTAACATGGATAACCTATGATGCACACATGAAAATTGACAACCTATGTGGAGTGCCTCAGCAAAGCACAGATGAAGACTGCCAAGCCATATGGAGTACTCCAGGAATGCACAGATTAAGACTGCCAACCCAAGTATTGTACTTTAACAATACATAGAGTAAAGCAGGGATGAACAGGTAAAGCCTATCAACCCACATGGACCACCCACTAATGCACAGCAAGTCAGAAAACACATGTAAAGTACCACAGCAGAACACAGATGAAGGCAGCCAAGCCATATGGAATACTCTAGGAATGAATGCTGCCAACCCACATGGAGTACCCTAACTGGTAACCTAGCCATAAAGAAGTGAAGGCTGCCAACCCATATAGTGTACTGTAGCAATACAGATGAAGGCTACCAGATCAGGTGGAGTACCCCAGCAATACACAGATTAAGGCTGCCAACCCACATGGAGTGCCCCAGATATTTCATTGCACATTCAAGTTGCTTCCTCTGTTCAATCAAGTGGTAGGAACTTCCCAAGTATATTTATGGAAGTATATGTCAATAGTCAGGGTTTCATATGACTGTAAGTAGAAAAGTTCCAGCTGAGCTCCTCCCTAAGCCTTTTCAGTGATCAAAAGAGGGTTTTCTGAGAATGCTTTATAGTCATCGACTGTGACATTATTCATCGTGGCAAAGAGAGAGTAGATTAAACCGAAAGAGCCATGAGATGCAGTAGGCATAAAGGATTGGGGCGAATATCTTTGTATGCTTGCACTTACCTTCTGTGTGAGTATTACAGATATATGGGTTTGGGTTATGCTCTAACTGTTTAACTTGGGGGATGGACATGCCCTTTAATTAATTGAGTTGAATAGATGTAAATTGTTGCAAAATGTCTTGGTAGTGGATACTGGTCAGTGTCAGTAGGTTTCCTGTAGATTGTAATGCCCATTTCTCCCAGGAAAGTAGTGTGCTGTGCATCTTCCATGTGTAAAGTTGATGATTCCATCAACTTTTTTATCTGGTCAATGAAAGCTTGTAATTCTATTTTTTTTATTTACATCGTTGATTTTCCACATAAACCATGTAAAATATGTGAAAGCATGGGGCCCACTTCCTTTATCCCATAGACACTACACCATAATAATATGGACTCCCAAAAAGGCCATTTCTGTTAAGGACTACAGTAGGGTCCAAAAAAAGGCCTTTGTATGGACACCAAAGTCAAAATTACTATTGTTTCCTCTGTCCCTGGTTTCAATCTATGGACAGAATCTTCGTACTTTTGGATGTGATACATTGGGTTAAACAGGGGGATAAAGGATAGTGGGCACCTCATCAGGTATCTGGTTACTAAGATAATATCTGTATTATCAGTTCATACCAATTTCTTGTCAGTTCATACCAATTCATTTAATTCACTCCCCAAGCATGCAGGGTGGGGATCTAAACTGTTAAATTCTCACTCCTCGGTTTGCACTAGTTCCCCCACACCATCCCTCTAAAGTAATTGTTGTAGGTCTGGTCTAGCCCTGCCTCCTCCTATAGACCAACTCTTGCCTCTGAACTGTGCTGGACTGGGTGGGGGCATTGGGCACTAGCAACCTGCAGTTCATTGTAGACATAGAGAGAAGTGGAAATGGCAATCTCAAATATACAAATACAGCACTGTACATACAGAGATACACATTTGTTATTTGCTGGTGTCCTTCATTTATTTTCCCTGATATTCAAATATTCCTTAGGGTGGCCATTCAGCCATCCCTGGCCAGATAAAAGTTTACATTATCAGTGTCAGTAGAGTGGGTTTGTGTTCCAGAATGTAGTGTGTGCACTGGCAGGTTAAATGTAATGTATGGGCAACTTACATTGTAACATAGTATTGGAGGTTTTATAAAGACATACAGTACGTCCATCTAGTCCAACCTTTATTCCCTGCCCATAATGCCTTTCTAACAGTTACATAGTAACATAGTACTGAAGATTGTATAAAGACATACGTCCATCTAGTCCAACCTTTATTACCGCTACCCATAATGTCTGTCTAACGTTACAAGTAACATAGTATGGAGGTTTGTTAAAGACATACGTCCATCTAGTCCAACCTTTATACCCTACCCATAATGTCTGTATAACAGTTACATAGTAACATAGTATTGAAGATTGTATAAAGACATACAGCCATCAGGTCTGACTTTTCCCAAGATTTGGAAAAAGATTTAGAGGTTCTCATAGAAAACAGACTGAGCCGTACCAAACAATGCCAGAAAGCAATGGCTAGAGCCAGCCAGATTTTGTCTAATATAACTATATATATATATATATATATATTGCGTGTATCGTGTATGGCCTCCTTAAGTGGCACTATAAAAAAAACATAAACATACATACACATAGCTATTATTAATATTATTATAATGACATATATAGGCACTAGTGCAATACTATTTGCTGCATTGGATTTATCTAGGGCACTGGAGGAACCCCTAATAGTCTCTTAGTGGACTCTCCAATTCTTATTTTTGAAATCCCTCTAGCCACACCTGACCTATTTTCTTCTACCAGTTGCTTTGTTCGCCACAATTAGGAAAGATAAGCGGTGTATATAAATAATTGATGGCAAAATTGTGGCACCACAAGGGCAATACAAGTATGAGAGGAGCAGATCCCTCTATAGTTTTCCTTTTTATGATATAAGAAATAAGTAGAAGTAACACAAAATCCTTCAAATAAAGGCCACAATTCCAAAGACTCTCTAAGCAGGCAAAGATAACTTTTGTGGTTTAAAAAGTATGCATTCAAAATACTGTGTTGGTAGTGACTTCTCATCTTCTAGCATTCCTAGCCAAAAATATACATACTGTACATTACAGGGCCTGTGTGATCTGACATGTTTGTTTTTGGGTGCAGCAACGGTTTTACAGTACCTGCCAATGTTCCTGCAGTGTTTATGGTCATTGTTTGAAGTTCATGGTCATTAGGGCCACAATGTCAGTTGCAAAATGATCAGGACAGCTTTGGTGTCTGTGGCTTTTGTTGCTGCAATATTGCTGCCTATTATTATAATAAGAAGAAATGATTCTACTATTTTGACAGGTTAATAGTTCCATCCATTGTCTTCCTTATTTTGATGACATTGTTGACCTGAGATTTTCTGCCACTTCACAAATGAATCATCTATTTTAACCCAGTGCCTTACACTACTGTGATCCAACCTTTTTTTTTTTCTTATTAAACCAAAATATGACTTTTAATGCTTCTCAAAAGATGACATGGAAACTGATAACTTTTCTGAATCATTGTGCCTTCTACAGAATTAGAAGTTCTTTATATAGTTGATATGAGAATAAATGATGTTTAATAAGCTGCGAATGACAACCATTAGCTACAGACATCATAACAGATGGCATTATTTACTGATCCTTTTTAAAATAGCTAAGATGATTCGTACAGCTTCCATTTTATTGCAAAAATAAAGCATTCTTGTGATGCCTGGAGTCCCCGAGTATACCTTCAGCACCTATACCCCAATCAACAGCCGCTGTCTTCTCCTATAGACAAGCCCCCGATTGTCAGGAGACTTGTTGTGCCTTGCTGTACATGGTTACCCCCAGGTCTTAGAGCACAAGGTATAGAAACTGAGGCCGGGTATACTCTGGAAAACTTGAGCACCTATGGAGCTGAAAAGGGACTGGAAGACAAGAAAAGACAATAATATAGGAAAACAGAAAATGAACAATGAGAAGAACAAAATGACAAGAACAAGACTTGGCAACTTAGAACTAGATATGGCTACTAGAACTAATAGCAGGGACCACTAGCTTGACTATGCCAAAACTATAACAGGCACCTTGTACAAGGCAGGAAGGGGTATATATATATCAGAGGAACCAATGGGGAACTAGGACAGACTGAGCCAGAAATTGATTGGCCCATTTAAACTAAATTGGATCTCCTCCGCTCCCCATGGGAGCTACAGGAGCAGAAGAAATAAAAGGAGGTGTCCGTGCACGTCCGCACAGAAACAGAAGACTGAGCAGAGGTAGACGCGCAGGTGCACGAAGACCGACGCCTCGGGATGACATCATCGGAAGTGGACGCGCCGGCTGCCGGAGATCCCTGATGCAAGTGAGGAGACCTGCCGCGGGAACACGAGTCCTGACATTACCCCCCCTCTCACAAGGGGCCACTGGAACCTTTACAGTAGGTTTTCCTGGATTATTTTTATAGAACTGATTAATAAGTTCTTGAGCATGTACCTGATGATGAGAAACCCAGCATCTCTCTTCAGGACCGTAACCTCTCCAGTGAATAAGATATTGTAATGAATTTTGGAGCCAGCGCGAGTCCAAGATTTTGTCAACCTCAAATTCTGTTTCTCCCTGGACTTCAACAGGAGGAGGAGGTTCAGATGTAGGAAGAGCAGAAGCAGCTGATTTTAGTAATGAAACATGAAATGAGTTTGTACTTTGGTTGGATGGAGGCAAGGCCACTTGTAGGTTATTCTATTGATTTTCTGAAGAATAGGATATGGACCGATTAACTTAGGACCCAACTTAAAACAGGGTTGACAAAGAGAGAGGTTACGAGTGGAGACCCAGACAAAATCACCAGGAGAGAAGTCAGGTTTCTTAGATCGATGTTTGTCTGCAAACTCTTTTTGGTGAGTTAAGGCCTTTTTAAGATTTAGTTGTACCTGGCGCCAGATGGATGACATGTGTTGGAACCAGTTTTCTAAGAGGAAAGTTGGAAGTGGGTCCGTTTAACGAAGATGCTTTGGGATGATGGCCTTAAATGCAGAAAAATGGAGATATACCTGTAGAAGAATGAATAGTATTGTTATAGGAAAATTCATCAAATGGTAAAAATTAAGCCCACAACTCCTGACAATCTGAAACAAAACAACGGAGATATTGCTCTAATGATTGGTTTGTTCTCTTTGTCTGACCATTAGACTGGGGATGGAAAGAAGAAAAAAAAGAGGGAGAGACACCCAGCCGAGTACAAAAGGAGCGCCAAAATTGGGCTAGAAATTGGACCCCCCTATCTGACACTATGTTCTCGGGATCGCCATGGAACTGAAAAATGTGCTTAACAAATAAGAGGGATAAATCTTTGGCAGATGGAGGTTTGCTAAGTGGTATTAAGTGAGCCATTTTACTAAAACGGTCAACTATCACCCAAATAACTTTTGCCCCCAAGGAAACAGGCAGGTCGACAATGAAATCCATGGAGATGTGTGACCATGGAGAAGTGGGGACAGGCAGAGGCATAAGAGTACCATGAGGGATGTTTCTGGATGTCTTACTGCTGGCACAAACTATGCATGACTTAACATAGGCCTTGGTGTCGCTGGATATAGAAGGCCACCAGACATGATGGGACAAAAGTTCTAAGGTCTTTTTCTCCCCTGGATGACCTGCCAACTTGGAATTGTGAAATTGTTGGATCACCTGTAAACAGAGACTGAGAGGAACAAACAACAGGTTAGTAGGTTTACCGGGAGGAACGTCAGAGTGACAAGAGTTAAGAAGATCAGAAAGATCAGACAACAACTGAGATGTAGACAAGGCATTCAAGAAACAGTGAGAAGGAAGAATAGGTTCAGGCAAGGTTTCAGCATCAGAAGGGGAATCAGAAAAATTGCGTGAGAGTGCATCAGCCTTCACATTTTTGGCTGCAGGTCTATAGGTGATTCTAAAGTGAAATGTCGAGAAAAAAAGAGCCCAACAGGCCTGTCTGGGATTTAATCTCTTGGCATTTTCTATATACTCCAGATTTTTATGATCAGTGTACATAATTACAGGATGAAGTGCCTCTTCTAGCCAATATCTCCACTCCTCAAAAGCCATTTGAACGGCTAGGAGCTCCCGGTTACCTATGTCATAGTTAGCATCCGCTGGAGAAAACTTTCTAGAAAAATAGGCACATGGGTGCAGTTGTTCGGGATTACCAGAACACTGGCACAAAACAGCACCTAAGCCAATTTCTGAGGCATCCACCTCTACAATAAAGGGCAGACTAACATTGGGGTGTCCCAGAACAGGTGCATTACAAAAGGCTTCCTTTAACTTAAGGAAGGATGCCAGAGCCTGTTGGGACTAAGGAGAACAGAAGGCAACTTTCTCAGTTAAGTTGGTTAAAGGGGGGCCACTAAAGCTGGGTACACACAGTAACGATAAAGCCCCGATACCGTCGGATCCGATGGTATCGGGGCTTTATCGTTACTGTGTGTACGTTCGTTTCCCGGACGAGCGCGCGGCCGCCGAATGATCGGGTCAGCCGTACGCTCGTTTGGGAAAGGCCGAAAATTTCCATCGGCCACGCTAGACTCCCTATAGAGGAGTCTAGCGCGGCCGATGGAAACACACAGTCCCGAGCGTTCTCCCTAGGGAGAACGCTCGGGACTGTGTGTATGCAGATCTTTGAAAGATGGCAGACAGGATCTTGCAGATCCTGTCTGTCATCTTTCAGAAATCTGTACTGTGTGTACCTAGCTTAAGGTAGAAAAATTCCTTATAAACCTCCCATAGAAATTGGCAAATCCCAAGAATCTTTGCAGTGCTTTGAGGATGGTGGGAACCTCCCAATCAAGAACTGCAGCAACCTTCTTGGGATTCATAGTGAGGCCCTTATCTGAGATGATAAACCTTAGAAAAGGAATCAGCTGGAGCTCGAAGGAACACTTCTCCAATTTGGCAAAAAGATGGTTTTCTCGGAGTTTAGCAAGGACCAACTTGACATGGAGACAGTGCTGTTCTAGAGAGGATGAAAAGATAAGAATATCATCAAGGTATATAATAACAAATCTACTCAAGAACTTCCAGAGCACATTATTAATAAAATCCTGAAAGACTGCTGTGTTTAGTGTTAAAAGCAGTCTTCCATTTTTCCCCTTGACGAATTCTAAATAAATGATATGCTCCTCTTAAGTCAAGCTTGGAAAAGATAGAAGATCCGACTACTTGGGAGAACATATCGTCAATCAAGGGTAGGGAATACCTATTTTTGACTGTGATGTTATTCAAGGCACAAAAATCAATACAAGGTCTCAGACTATTGTCCTTCTTTTTCACAAAGAAGAAACCTGCTCCCGCAGGTGAGGTGGAAGGTCAAATAAACCCTTTCTCTAGATTTTCTTTAATATACTGCCTAGCCAGAGTCTCAGGGCCGGTAAGGTTGTAAAGATGTACACGTGGTGGCATAGTACCAGGCAATAAATCTATGGGGCAGTCGTGGAGGGAGTTTATCAGCAGCCTGTGGGGAAAAAACATCAAGATAATCGTGATAACAAATAGGCAAACCTTTGACATCAGTAATAGACAAAGGAATGGAAGGAACCTGGTTTTCACGATCAAGCCCCCACCTGACAATCTGACCAGTGGACCTGACAATCTGACCAGTGGACCAATCTAGAGGTTCGTACACACGTGCGATCGCGGGTCCCGACCCACGAAGCATGATGTGTACGAACGTTCGTTTCGGACGATAATTGGCCCGTGTGTAGGGCCTTTATCGGGCAAAACGGGCGGTCGTTCTGGGATCCGCCAAGTCAGTCATTCGGGCCTTTATCGTCCGTTTCGCCCTATAAAGGCCCTACACATGGGCCGATTATCGGGCGAAAGAACAACCCAGTCTTAAGGTTCGTACACACGTGTGATCGCGGGTCCCGACCCGCGACGCACGATGTGTACGAACCTTAAGACTGGGTTGTTCTTACGGAACCAGGGCAAACCCAGGATGATGGGATTGGATGGAATATCTAAGAGGAAGAATGTTAAAACCTCAGGATAACCCGACTCAACCTGGACAGTAATCTCTAGTGTCCTAGATACAGGACTGCAGGAAAGAAGGGTGGTATCATTAACAGCCAAAACTTGAATGGGGTTAGGAAGTGGTTTGGGTGGAATACCAATGGACATGGCCAGAGTACAGTCCATGAAATTTCCAGCCGCTCCACTATCTAAAAAGGCCTGGGAATGGAAAATACTAGAACCCCAAGAAATTTTAAGAGGTAATAAAATTTTGTTAGACTGGACATTAGGAGGAATTATCATATCGCCTATAGGGAGCCCTCCTCTAACTTGCCTAGGCGCTGAAGTTTCCCGCCTTCCTGGACCCCTTCTTAGGACATATGTTAGAGAAGTGACCTGCCGGGCCGCAATAAAGACAGAGTCCATCCTGAGGCCATAGATTTGTCAAGAGACTCAGTCAGTAGGAGGGTAATTCAAGAAAGCATCCGAGAGGCCAAAGACAAACTGATTATTTAAAGCTGGATCATTCCAGCGAGTACTCACCACCCAGCGCCGAAACTCAGCCGCATACTCCTAGGCAAAACGTTTGTCCTGACAAAGGTTCCTAATCTTGGCCTCAGCAGTGGTGGTATGATCAGGATCTGAGTAGAGGAGGGCCATGGTGTCGAAAAAGGCGGTCACAGAAACCGATGGACTATCATCTGGAAGACCAAATGCCCAGGTCTGCGGATCCCCTTTAAGGAGGGATATCAACAGGGCAACTTTCTGGGATTCAGAAGTAGTGGAGGTAAAATGCAGATAGAAAAAATATAACTTATAGGAGTTCATAATGTTGTCAAACTTGCTACGTTCTCCATTACATTTTTCGGGCAGCGGGGCCTTGGGCTCAAACACAGGCAGTGGAGCGACTGGAGGAGACCTATTTTCCTGGGCCGCTACCCTTTGGGCTAGCTGTTTGACAGCCCCAGTTAGGAGTCGTAATTGCTCCTGTATACCTTCCATGGCCTGTTATAATATGATGCCCGGAGTCCCCAAGTATACCTTTAGCACTTATACTCCAATCTACAGCAGCTGTCTTCACCTATAGACAAGCCCCCGATCGTCAGGAGACTTGTTGCGCCTCGCTTTACACGGTTACCCCCAGGTCTTAAAGCACAAGGTATAGACGCTGAGGCCGGGAATACTCTGGAAAACCGGAACACCAATGGAGCTGAACAGGGACTGGAAGACAAGAAAAGACAATAATATAGAAAAAAAACCATAGGAAACATATGAGACGAACAGTAATAATATGAAAAGACAAGAACAAGACTAGGCTAATTAGAACTAGAATGGCTACTAGAACTAATAGCAGGGACCACTAGCTTGGCTATGCCAAAACTATAACAGGCGCAAGGCAGGAAGGGGTATATATATCAGAGGAACAAATGGGGAACTAGGACAGACTGAGCCAGAAACTGATTGGCCCATTTAAGCTAAACTGGATCTCCTCCACTCCCCATGGGAGCTACAGGAGCGGAGGAGATAAGAGGAGGTGTCCGTGTGCATCCGCACGGCACCAGAAGACTGAGCAGAGGGAGGCACGCGGGTGCGCGAAGATCAACGCTGCGGGGGGTGACATCATCGGACGTGGATGCGCCGGCCTCCTGAGATCCCGACACAAGTGAGGAGAACGCCGCGGGAATTGCGGAGTCCTGAAAGGGTGTCCCTAGGGTTTTTGGCACCTGAAAATACTTTTGAATGCCGCCCCTAGACGCGCGCCGCCGTGGCAAAGTGGGCGTGGCTTAATGTGTGGGCGTGGCTTAATGTGTGGGTGTGGCTTGGCACGTGGGCGTGACAAATTTCATGGGGTTTTTTTGAAAATAGTTATTTATACGCTTCTCTATTTTTAGAAAACACTAAAAACATGTTGGTGCAACTGGTACATTACATTAGAAAGCTCTACCATACTCTGTAGAATAAAAGATGTTGGCCAAAAGATTTGTAAGCCCTGCTACCACGTCAAGGTAGACTCTTTCAGCAGGGCCTCAACTATTATCTAATTATAATTTATCTATCTATCGTCTATTCCCTCTCTATGCTATTATCTATCTATCTATCTATTCCTCTCGCTATCTATCTATCATCTCTTTATCTGTCTATCTATACTCTATTAATCTATCTACTGTATCTATCTCTCTCTGCTATCTATCTCTTACTCTTCTATCTATCTATACTAGATATTATCTATCTCTGCTATCTATATCTCGATGCTATCTATCTATCTATCTCTTCTATCTGTTATCTATCTATCTCTGCTATTATCTATCTCTGCTATCTATCTCTGTATCTATCCATCTATTATCTATCTCTCTCTGCTATCTATCTCTTCTCTGCATCTATTCCATCTATCTCTCTTCTGCTATCTACTATCTCTCTTATCTATCTATCTCTGCTATCTATCTATCTCTGCTATATCTATCTCTCTCTGCTATCTATCTATCTATCTCTTCTATCTGTCATTATCTCTGATATTTATCTATCTCTGCGATCTATCTCTCTCTGCTATCTACCTATCTATCTCTTTCTATCATCATCTCTGCTATTTATCTATCTCTGCTATCTATCTCTCTCTGATATCTATCTATCTATTATCTATCTATCTTGCTATTTATCTATCTCTGCTATCTATCTCTCTCTGCTATTATCCATCTATCTATCTATCTCTCTGCTATCATCTCTCTCGTATCTCCATCTATTATCTATCTCTCTCTGCTATCTATCTATCTCTTCATCTATCATATCTGCTATCTATCTATCTCTCCTCTGCTATTTATCTATCTATCTATCTCTTCTATCTGTCTATCTATCTCTTATTTATCTATCTCTGCTATCTATCTCTCTCTGCTATCTATCTATCTATCTATCTATCTTCTTCTATCTATATATCTCTGCTATTTATCTATCTATCTGCTATCTACGCTCTCTGCTATCTATCCATCTATCTATAAATCTTCTCTATGCTATCTATCTATCTATCTCTTCTATCCTATCTATCTTCTGCTATTTATTCTATCTCTGCTATTTATCTATCTCTGCTATTATCTATCTGCTTTTACTATCTCTACTATCTCTCTCTGCTATCTATCTATCTATCTATCTATCTCTTCATCTATCTATCTCTGCTATCTATCTATATTATTATCTATCTTGCTATCTACTACTATCTATTTCTACTATCTTGCTAATCTCTCTCTTGCTATCTCTCTCTCTCTTGCCATCTCTCTCTCTCTGCATCTCTCTATATTTGCTATCTATCTATCTCTCTCTTGGATCTATCTATCTATCTATGCATCTATATCTCTCTCTCTTATCTATCTCTTCATCCGTCTATCTATCTCTTCTATATGTCTATCTATATTGCTATTTATTCTATCTTGGCTATCTATCATCTTGCTATCTTATCTGATATTTATTTATCTCTCTGCTATCGATACTCTCTCTGTATCTATTATCTGCTATCTATCTCTCTTGCTATCTATCTCTCTCTGCATCGATCTATTCTCTGCTCTATTCTATCTCTCTCTCTCTCTCTGCTATCTATCTATATTTGCTATCTATCTATCTCTGCTATCTATCTCTCTCTTCTATCTGTCTATCTATCTCTGCTATTTATCTATATCTGCTATCTCTGCTATCTATCATCTCTTCTATCTGTTATCTATCTATCTCTTCTACTGTCTATCATATCCTGCTATCTATCTATCTATCTATCTATATCTATCTATCTATCTATCTGCTATCTATCTATTATCTCTCTATATATCTATCTCTGCTATCTATCTATCTATTATATCTCTGCTATCTATCTCTCTGCGATCTACTCCTCTCTCTCTTTGCTATCTATCTCTGCATCATCTCTTCTATCTGTCTATTATATTGCTATTATCTATCTCTATCTCTCTCTTATCTATCTATCTCTTTTCTATCTGTCTATCTATCATCTCTGTATCTATATATATCTCTGCTATCTCGCTCTCTGCTATCTATCTATATTTGCTATCTATCTATCTCTGCTATCTTATCTCTCTCTGCTATATATCCATTATCTATCTATCTCCTCTCTGTATCTATCTCTCTCTGCTATCTAACCATCTATTATATATCTCCTCCTCTGCTATCTATCTATCTCTATCTATCTCTCATCTTACTAATCTATCTATCTCTCTCTCTGCTCTATTCTATCTGACTATCTATTCTTCTATTCGTCTATCTATCTCTGCTATTCTATATACTCGTATCTCTGACTATCTATCTCTCATCTGCGATCTATCTACTCTATCTATCTATTGCTATCTATCTATCTCTCTCTATCTATCTATCTATCTCTGCTATTTATCTATCTCTGCTATTCTATCGCTCTCTGCTAGCTATCCATCTATTATCTTCTTCTCGCTATCTATCATTCTATCTCTTCTATTATCTATCTCTGCTATTTATCTATCTCTGCTATTTATCTATCTCTGCTATTTATCTATCTCTGCTATCTATCTCTCTCTGCTATCTATCTATCTATCTATCTATCTCTTCTATCTATCTATCTATCTCTGCTATCTATCTATATTATCTATCTATCTCTGCTATCTATCTATCTATCTATTTATCTATCTATCTCTGCTATCTCTCTCTCTGCTATCTCTCTCTCTCTCTGCCATCTCTCTCTCTCTGCTATCTCTCTATATTTGCTATCTATCTATCTCTCTCTGCTATCTATCTATCTATCTATGCTATCTATCTCTCTCTCTCTGCTATCTATCTATCTCTTCTATCCGTCTATCTATCTCTTCTATCTGTCTATCTATCTCTGCTATTTATCTATCTTTGCTATCTATCTATCTCTGCTATCTATCTGATATTTATTTATCTCTCTGCTATCTATCTCTCTCTGCTATCTATCTATCTGCTATCTATCTCTCTCTGCTATCTATCTCTCTCTGCTATCTATCTCTCTCTGCTATCTATCTCTCTCTCTCTCTCTGCTATCTATCTATATTTGCTATCTATCTATCTCTGCTATCTATCTCTCTCTTCTATCTGTCTATCTATCTCTGCTATCTATCTATCTCTTCTATCTCTGCTATCTATCTATCTCTTCTATCTGTCTATCTATCTATCTCTTCTATCTGTCTATCTATCTATCTCTGCTATCTATCTATCTATCTATCTATCTATCTATCTATCTATCTATCTATCTATCTATCTATCTATCTATGCTATCTATCTATCTATGCGTCTATCTATGCATATCTATTATCATTCTATCTTCTATCTATCTCTATGTTCTATCTATCTATCTGCATCTATCTATCTCTCTGCTATCTATCATTCTCTGCTATCTATCTCTCTATCTCTATCTATCTCTTCTATTCTATCTCTCTATCTATCTTTATATATTGATCTATCTATCTCTGCTATCATCATCTCTCTTTTTTTTTTTTTTTTTTTTTTTGCTATCTCTATCTATCTCTTCTATCTGTATATCTATCTATCTCTGTATCTATCCTATCTTCTGATTATCGTCTTATCTATCTATCTATATTTGCTGATCTATCTATCTCTGCTATCTGATCTCTCTCGCTATCTATCTATCTCTCTCTCTTGCTATCTATCTATATATCTCTGCTATCTATCATATCTGCTATCTATCTATCTGATATTTATCTCTCTGCTATCTATACTATCTATCTCTGTATCTATCTATCTCTCGCTGCTATCTTCCTCATATCTCTTCTATCTGTCTATCTACTCTCTGCATCTATCTATCTCTATCTATCATTCTGATATCTCTCTTATCTATCTCTCTCTGCTATCTATCTCTCTATCTATCTTATCTGTACTATATCTGATATTATCTCTCTTGCTATCTATTTCTTATGCTATATCTATCTAGCTTCATCTATATTTGATATCTATTTATCTCTTCTATCTATCTATCTCTGCTATCTATCTCTTCTATCTGTCTATCTATCTACATCTCTGCTATCTATCTTTTATCGTGTCTATCTATTTCTTCTATGTCTATCTATCTCTGCATTTATCTATCTATCTCTGCTATCTATCTATTGAATGTATCTCTCTCTGCTATCTATCTCTCTCTGCTATCTATCTATCTCTGCTATCTCTCTCTCTGCTAAGCTATCTCTCTCTGCTATCTCTCTCTCTATCTATCTATGCTATCTATCTTCCTCTCTCTCTGCTATCTATCTATATTTGCTATCTATCTATCTTCTCTGTCTATCTACTATCTCTCTGCTATCTATCTATCTCTTATCTATCTATCGCTTCTATCATCTCCCACATCTACGCACACCCTCGAGCGACCGTCCCCTATGCGATCGCGCGTCTCGAAGAGCATCATCCGGCGCACGACGCGCGGCGACGCGAGAGCGCGCCACAGCGGCGCGCGGCAGCGAGCCCTAGCGAGCGCTCCACGACGCGCCCCGCGACACGACGCCCAGAGCGAGCGCGCAGGAGGCGACGACCGCGCGAGCAGCGCGCGAGCTAGCATCATCATCTCTCTCTCTCTCTTTACTCTTCATCTATATATCTCTATCTCCTCTCTCTCTCTCTATCTCTCTCTGCTATCTATCATCTCTCTCTCTCTTGCATCTATCCTCTCTGCTATCTATCTCTCTACTCTCTATCTATCTATCAATCTATGGGCCAGCCCAGCACACAACAAAAAAACACCACAATAAAAGCCCAGCCATCAGTAGCATATTCACCCTGTAGAGCCCCCCCTGCCCAAAAGCCCAGAGTTCCCCTCCCAAAGGCACCACCAGCCCCCCCACTTCCCCCTCTCTCCCCAAAAATAAAATGCCCTTCCTCCCTCACTCACAAGTCCTCTCACAGGCTGCTGCTCGCTCTGTAAATAACATGACAGTTACAGGCAGCCGGCTCCTTCCTTTAGGTTTGGTACTGTACCTCGGACCTCCCGGCGCATTGAGCGCGTAAGCGACGTGACGTCACGGACGTAATCACGTAACTTGAGCGGAGCGGAGCGCTGTGCCATCGAGGGGAAGCGGGAGGCAATTTGAAAATATTGATTCTGATTGGTTCCGAACTTCCGGACTTCTCCGCAGCACTTACATTAGCAATTTGCAGCTAGCCTGCTGCTGTGAATGGGCTTCTAACTTCCGAGACCTGACCGACACTGTCACAGGCGCTCGCGGCGCTTTAATAAGTTAAGGAGCACTGTTAAAAGGGGGGGGGAAATGCCGCCTATTAAGATTTCTAACATGGGTGCCGCCATGAGCAAGTGTTTTCAACTTGCTTCATGGTAGAAGCGGCGCTGGTCCGACATAACTGTTATTAAACTTGTGGAAACAAGTGAAAAACTAAGCACTGTATGTTGAGTAACATAGTAATGCAGGTAGAATAAAGACATACGGTACATCCATCTAGTCCAGATTATACCCTAACCCACCTACTGTTGA
The DNA here is from genome assembly GCA_019447015.1 of Hymenochirus boettgeri. NCBI lineage: Eukaryota > Metazoa > Chordata > Amphibia > Anura > Pipidae > Hymenochirus > Hymenochirus boettgeri. Next base: position 44,680,193 of record CM033469.1, on the reverse strand, counting down.
TCAAGAAGAGGCCAAGAAAAAAGAAATAGCTGAAAAGGGTGGGGGGGGATTCTTACATGACTCCAAATGGCAGAAAAGGTTCCCTGGATCAACCAGTATATATTTTTAATTTGCAGTCTATTATAATATCTCTATTTTTTGCCTTTATCAATGAAATACATTTGTTATGCCAGTTTTTTAGCATTTGTCTAAAAGAATACAGGTAAATAGTCTGTTGACATGTATATGTATAATTTATTATAAGTGCCACTTGGGTACGCAGAGCTGTACATATAAAATACAGATTATACAAGCAGGGGATAAGTGCAGGGATTATACAGATAAATGAAAGTTAAATAAAATTGCATACATAGGTTAAGAATACATATATTAAATTATGAAAAAAATTGATATGTGTGGCATGCCTTGAGACATTATAAATGTGATCTCTGCCCAGAAGAGCTTGACATCTAAGTAGGTCTAGGGACATAGTATAAAGGGCATGCACAAGCATTTAGTAGTGGATTGAGAGAAAAATGGCAATCTTTGACATATTGTTAAGGAGAGAAAACAACACATCCTAGTGACATGACAGAAGGAAAGAGAAAAGGCAAAAGATTAATCCCAAGACAGAGAGCAGTTTCACACAGGATTAATAGCACATTATCAAATAAGAAATAGAGAATGGTGGCGCTAGGTCCAGATTAGGGGGGAAAATAATAGGTTTAATTTGGATAAAGTTTAAGGTTACAGTGTGTGCCATTCAGGAGGAAATAGAGACCAGCCATTTGATTTGGCAGTCTGTAGGTCATTAGTAACCTTAAGAGGGCTATCTGTTTGTATTCAATTAGATCAACTGGACTTGAAGTTAAGTTCTTGAAGACGTTTCATTCTGATTGAGAAAGCCAGTCCGATATGACTAGCGAAACATCTTCAAGAACTAAACTTCAGGTCAGTTGATCAAATTGAATACAACAGATATACCAGACCTGGATGAACGAGAACTTCACAAAACCTTATAGAGGGCTGTTTCAGTTGAATGATCCAGTCAAATCCTGATTGCATGGGTCCAGTAGATTATTAACAAGGAGGTGGTTAGTAATACATGTAAAGACAAGAGGTTCTAAGAGTTTCTGTCGTTACAAAAATCCGTGGTGTTACATTAAACAAGGTAGCAAAATAGTCTAATACAAAGGAAGATTTTTCGTCAAATGCTTATAATAAGTCTAACACATGTTTTTACCACAGAGAGTTTGAAACAAGATTATTTTAAGAAACTATTTCCAGACAAGAAAAGACCCACAGAATTGCCTTCTACCCAGATTTACGACCTAATTTTTGCTTTTTGTATTACCGCTATGTGTTTTGCAAGGTTTAACACCATAAAAAGTGTATTTGCTGTATGTGGAGAAATGTTGTGAAAAGCGAGGACTTGATCGGGACTACTTTTATTGCTGGTGTGGGATTAGCCTGATTATGATGTATGATTTATAGGGAGGGTATTTTTGGCATTATTTGAATATGGTGACTTGATTGGTCCCTAAAGATTAAGGTATATTATGATTATCTATACAATAAAGGCAAAGCCCTCCAATCACTCACTCACTATCATCACTAATTTCTCAACTTGCCATGGAGGCAGACGGCTTAATTTGGCAGGCTCATTCATTGCACCTTACATACAAAAAGTTAAGCAGGTTTCCTTTGAAAAGGCCAAAGCCCTCACTGCACCATCACTACTTACTCATCACTATTCTCCAACCGCCGTGGAGGAGACGGCTTAAATTTGGGCAGGCTCATCATTGCACACCTTACTTACAAAAGTTTAAGCAGGTTTCGTTTCGAAAAGGCAAAGCCCCATCCACTCCTCCCCCCCACTCACTCATCATACAATTCTACAATTGCCGTGGAGGCCGACGGCTTAAATTTGGCAGGGTCATTCATTGCCCTTACTTACAAAAGTTAAGCAGTTTTCGTTTCGAAAAGCAAAGCCCTCACTCACTCACTCATCACTATTTCTCCAAATTGCCGTGGAGGCAGACGGCTTAAATTTGGCAGGTCATTCTTGCACCCTTACTTCAAAAGTTAAGCAGGTTCGTTTCGAAAAGGCAAAGCCCTCACTCACTCATCACTCACTCACTTATCATAATTCTCCAATTTGCCGTGGAGGCAGAACGGCTTAAATTTGGCAGGCTCATTCATTGCACCTTACTTACAAAAGTTAAGCAGGTTTCGTTTCGAAAAGCCAAAGCCCTCCTCACTCACTCACTCATCACCTCACTCACTCACTCACTAACTCACTCATCACTAATTCTTCCAAACTTGCGTGGAGCAGGACGGCTTAAATTTGGCAGGCTCATCATTGCAACCTTACTTACAAAAGTTAAGTCAGGTTTCGTTTCGAAAAGGCAAAGCCTCACTCACTCACTCATCACTAATTCTCCAACTTGCCGTGGAGGCAGACGGCTTAATTTGGCAGGCTCATCATTGCACCTACTTACAAAAGTTAAGCAGGTTTCGTTTCGAAAAGGCAAAGCCCTCACTCACTCACTCATCACCATTCTCCAAACTTGCCGTGGAGGCAGACGGCTTAAATTGGGCAGGCTCATTCATTGCACCTTACATACAAAAGTTAAGCAGGTTTCGTTTCGAAAAGGCAAAGCCCCCTCACTCACTCACTCCACTCACTCATCACATCATCACTCACTCACTCTCACTAATTCTCAACTTGGCGTGGAGGCAGACGGCTTAAATTTCAGGCAGGCTCATTCATTGCACCTTACTTACAAAAGTTAAGCAGGTTTCGTTTCGAAAAAGGCAAAAGCCCTCACTCCACTCATCACTAATTCTCCAACTTGCCGTGGGGCAGACGGCTTACTTGGCAGGCTCATTCATTGCACTTACTTACAAAAGTTAAGCAGGTTTCGTTTCGAAAAAGGCAAAGCCCCACTCACTCACTCACTCATCACTCATTCTCAACTTGCGTGGAGGCAGGCGCTTAAATTTGGCAAGGCTATTCATTGCACCTTACTTACAAAAGTTAAGCAGGTTTCGTTTCGAAAGGCAAAGCCCTCACTCACTCACCTCACTCACTCATCACTAATTCTCCAAACTTGCCATGGGAGGCAGACGGCTTAAATTTGCAGGTCATTCATTGCACCTTACTTACAAAAGTAAGAGGTTTGTCTTCGAAATTCCACCTGTAATGTGGAGTATCTAACATTGCCACCTGTAACGGTGAGTATCTGACATTGCACAGACTGGTTGGTCCGATTAAACCAACCTTGTATGATAATCCTTTACCAGTAAAAGGTTAACGAAATATTTTTTTTAGGGTGGGGGTGAATGGGGGGGGGAATAGAATTTTTAACTTATGACCACTAACAGCTGGACCGATTTTTACCAAAAATTTCAGGGTGTGTGTGGGGACTGGCTGAGGTGTAAGGGGAAGGGTTTGGAGGGTGGACAGAGGGAATAGTGGGGGGGGTATTGGGGGCGGACGGGGAGGGGTGTGGTGGGGGTTATTTTCCACGTCACATCCCCGATACATGCTGTCCTAGCATCAACATTGCCAGAAGAGAACGCTCATCCGAACACCCAAGGGGGGGAATAGAATTTGAACTCCGCACACTAACGGCTGGACCGATTTTTACCAAAATTTCAGGGTGTGCGGGGACTGGCTGAGGTGTAAGGGGAAGGGTTGGAGGTGGACAGAGAGGAATAGTGGGGGGTATTGGGGGCGGACGGGGAGGGGTGGTGGGGGTTTATTTCTCCACGTCACATCCCCGATTACATGCTGTCCTAGCATCAACATGCCAGAAGAGAACACTCATCCGAACACCCAAGGGGGGGGGAAAATAGAATTTTGAAATCCTGCCACAATAACGGCTGGACCGATTTTTACCAAAATTTCAGGTGTGTGCGGGGACGGGACTGGCTGAGGTGTAAGGGAAGGGTTTGGAGGGTGACAGAGAGGAATAGTGGGGGTATTGGGGGCGGACGGGGAGGGGTGGTGGGGTTATTTTCTCCACGTCACATCCCCGATTACATGCTGTCCTAGCATCAACATTGCCAGAAGAGAAACGCTCATCGAACACCAAGAGGGGGGGAATAGAATTTTGAACTCCGCACACTAAACGGCTGGACTGATTTTTACCAAATTTCAGGATGTGTGCGGGGACTGGCTGAGGTGTAAGGGGAAGGGGTTTGGAGGGTGACAGAAAGGAATAGTGGGGGGTATTGGGGCGGACGGGGAGGGGGTGGTGGGGGTATTTCTCCACTGTCACATCTCCGTTACATGCTGTCCTAGCATCACATTGCCAGAAGGAGAACACTCATCCGAACACCAGAAAAGGGGGGGAAATAGAATTTTGAACTCCTGCACACTAACGGCTGGAGCCGATTTTTACCAAAATTTCAGGGTGTGTGCGGGGGACTGGCTGAGGTGTAAGGGAAGGGTTTGAACGGTGGACAGAGAGGAATAGTGGGGGGGGGTATTGGGGGCGGACGGGGAGGGGGTTGGGGGTTAATTTCTCCATGTCACATCCTCCAATTACATGCTGTCCTAGCATCAACATGCCAGAAGAGAACACTATCCGAACACCCAAGAGGGGGGGGAATAGAATTTGAACTCCTGCCACACTAACGGCTGGACCGATTTTTACCAAAATTTCAGGTGTGTGTGGGGATGGCTGAGGTGTAAGGGGAAGGGTTTGGAGGGTGGACAGAGAGGAATAGTGGGGGGGGATTGGGGGCAGACGGGGAGGGGTGTTGGGGGTTATTTTCCCCACTGTCACATCCCCGATTACATGCTGTCTAGCATCTACATTGCCAGAAGAGAACGCTCATCCGAAACACCCAAGAGCATCCGTTACAATTAACCGCGAAAACATAACAGATTTTCTGTTGTTGAATTATATAATTACAGCAATCTTGATACATATTGCTTTCTTACTAAAAAAGGTTATTCAATACATCTCCGGGCGAAGCGCGGGTATTTTGCTAGTATTTAATGAAGCTACAGATACAGATCAGGGGATGTGTTTTAAATGTTTGCACTCTTTTTGAGCAAGTGTTGCGTCCTTAATGATAAGGACACTGTGGGCTGTGCCGAATGCCTCAGACTGTCCCCACTTTGTCTGCCTACACCATCTGCAAACTTTTATACATTTGTGAAATAAAGAAACAGAGTTTTAATTATACACTCCAGTTGGTGCTGCAGCTCTTTTTTCTTTGAATGGACTATTCATGGGGAGAGCATTCCCCTGGTGTGTTAGCACATGGAGTGTATCAGGAATAGGCTGAGCCTGCCATTATTATAACTATGCTACTCTGTACTGCAATGTTATAAAAGACGCAATATTGCATGATGTGCAATGAGAGATATTATTACTTTGTATGTGTTTTCTTTTAGAATTTATCATTGGTTTGTGCCAAACCAATGTTCTGTGCAGATAAAAACTTCATCAAATGTTCTTGTTTCAGCTCATCCAATTCATTTATTTTTCTATAAGTCTTTTTTGAATTTAAGCTGGCCATACACTGCCATCCCACAGCAACTATGGTCATTCGTCTGCAATCGGTCAGGAATATCCTACACACGAGCGATAATAGGTAAATCGCGTTGTTCCCCGACGGGATTTACCCATTAATATATTGTTTGTATATATGGTCACCTTACTAATAGGAGACTACATATCCACCTAGAATGGGTATATTACCTAGAGCCCAATCACCCGGATAAATTCCCCTCACAGCAGTGAGTTGTTACACCAGCTATTTGCTAGTTAGCTATTCGCTAAATCTTACAGTAGCACAATCGTAGCATAAACGTGCGCACTACCACCCCCAGGATGAAATCTTTAAAGCCTAAGGGACCTTAGGATAAATTGTTCCTATTTTGGTAACATTATAGAGAAATAAGATACACCGATGTGTATGTATGATCTATTTGCCAATAGCACTAGCAACATTCTGTAAGGGTTTATCCATAACACCAGATCACAGATATCACAGCCCAATAACCCGATGCCACGCAACAGTAGTGTTATGACTCTACGATTGTGAAAAAAATACCCACACAAGCACAAGTTGAACAACCACATTTCAGGTGTAGCTAGGGATGAATTGGAATGCAAGCCAATCAACGAGCCCAATATTGCCACATTGCATAGCCAGTCATTTGTAGCTTAGTTTTTTATCCAGAAGAATCGTAGAAAGAAATAGGAACATCAAGCCGGTCTACATACTGCATAAAAAAAACAATGTGCCACATGCAAAAAAGGAGCAGCAATAATACGTGTGAAGTGCGCACACACAACCAACAAAAGTTATCACAAACTTGTTTACGATATTCCTGAGAACAGACATTTCAGCCTGTCTACACCAAGTGCCTTACTTTAGCTGGCTTCCCCTTCCTATTCAATAAAGAAGAACCATTTCTAATTACTGCTGTGTGTTGTTTTATATTCTGTATAATAATCGTAGTACTCATATTTATACAGACTAAGCAGAGATTGCTGGTCTTAGAAGTTCCTTTTAGATATGTCTCCTTTAGTCAAAAATGTCAGGTTCCATGACTACTTCAATTGTTTGCAAGCTGTTTTTAAATGCCGTCTGCAGTGCGCGCTGCCTAATGTTCCTCACTTGGGTAGCAAAAAAACGGCAAACACATAAAGATGTTTTATTTCAGAGAAGACCAGATCGCTAGAAATAAAGACCGAATATCAAATGCATTTAAATCATTTGTTACTTCACAAATGGAATGGCTTTCAGATAAAAGAAATCTCAATGGAGGTGAAATCCCCTCAGATGTTCCACTTATGAACATTCTAATCCATCTCAGCAGATAACAAACCAATTTGGATTATCTACTTATTTATCTGGCCTCGTTATGCAAATTTTCCAAATCTTTAATGGGAATGTATCAAAAAAAACTCACATGATACAAGATCATTACAAGGTTAAAACAACAGATTCTCATTAGGAGTGCGGCCCCATCGTATTTCTAATAGATATATAAAAATGTTCATCAATATGGGTCATCACTCAGCTTTTGCTTTCTTTAAGAGAATGCTATCATTCATTAGTTCTGAAATCTAAAATGACTGTTTGTAAAGTCCCATGTGACTATGTTCAGCCACTAAACGCTTGGCAGCATAGAAGAATATCAACTGAACCATTAAGTATTGTGTAGTCTAGCTAGGGATTCATGTAGAGAACTTAAGGGCACTATACGGAAAAAAAAGCTTAAAATTGCCTGTTTCTTTAATTCTTCCCAACCTTACTGTACCATTTTTTGTCCTATTTCTTCAATATCCAGCTAAAGCATCTAACGTTGCCAATCAGTGCCTTATTATCAAAACATTTTGCTGTGTGCAGTTCTACTGTAAATAAATAGTAAAAGTTGGCATGTGAATGCTGTTTTATAGTGGATTACTGAGCATGCTTGACTTCACAGAAAGTCATGTCATATGGAAGGATTAGTGGGTGTGGGGATACTGAGCCTGAGCAAAACAAGTTTTGGATTAAAGGCATGCAGTAATACACACAACAGAGGGCTACTTATATGTATTTAATTATAGATTATGGTTAAGCACAGTAATTTTTTAAGTATAGTTTCTTTATCTATTTGATTAAGGCATGTATCCTGACAGAAATAAGTATTTGGGGAATTTGCTATGAGGTTCATCATTGGTGGCATATTAGAAATAATTACTTACATTTGTACACTATAAGAATTCACCTTGAGAAATAATGCACCGGAGATCCCAAGCATACATTCAGTGTAGGCATCCCAATCTTCATGTAATCCAAGCCCCGCGTAAATCATTATGCCTATTGAATGGAGGTGCAAACCGGAGCATCTACCTGACTATGATCCTGCAATGCAGTAAACCTCACAAAGGAGTTTACTGCATTTGTGGGATTTAATTTCTCCCTTGACTCTATAACCCCTCTTTTACAAGACAATATCTTGCTAGCAATAGCCATAGAACCATCAAATCTTTTTACAACAGTGATTCACTTAACACAGAGCCATTTATGGTGTAGTGGCAACAAGGTTGTTTAAACCCAAAATGTTCACCTTGCATTTATCAACACTGAATCTCATCTGCCCATTTAATAATCTATCTAGGTATGCTTACAGCAATTGCACTTACATTTTCATGCGTCTTGACCTGTAAACACATTCCTGGTTGATACTACATTGTACAAAGGTAATGATTATCTTTATATTATTAAAAAACAGTGATGTACAGAATAACTATTATAAAGGTGCCCTAACATTACAAACTCGCCTTCTGACGAAACAGCCAGGCCCAATCTTTTTTGGGATCAACTTTTATACAAATTAAATAAAATGAGCCGGCAGGAATGTCAAAAGGAGAACCATTGGATGGCAAACATACAGTACATGTAATCTAATGTCTTTTAGTGTATGGGTCAGAAACAAGTGCTAAAGTAATAGTACCCTGTTATATACCCTTGCTACTAACTACAATTCAATACAAATGCCAAAAAAGTGCTCAATAGTTTAATCTATGCCAAAAGGGACAATGAATCGTAACAATTTTTAATATATACTGAATGCAGTCAGTTCAATTACATCATCTGATCAACAACAGTAATAAAATAAACTAAATTAATAAAACAATTAAGATAATTAAGTGAGCAATGAATTATGATCTATAAAATTATTTATGGCCCCATTTAAAAAATGATCAGTTAAAATCTAAAGGGAGGAGCAGCAAGTGAAAATTTGCCTTAAAGGGAAACTATACTGAAAAATGCTTTGTCTCTCGCTAATCTATAATTGAAAACATGTAAGTAGAACTTACTCGGATTTGTGTTGTTGCTGCATGCCTTCAATCCAGCACACATTTTGTTTAGGAGCAGTTCCCCCTCCCTCTTTTAACCACTGCCACTTCCATCCAAACCTGACTTTTTTTCCCACAACCAACTGTCAAGAATGCACGCAGCATTCCAACTGGCAAAACTCTCACCATTCCAGCTACAGTAAAACTGGACACAGAAGAATAGTTTTTGAGTTTTTGGAACTGATTGACAGCTGAAACATTAGAAATTTTAGATGGATATCTAAAGAAAAAGGGGGCAGATCAACCAAAAAAATATAGTTAGTGGTGGTTGGGAAGAATTATAGTTCCAGATAATGGTCAATTTTAATAACCTCTATTCGGTATAGATGCCCTTAATAGTGGTAGACCAATGTCTGTTAATCAGTACATAGAACTAACTCAAATATAGATTAATAGAATCCAGAAAACGTTCCGGTGTACGCTGCTGAAACTCTATGTGTGCCATGAGTGCGAATTGTTTCTATCCCAACAAGCCTTGGGTAGATATGTAGAGTACGTAATGGTTATGCACAATCATTCATCTATAATTGTGCTGCGGTGAATAAAATACTTGCCTTACATAGTATAATTGTCACTCAAATAGATTGCTTGGCTCCGTGTATTAAAACAAACTGTGCATAATGGTTTAGCATACTGCACACAGTGGTATTTAATAATACGGCGCTTAGTCTAACATGTATAAAAAGATTTAGTGCCTCAAGATGTTAAAGATTATACTAACATTAGTAAGCGTCTATGTGGTCCAAGTGTTGACCTCCTACGCAACTGGTATTGGACCACTAAAAGGGAAGTTTAGTGCAAATTATATACTTTCAGAAAAAAAGAGCAGTATATTTCCATCCAATGACCTTAATCTGCCAATTCAGAATTTTGTCTGTGTATAAATAATGCAACCAAAATATGACTTCCTGTTTGCAGGACTCCTAATAGAGACCGTTATGGTCTTGCCCTAGACCCAGTGCCGGGTTGATTCAGTTGCTCAGTAGAGATCTGAGCATCTTGACCATCCAACAGCCAATAGTAGAAATAATGTTAGGAACATTCCAAGGAAGTGGCGCATCCTGGGAGAAGAAGGACAGAAACCTGAAATGTCAGCTCACTAATGTTAACAGCAGGGAATAGCAAAGAGTATGAAATAAAGTGATTCTTCAAATGGGAGAGAATAGTAGAACTAACTAAGAAGGCATTACACAAACTAAACAATGTAACAAATATTGATAATTTCCTGAACTGTCTTTTAACTTTTGGCCCCTGTTGTGTGGGTATTTTACACATAAACTTATTTTCTTTTTGAATTAATATTATCTTTATATATAAAGGATCGCTATTTTCGCCCATTAACTATTACAGGACATTGCATTGAAAGATCGCTATTATCTCCATATTTATAAAGCCAATAAGTTTTCACCGCACCCAAAGTAAAGCAAAACAGGACTTAACGAATGAATTTGACGATGCCTGAAAAGAGAAAATGTCAATCTTGGCAAACCATAAATCGCAGATTATATAAAATACTGGAATATAGTCTACGCCCACCCTGGACCCTTCATTAGCATTGAGAAACATTACACAATGTACTCACACCTTGAGGGACCCACTGACAGGATTATATATATATATCATCGATCCTGAGGACAGCTGTAGCAATGGCTGAAACGGTAGACGCTTGTTCCAACACATTTTTAACAACAGTTGTCAGAAGTCCGTGAGTGCCCTGGGTTCGGAGGTATGTGTTTATTCCTGTTAGGCAACCGGGCGTGAACGAAGGTGGTGTGCACGAGGAGTTGAAGAGGTTTAATTATTATATAGATATAACAAAATTCTAAAAAGACATCAGCACAGGACTTCCAAAAAGTGCTTATTTATTATTCCCAACATAGTGTGTAGTGCAACAATAGCAACGTTTCACACTTGTATATCGGTATACAAAGGCCAAAACGTTGCTATTGTTGACTACACACTATGCTTTTTATTTCAAGATTACAGTAAATTCTTGGTTTAGCCTGTGGCAACTATTATAGTGGATAACAATTAAATTGTTCTAGCCAATCAGTCCACTCCCTAGGTAGCCATCCAAATGGATCCGGTAAAAATAGATTTGGAAATTGGGCCTGGTAGAGTCACTGAGTCTAATTGGGGAAATTTCATTTGCAGGTACAAGGACAGGAGGATTTAAATCAATATGTTCAGTAGCAGCCTCCATATGTTTAATACAGAGAACATACATACAAATAAAACAGGGAGAATAAAATAGTATTACCAGTAGGGATGGCATAGAACTCGAACTCGAACCCGAGTCGAGCCGAACTGTTCGAGTTCGAACGGACCCGACTTCTCAAACTATCTCGGACGCGGACTTTCGATATTTCCCGGACTTTCGATGATTTAGCGAATGTTCGAACGTTCGAATCTGCGAATCCGCGAGTAAAATGTACATGGTATCTAGGTGCGCGAACATCGAATCTGCGAGTAAAGTCTCCATTACAGCCTATACACGAGCATCGAATCTGCGAGTAAAATGTCCATGTTACCTGAATGTTCGAACGCGAGAGCTCGAAAAGCGCCGTGAGAGTAAAATCGATTTTACGAAAGTCTGGATTGGAACATGTCCCCAGACCATTTCCCAGGTCCACAGCCATTTACATTAAGTTACCATTAATATTTGTGTTGTAATTTGATCGAACTTTTCGAACTATTTGCCTCCCATAGACTTAATGGGTCCATTTTCGAATTTCGAATCTTCGAACTTTTACAATAGTTCGAAAGTTCGAAAACGGACGCGAACTTTAATAACGTTGACCCATCTCACATTCAGCACAGAAGTGCCAAAACTTTATGTACCAAAGTTTATCACTGCTTTATAGAAGGATTAGGTGCATCCAAACAGTGGGTTAATCTGGTGGTTGGCACAAAGCCAAACAGCACATAAACAGGTTCCCCAAATAACATGCAGTAGTATCAGGGTGATCCCTGTCTAGGTGCACCACTTTGAATATTGACCAGTGTGATATTTGTGCCTATGTAAGTTGGTGTACAACTTATCTGTTGTCTCAGAGTTGTATCCAATAAGGTAAATCAGATAACACAGGATCTATAACAGGTCTATAAACAGGATCATACACGGTCTAAACAGGAATCCCAGGGTCTTATACACAGGATTCTAATACACGGATCTGATATACACAGGATCTAACTATCGGGTCTTATAACACAGGGTCTTATAACAGGAACCACACCCAGCCAAAGGCTACTACACAGGATCAATATACAGGGTCTTATACACAGAGGTCTTATATACAGGTCTAATACAACAGGATCTAATACACAGGATTTTATACACAGGTCTTTACACAGGATCTAATACACAGGATTTAGACACCGAATCAACTCTATACACACGGATCTAATACCACACGTGATCTAATACACAGGATCTTATACACAGGATCCTAATATACCAGGGTTTATAACAGGGTCTTATACACAGGTTCAGAATAACAGGATCTAATTACACAGGATTTATACACAGGCTCTTATACACAGGATCTAATACCACAGGATCTTTATACACAGGATATTATACACAGGATCTTGTGGTTTGCAGTCAATAGTCTTCCAAAGCACATACCCACAATCTACTTTCACTTTCTTCCTCCTAGCCATGGACAGCAGGGAATGTCTTGTTTTTTATCACTCACTGACACCACTGCGGGCTGGAGGTGGTATATGAGGAGCCTTGGTGTATATGTCCATGACACAGGGGTGTGGTTTAACCTCACATTTTTCAACCTACCATGTTGAAATAGGGTCTCAGTCTGTAAGTAAGTTTTGTATTTTTATGTTTTGTATATTTTGTCTTGTACCTATATAAGTCAGTGCTATACTTATATACATTTACAGATGATCAATTTAGATGGTAATAGTGAGATAGTACACAATACATATACAACCTTTCCTACATGTAATATCTATAATTCCACCTCATTGGTAGCGCCTAAAACTCAATGAAATCTCCTATGAAGGTATAAATATATTTAATAATATAAGGGAATATATATGGGCATTTTTGCCACTCTCAGACAATTCTAGATAGCTGAACTTAAGGTAAGGAAAACATTATCGCAGTTTATAAATACTGCTGTGAAGGTTCTCATTCACCAGGTAATGGTAATATTGTTGTATTCAGTTAGATTAACGGACGTAAAGTTTGGTTCTTGAAGACATTTCGCTAGTAATCTGACGGCTTTCTAATTCAGAATGACTTGTACCAGAATCTGTGGCAATTATGTACCTGAAAGTCCGAATTAGCATTGACAGCCAGGTGTTAGGGACCTTTGAATGCCAAATGTGGGAGCATTAGCTCTTAGCCACAATGCATCCACACCTTGATTCAGAAGTCCCTAAACACCTGGCTGTCATATGCTAATTCGGAATTTCCAGGGTACATAACGAATACAACAGATATTTTTATAAAATACTGTCAACGGTTACTGTTGTCAATAAATGAAAAGTAAGAAACAGTAATGACTTTTCGCTGCAGTTTGGCTGCTTTATAAATTGCAGATTGGAGAAAATGGTGAAAAAAAACAAATCTTTATAAATATTCCACTAGTTAGAGATTCCAACTATCTAAAATCTGTACACTTATGTTACTTTTCTATATACAGTAAATACCACCACAGAGTCCATAATTATGTTGGTTGGAAAGTCGGTGGTTTTTAAAATATCAAATCAATCACACCTCATACAATATAAAAACAACATACTAAGCTGAAGTGGATTTATACATTTAGGGTTATTGTAGACCAGGGTGTGCTAGATTCTCACCCCCAAGTTGGAGGGGGCAGAGCTGTAGTGTAACTGTGACATTACGGAGTGTGGCAGAGTTAGGGTGGAAGCAGGAGAGCAGAGTTAGGGGCATATGAGACGGGGTGTCAGGCAAGGCTGGAAAGGTCCCTCGTAGGAAAGGATTTAGCCCTGACTGCGGTACAAGATTTTGTCCTGTCAGTCCTGGGCAATCTGTCCAAATAGGGATGCCTGGCAACCCTGTAATAGACCCTTCCACAAACAATAATCATTTATCAATCAACAAGAAGATGAATTTGAAAGCACTAAACATAGGTGTGCCTTGTGCTGCAAAGGCCTGAGCCCTTCACTAGGCGAATCACTGTCTACATTGAAACTGTTGAAAGTACACTTTATTTACAAAAACTCCGTTCAAATAAATCTTTGTCAATGATCATAGCAGGAAGATTCAATAATTTTATAATCCAGTGCAACCCCGTGTAATATTGGGTTAATGTGGGTTTGGACTTATTTGTCACAGGGGCTTGTCATTTTCCAAATGTTTTAGGAATGCGCAGTGTTCCCAATACAAATACCCCTTTAGTTAAGTTTTTACGCTACTTCTATTGCAAAACTTATATGGTAACGTGCAAGAGGCCAGTAAAACGGAGCACAAAGTGGTGTGTAGTACCCTTGCTGAAATCCCGTGATTTAATAGGCAAACTGCTTTGCATTATTGAATCTCCCGTTTTGGACCACGCTTCAATCAGGCTTGACTTTGTAAGATGTAAATAAAGTTTACTTTCAATGAATACCACAGAGCAGTCCCCTGCGACCCACAGGGGCCCCCATTCTTTCACAGTGACCATCCCCCTTAAGCAAAACCACATGTAGTAAGAGTGAAGGGGCGAGAGACAAGAGGGGGCCACATTATCATATCCACAGTGGGGCCCGTGGACCCCTAGTTACACCACTTGATAGAATGACTTTTTCCTCCATGCAGTCTGGCTCCTACTTCTATTTTCCTGTGATGTAGGGTGATTAATTAAACATGAGATTCAATATGTTCCCTTTAAATTATACTATACCTGAGACCTGTATACTTAAATCCCCTCTATACATCCTCCTGTATATCAAGATGTGACTGTCCTCAATTTTATGCTCTTTCCAGCAAAATGATCAAAAAGATGACAATATGCACTAGACAATTGGGGAATTCTAAAGGATAATCCATTATTCTATCTATCCTGCTTAGAATATTTATTTAGGTTTTTGCTGCAGTATAACAAAGATGTTACTTGACCTGGTGTGCTAGAACTATAAAGCAACCTAAAGTAAACTTTACACAATAAATGGAGTTAGCCTTAATATCAAATGTACTCGCGGATCAAAATACAAAACGCGCGTTAATTAAATGTTTAAACATACCAGTCACCCTAAAGAATAATTAAAGGCTGGTCTACTAATAAGATACGTTCAAGTTAAAAACTCTCCAGTCTCTCACAGGCTCCGTTTATAAATTATAATAGATTAATAAATTCTTGCACCACGTGTTATGTATGCGCGTCTTATTTCCTCTAAAGATATTGTTTTTCTTCAAATAGTCTAAGCAATATAAACAATATTGCATGCAGCTTTTCATGTTTGTAAGAGCTTACGTTTGTGTACTTGATTAAAAAGTATCATTTCATTGTCTTCTGGAGGTGTTTGGGGGCCCACCCTTTTTCCCTCCAGGTTTCACTTGGTGCGCTCACGAAGATCTGCTTGAAAGTTGCTGACGATGTGTTAGCGCACACAATTTCATTTTGTACGCACCACAGACAATATTATTTCTAGCACACCAAATTTCAATTCGAGGGAACATTGGGGCCCACCAGAAAATATATGAGACCAGGTACCCTCCAGGAAATATTGATAGACCCTCTCAATCATTTTATACTATATGCTTTTCTCATTTATTTTAATATCTGTCCCAACCCGAATGGTTTAATGATTGCTATTTCTTACTCTAACTACATTATACTAAATGTTACATTTTCTTTTTTGAAAATTCAACCCCCATTGGTTTGATTGACCTTTATGTCATTATGTCTTAAGATTAATTGTGGCCGATATGACATTATTGGGACAAAACACGTTGAGCTTCATAAACTTTCAGAATTGTGTTGTCAAGTTCTGCATTGTTGTTTCTTTTTCACTCCTATCTGATTTATAATCAGGCGGTACCCTTTGGCACTGTCTTTCACATACAAGTCAGTCTCAGTAAAATGTGAAGACAGAATCAAAAAAAAAAAAAAAAAAAAAAAACATAGAAAAAGAGGACGGGGATAAAGTAAATTGGTTCTAGTAAAGTAAAAAGTAATGGTTATTAGTAGGGATAAAGTACAATTGGTTCTAGTAAAGTAAAAGGTAAATTGGTTAAGTAGGATACTAAGTACATTGGTTAGGAAATCAATTGAAATTTAGGCTTCAGGGATACTGGAATAATGTGGCTGCGCACTCTCCTTACAGCATACCATGTCCTGTATAGTACAGAAATCACATTGCAATGATTACTGCCACCATGGGAGCCGAGGATGTCAAGGATTGTGGGAGGGTTTACACTCTAGATCACTTGTCAGAGACTAGCCAAAGCATACTTCTCATAGTAAATGGGTGGATATTGATAGTGGACAGTTTATTTGAGTTTGATCTTAAATATATAAAGTGGGAAATGTAAAATGTTGAGAAATGAGGAGGATTCAAATGAATATGAAGGGCTAGTGGGAATGATTAAAAGTGCTTAGTACAATGGATACAGCAATAAGGGTAGCAAAAAAGATTTGAGGAAGTGAGCATATTGGTCAATTGAAAGAAAGATGAAAAGCCAAAATCAAATAAAGTTGAATGAGTATAGAATAATGGATTGTGAGAAGAAGGAAGAGTAGCAAATAGGTAATGAGGAAAGATGGTTCTGGAGAGCGGAAGTATGAAACACAAAAAAGTGGCAGGTGAGTTTCCAGTGAAATTGGGAGGAAAAAGCATTAGAGGCATAAAAATCTGAACTGATGGAATAGTAAGCTGGTGTAGAGGCAAATATCAGTGTAATGGAGAACTGAAAAGAGAGTTAAAAGAGAGAGTAACAAGAAGCAGCATTAGTTAAGATTTGGGTCAATAAAAGAGGTGAAAAGAAGAGAACACCGGATCTAAAGGGAAAGTGGAATAGCTAAAACAAACGATTGAAAGGAATAATCATTAGAAAGAAAGAAATACGGCAAAATTATAGAAGGAACATGAAAGTTCAAAATGAGGGTGTTTGTGCAAAATGTGTTCTAAAAAAAAAGTGACAAAAATGAGGAACAAGCAAAAAGGAGAAAAAGAATCATTAAGAAATAATAAGAGGCCATTTATGTGAACTAAATAAAAGAAAACCAAGCCTAAATAGAGTGTTGGGGGATCGACACCAACTGCTCTGCCATGTACAATGCTGTTTTAACACCTATCTGGCGTTCCTATAACACCTCTAGCACTATCTAATCACGCCCTAAACACCTGGGCTGTGATTGTAATTGGATTGTCCAGGGTACATAATTGCCCAGATCTGTGTAAAACAGTCATTCTGAATTGACGAAAGCCAGTCGGGATGACAGCGAAATCTTCAAGAATAAACTTCAGTCCAGTTGATTAATGAATACAACAGATACCATGACGCTGGAGAATGAGAACCTATACAAGCATGTTAAAATATAATACATCACTAGCGCAGAGCAGCAAAGGATAAAGGGATAGAGATAGTAGTAGTAGTATATAGAATTTGAGGTTAGAATAAAGCATACGTCCACCAGTCCACCTACACAAAACCACTATTTCCTGCCCAACAGTTGATCCAGATGGAGACAAAAAAAAATCCAGAACAAGGAGGAAAATATTCTTCTTGACAAGGGCATGTCCAACTTTATTAAAGACTAGTAACATTCACAACAAAATCTTTATTTCTAGAACTCAATTAGTCCCTTTTGAGACATCCAATGGAAGACAGTTTCATCCTTTTAACCATTCTCACAGTAAAAAAATACCTTTTCCGACTTGAAGGACTAGAACTTTTTTCTTAGAGTCTCCAATGGGAATGTCCTTTGACATGTTCTATTGGTGAGGCAATGCAGGCAGATTGTTATTATTAGTGGCTCAATAATGTATTTATACACAGGATCACTATACCTAGGTAAGTGCCTTTCCTACTAGTGTACATAATGATAACAGATTTAATGTATCTTAATATCCAAGCTCCTCAACCCCCTATTAATTACGTTGCCCTTCTCTCTGAACCCTTTCCCCATTTCCAGATGTCCTTTTTTATACATGATTCGAAAACATGCATCACTTTTCCAAGAGGAGGCCTGTACCATTTTTTTGTAAAGGAAGAATTAATGTTTTTCCTCCTTGAATCCATACCCTTTTTATATGAGGATCAAATCTTGCTCGGCTCTAGTCTGTGCTACTTTATCTAAGTTTGTTATCCTCCAAAACTTCAGATCCTTTCCACAAGATTCACTAAACGAGCCATTTATAGTATAAAGCAGCACAGATTTAAAGCCGCAAAATGCATCACCTTACATTTATAAAATTGATATCTATCTGCACTTAGCACTAAATGTGTCCATAACAATTAAATAGAAGTGGCCCCAACAAAGAACCCTGTGGTCACACATATTTACAGTTTAGGTCCACATTGGACCGAAGTCACTCATAACAACTTTTCGGTATCTGATCCTCAATAATTTGATCCATCAATAAAAGTACAAATGTGCCACCCAAACACAACAGAACCTTAGTCTTTCACATAAGTTCCTTATGGGGGACTTGTATTAGCAAAATACAAAATTACCTTATGCTATGCAGAGTCTAAATTCCAAACTGACCTTCCTCATAAAAGCCAAGCAAGTTTGTTTGCGAGATTTTTCCTATAAATCCATGATGATTACTACTTATAAGGTCTGTATCTTGAAAAACACCCAAACTACTTTAAAAAATACTATCCAACTTTCCAGTTCTGTCCCACCACTGAACTTACACTCACAGGACTGTAATTAAAAGGTAATGACTATTTTGAATATTGGAATTATTCAGTTTTTTTTTCCAATCCGCACATTTCCACACACAAGGGATCTGCGTACATACGAAATAGAATTTCAGTGCACATTGGCCTATATGGCTATTCTCCACTACATGTTTCTGCTTCAAAGAGCCTGCCATAATCCCTGGAAATAATAAAAGCAAATAGGTCAATAAGTAGCCAAATTATTTTAAAGAGCCCAGCCCACATCAAAGGTTGGGCTTTTGCTTTTATGTTTAGTGTGGTCTAACCTACTGTTACTGTACCTTTGTTTTGCTGCCTGAGCTGCGCTTTCTTCTGTGTGGCCTGGATGCTTGAAGCTGACTAGTTTTAAAGTAACTTTGCTCAAATGGAAATCCACATGAATACACAATATTATTTATATCTATCTATCTATATATAAAATTAGACTAGATAGAGCTATAGACTATAGAGCTATATATATTATAACAAAGGGTAATTAGAAAATACAAAACAATGGCTGGATAAAACTGAACTGTTTACTTAAAATGTATTAATCTGGTTAACCATTGTGAATTACTGCCTTATTGCTATATAACTCATCTGTTTTGATGTTCTAAAGTGTAGTAACCCGAAGGAAAAAAACTAAAGCTGTTTGCATTATCAGCATCCTCCCCTATTAAAGTGAAACTGTGTCTACCAAATAAGTTGAGTTTAAACATAAAAGGCCAGTTTTCCACCTTTTATAAAGAACTTATTGACTGGTAAAGTTAAGGTTGGGAGGCTGACATGTGTACATTTCTAAGGCTGCTCCTTCACGTCAGTGACGGGGACAGGAAGACAGGAGTTCCTCCCCCTTCCTGCTGTGTGAAGATCCCCAAGAGAGAATAAGGGAATCTACAGACCCTTCTCTCCCATATGTGAGGAGAGAAACATTCTGTTTTCACTCAGTTTTTCCTCTTTTCTGTGTTGGGGGGTTCTGAGTGGCCCACAGCACCCACAAGTAGGCGGGGCTATAGGCTCACGAGCGTGGATGGGGTTCTAAGTGGGCATGGCTAAGACACCCACAATTGGGTAGGGCTCAAGGCATTCCATGGTGGACGGGGCCACTGGGGCTGTAAGGAAGGGGCCAAGGGGGGCCTGCAATGGAAGGCTTATGGGGTCCCTAGTGGAAGGGACCAGTGGGGGCTTGCAAGAGGAGGGGGGCTGCAAGGGGAGGAGGAGAACATGACAGCTTGACTTCCATCTACTGACATGGTTTCAGAGCAGGGAAGCAAGGAATTGCAGGGGACACGATGATGGCTGGCTGCGCCAATATCACACACAAAAATGTAAATATCTTCAAAACTATGGGCAAAAATAAACAATCAAAATACTTGCAGAAATACTCAGGAGAACAATTCCTATCAATTTACCTAAAGTCATTTGGGACCAACCAGTTCCCTTATTAATGGCCCACATCTTCTTACATTAATACTACTTTTTACAAATTGTTTTAGGGTTAGTCCTTGCTTTTTCAGCTATTCTACTCATTTGTTTAAGCTAGCTGAGTTTGTTTTCTTACATTCACTGTTACAGTTTTTATATATTCCTAAAGGCCCGTGTTAGTCCCTTTGAAACATTTTTATTGCCATTCTCTTCCTTTCAGGTTTCAAGTTTTTGCACTAAAACTTAGCAGCTCTGATGGCTGAGTTGAATTCACACCTTGGGCACTGCATTTGTTGGATGTTTTCCCCCATTGCATATGTCGGTTTTCCCCCAACAATAAAAAGGCTAATGATAGGTTGTGTGGGTGAAAGAGACATTGTAACTCTTCGCCGGTGTTAAAAGATTATTAGGGAGACAAATATTTATATTTATAAATAATATATATTTGTCTTATGCAACAGTGTTTGCATCTAGGTGACCTCCTGCCTAATGGCACCTCTCTTATCACAAACATCACAAAATAAAAACGTTTATCGATTAGTCAAAAATAGCAATCTCTGTGCATTGTTTGTCAATAAAATAGTGGTTTTCCATGGAGCTCACAGCCTTTTTAAAACCCACCTTTCCATGCGAACTTCATAAAATAAGACATAACTTCTAACACCCACATCCAATTCGAAGGGGGTCCATTTATCTGGCAAAACATTTTTACTTTTTCTGGATGAAAAGTTTCCATGTGCAGAAATGAAGCTTCCATTCTCAAATTAGTGGTCAGGACAAGGTACTTGGCAGAATCATGTTCAGCTTGCAGCAATTTTTATCCATAACTAAAGATGCACCCAGCAGGGAAATGAAGCGTTCTAATACCAGCTTAAAGGACATTTTATATTATGTTCATTTAGCAAGGATAATATACATTAATACGATTCTCCAATCATGGAAATAAACGTAAATATCCAAAGGTCAGCATTGCAACTGCTTTAAACTACTACCAGATAATAGAATTAGGAGAAACACACAACCTCTTCCTCTCTACATTAGGTTACGAATAAATACAATGACAAAACGGACATTTCTGATAGAAACGTATACACATGCAAGACTATGGGAACCATTGCCGAAAACACCCATTGGACTCGTTGTAGGTTTGGGCTGTCCTATGTGACCGTTGTACCACCTTTACACAGAGGCAAACATACAAAAAAATCTGAAAAAATAAACAATCCTTCCAAACATTCTATCACCCATGAATGTAATTTTCCAGACAGAATCGCTAGTACCATTATAAAGATCTACACAACCCTAAAGGGTACTTCGCCTTAAGGGTACATATGGTTGTGGGCAAAACTGCAGTTCTTACACTACATGCAACAAAATGATAATTCAGTTGACAGTAAGGAACTAAAAACTTTTAGAACTTACAAAATATTATAAGGGAGTTGTTGTGTCTTTTAATACTGTAACATGTCCCCTTCTTTATGTAGACAAGACGAGACATAAACTAAATGAGAGGCCTGTCCCATCTTTCTAATATCAGAATGGCACGAAGGAAAGGATAAAAGGTGGGTAGAACAAATGACCAGTGTGGCAGATACATTACTTAGATAAACATTGGTTAGAGCGGCAGAGCCCTCAGGTTGTTACTTAATTGCAGCATTCAATCTAGGCATGTAGAGGAAGGGGGGGATATAGAGACCCATTATTGAAAAAAGAATGCAAATGATCTTCTGCCTTGAGACAATGGCACCAGAGGGTCTGAATGAAGACATGGGACCTGACTCCCTTTATCTAAATGTATGGGAAACTTGCCTGCTTCCCTGTTTTTGACTTGTCTGCTGTTTTTTGCTTTTTTGAGATATTTTTTGGGATACCTATCCATGACAGATCTCTTCGGGCACTCTCAAGGGGTAAAAATGCGCCCTGGATGTGGATCTTCTTTGTGTTGATATAACTGATGGATGCCTACTTTGATAGTTTTTTCTTCTAGGACTTTAACGGATGACAGCGAATTATATTGTGGATCTTCTTGTTGTGGCTATTGTATGGATACTTTGACAGAACCCATCGACATTCAAGTGCTGGTGTAACAATGACTTCTGGATGTGATTATGTCTATGAGTGTGGTGAAATTAATATATCTGAGGAGTCCCGGGTTGATGACACTATAATGAGACATGGATATACCTCATAATGGAGCCGACATTGGGGAAATAAGCGATAGCTTTGGAGTACTTAGGTTATCAATTAAGTAAACTGGATAAGATAACGTGATGTGGGTATAATTGAGGTAACCGTAATGACTGGCCATCAGTATACTGGTAACACTTACACGAGTCTGGAACTGGTACAGAGCCTCACTGCATGACTGCACCATTGATAGTGCATGAAAGAGTTTTTCAACATTGCTTACCTAGAAAAAGTTGGAATTTAACTTGGAAGCAGCGAACTACTAGTCGGTAATGGGCTAAGAGGATGTTAGCTGCAAACAATGGGTGGCTAAAGCTGTACACCATGTCGAGACCCCGGCGAGCACGACGTGTACGAAGCGTTTCGGACGATAATGGCCCGTGTGTAGGCGTTTTAATCAGCTGTTTGAATGAACGCGACTTGAAATGTCGTTGTAACACATCCTGCCTCACGGATGGGGACCCACGATTGCAGGTGTGTACGAGCCTTAAGCTCTCTGCTTACCTGTGATTGAGAAAGGTGGATACTTCCAGATCAATTCATAGTTAGTAAAAGTGACATTCCATTTATAGCAGTACTGATTATAATTCTACTAGCAAATCCGTGCCACATGGAAATTAGTGTGTGTAATGTTTGCTATGGTGGATGATATAGAATCTCTTACACATTATATTTCACCAGTCACCAGCTTTCAGAGGAACAAACAGGACAAATCCTGTAGGTCTGAGGAGTAGAACCCAGTGCAATGCTACACGTATGGTGAACTAAACATGGCTAGGTTAACTTATTGTTTCACCACAGCAATGGTGATAGTACCGTCATCGATATTAACTAACGTAACGACTCACAGCCTCATGTTATTGTAAAAGCATTGCCCTAATCAAGTCTAACAGATAAACAAACATATTCCTCAGTCCCAGGTTTACCTAAAGAATGGAGTTATCTTTATATACTCTTATACGATCTAATTGACAACAGTTGGCTTCTCAGAGCAAATTTTTTAATAACTGATAACCTGCTTTTTATTTTGTCAGTATTACAGTAAATCCTTGGTTTCACCGCCGGCCGTACAACTAAGCACAAGGGGTAAGGACTTGACGCGAGCACTTCATCCCCAAACCATACTGGTGGCTGCCAATTTCAATTGTTCTAGCCAATCAGTCCACGCCCGAGTACCCCATCAATGGATCAGATTTAAAAATAGGTTGGCAATTGGGCCTGGTTAGTAGAGCTAACTAATATTAATTGGGGAATTCATCTGCAGGTACAAGGCCAGGAGGATTTAAATCATACGTTCAGTATCAGCCTCCATAGACTTAATTACAGAGAACCAAATATACAAAGAAACAGGATGAGAAATTAAATGGTATTACCGCACCGCTGCCACCAATTTGTACCCAAATCACTGCCTTATGGAAGGAGTATGGGTTAAGATGCACAACAGGGTTGTTTACTCTGGTGGTCTGGCACAAGCAGACAGTGCACCATAAACAGGGCCCCACATAACATATGCAGTAATCAGGGGTGTCCCTTGTCTATGGTGCACAAACTTTGAAATTGACCAATAAAAACACAGGGCTAGGACATTTAATACTTGCTATGGAGGTAATATCACAATGTAAGGTACAGGAATAGAAAAAGGTGAGACAAAAATTAAAAGGGGGAATATCTTAGATCAACTAAATAAAAAAGGAATGTCTGGATCCTCAAAATTGGACACATGATAAATTTGAGATTGGGGGACTATTACATTCTAAGGGGCTGCGTGCAGGTAACATTATCTGTGTTATTACATCCCTGTGCTATAATTGGAGACTATAATGTCTACAGATGGGATTAAGATAAAAACGGTATAAGTATCACTCCCATTCAAAAAAGATTTAAAAAAAAGTAACAGGAAATAATGATTGAAATAAAGGGTTAATTAGAAAACACCAAAACAGAGGCTATGTGACGGACGCCTCACCTTTAAGAAGCATGCAATAAAAGCCTCAATTGGATAGTGGAATGAGGAAATTAAATTGAGGGCAAAAGGAAGGCATAACTGAATGTTTATTTGAACATGATAAAAAAAAAAAAAAAAAAAAAAAAAAAAACCCCCCCCCAAAAAAAACACAAAAAAAAAAAAAAAAAAAAAAAAAATACTTTGTGTATTAACATGTTATTCTGTTATGTTATGAGTTAAGTGTGTATGGAAACAACCTATTGGTTAGATGTTTTTAAACATAGTGGAATATTGGCTTCGTTTACTTTCAGTCTTTACGCTTAAGTTCGTCCGAAAAGTGTCAGCATCTTATGCGCTAACCCCAATCCCATTGTTTCTGCTTACCATGTTATAAACAATAAAGAAGTTTTGTAATGAATATTCTGACCCGAATGGTCTTCATCGAGGCCCACCCAAAAAAGTTAAATTTTGCTGTGGCCAAACAATAGGAGGAGTGTGCGGAGCAAAACATGTTAAGGGTTACACTGTGATCAAAAAATTTACTTTTTTAATGCTTTTTACATAGTTTTGAAGATATTTACAGTTTATGTGTGATATGGTAGGCAGCATCCCCAGATCCCTTGCACTTTCTTGTTTGAATGAAACCATGTGGACAGGCCCTCTTAACTGGTTCTCTTCCTCCTCATGGGCCCCAGGCCTCCCTTTGCAGGTCCCTTAAAAAAACCCCTGTGGCCCCTCCCTTTCCTCCTTCCGTCACTGTTGTTAACTCAATCTCTTCCTGGTTTGTTCTGCCCTGAGATGTGCCAACCGCAGATTAGAAGGAGGAACTAGTATTGCAGGACATCGCAATGGAAATAGCAAACAACTTATTTTTGCCGTTATTTATAAAAACGTTCCTTTTCATGGCGAAAAGTATCACTGCTGCTGATGTGCGGCGGTGGTATTTTCTCTTTTTGCGCAAAATGGCAATAGGTGGCAGTAATTACTTTGCCATGGTTAATGTTACTTTAAAAATATTGATAAGTCCAAATTGGCAAAAGGGGCAGTGATAACAGTGGCAAAAAATGTAACATACCTTTATAAAGGGCCCCATAGACACAAAGTTATTGTTATAATATTACAAGTTAACTTTATTTTACTATGCTAGACCCAAAGCTTGATATTTCGCACGTCCTCTTTTAATAAATAATCTCACCATGATTTAATTGAAACACGTGGTTATTTCTGAGAGACTTGGCAAACCTTTTTTGCTAGACAGGCTTTGCAGCAGCTTTCACCTTTCCTAGCTAAGAAATTATGTCTGAAGAAGGTTTTCTGTCAGGTGACGCCGAAAGTCACGTGTGAATAAACACATCTTGCTTGTGACCAGATTGGTGTTGCTATGGTTGATTACTTACTGAGCTAAGAATTAAGTTAACAAGAAATAAACATTATAAGTCAAGGCACATGCAACCAAGATGTTGGGAGTTGTAGTTTTCGCACATCTGAGAGGGCATCATGGTGTAAGGTGGATCTATCAAATTGTCCCTCTAAGTAATCAAATCCTATTAGAATGCTTACAATTGTTCTCATTGCGTTGGATTCTACTTTTGCAGCCTGATATGAGCTGAAACAAAGCTTGCTGTGTGGAATGTAAGATTTCTGATTTTCTATTTCTTCCAGGTGCTACAAAACACCGCCAGACTCCTGGGCTAAAACTGACATTGCTTCTCCCTGAGCAAGGCCATCGAAGCAATCAAACAGAACCTCAGTTAAAAAACCACACACCATATATTAAATAAATGTCAGGACCTACACTGGCATTGAAAACTCTTTTACAACACTCACTGAGCTAAATGGCCAGAAATTAACAGAACCAAGAGATGAAACTGTAACAGCAAATGTCAGTGTATCAGTCTGACACCAAGCGACAGTTGTGAACATGTACTGTCCGTCCAGACTTACTGGAAACCCAGCTTACCAGTATCCTGTATATTAGATAGAAACCAAAAACGGCAAGTTTTGTTCTGTCCGACTGGTTCCTACGGAACTTTTGAGTTCCAACAAATGAAATCTGAATTTTTCGAGGATTCAATAGTAATGTTGAGTTTTTCATAAGAAAGGTTCTATTTTTCTATAAGAATTTCAATTTTAAAACATTAAATTTAAAATATTAGATTTCCTACTTTAAAGTTTGAGTTTTCGAAAACGTTTAAAAAATCCACCGGATACACGGAACCAAGTTCCCACGAAACGCGGTCAGGCAGGTGGAATAGTATTCATGCTCCGGCTTTTAAAGCTGTGAATAAATACTGATCTTAAATTCAACTACACCCTCCTTCAGTGAGTAGCGCTGCGTTTTGCTGTTTGTACTGACATTTTCCTGTATGCCCTACCAAGGTATGTCTCCTCCTTGAAAAGGTCTTCTCTGGAGCGATCCACTTCGAATGTGTGCTGCTGGGAGGTAGAGGTTAGTGCACCCTTTGTTTAACAAAAACCTTGTTTCAATTTTATTTAAAAATACTGCACTACATTTACATTCATTCCAAAAGTCATGTTTCGATCCATAACACACATTACAGACAGTAATCCTTTGCGTTACAATAGTTTTTGCGTACAAACCCATATGTTAATTTTTGCTTTATGTCGAGGCTCCGGTGACGAAGTTTTTATCTCAAGCAATTCAATGTAATAGGCGTGATTACCTAAAGAAAATGTGACATCTATTTTCTTAGAAAATTAAACACAGTAGTAAAAAAAAACGAAAAACAAACAAAAAATGTATTGCTTGTCTCATTTAAAATCATTAAAATTAGATGGCATTGGATTGTTTAATTGTTTACGAGTAAGTTAAGCACAATTATAAAAATACAGACACGTGGTTAGGTTGTATTTAGATTCTACAAGGCAGTCTCACATTGTACGAAGCACAAATTAGCGTCAGATTATAGTCTCTGTATATATTAACCAAAATCAATTGTGTTATAGGAGAGGCCCCACTAACAAACTCATGTTCAATTTGCTGTGTCTGCACCATAAATAGGCTTCCTGCAATTAATGAATCAAGGAATATACGTCACATATTCCCAATAATGAGCGTGATCTCTTCATTTCGTACCTAGACAACTTGTGTTCAAATGTATTGACACTTAAAATTCACTGAGCAGCTTGTGTTTTTTTATTGCATTGACGTCTATGGTCCTTTAGCCTTCTCATGAATGGTTAAAAGAGGTTTTTATTGGCAAAATCTTGTTTATGCAGAGGAAAAGAACATACCAAGCTGAGTATTTAGTTTGTGTTTTCTTCCTCTTTAACTGAACATGCCAAAGAAATAAAATATATATATAAAAGTATAGGTATAGAAGCACTCAAAGGTATTTAAAGGATAACTATTACTCTAAAAATTAAACTTATTAAAAATGGAAAACTGCCTGGGGCAGGGAGGTCGGATTGGGTTTAACTTGCTGTGAATATGTATTCTGGACACCTGCTCCTGATGATGGCTTGAACGTGCGGAAACACGCCCTAATGGGGGGTCAGTCCAGATAGAAAGAAAGTATATAGTCTGTAAGGCTCACACAGTTCTTATAAATAAAGAGCGAATAGGTAGGTCTTGCTTCCCCAGGGATTGTAACAAAACAATGAAAAACTTTAAAGGTATCCATTTTAATTCAGTGCAGGTAATTACCCTTCATTGCTGCATTACATGTCTACATTGTGATGTTTCTGGTTTCATTGGCTGACAAGAGGGATGATACTGCCCTAGCTGATCGTCTTTTTACGCCCACAGTGAGCGTATCGTGTGGTTCAAATAGAACCAGGCTTCGGAAATTGGATATGAGGTTTCGAAGTTCCAAACAAACTTTCGGAAAACTTGAAATTTGTATGCTTTTTTTCTTAAGAAAATTGGAGTTTGGGGGATTGTGCTTTTTAGCAAAAGTGAGCCTTTTGATTGTGTGGATATCAGTGTGGTGAGTTAACGGCATTCCACCTGCCAAAAAAACTTGATTATAATCTAGGGCACCCTAGTCCACAAACAAAAGCCGAAGTTGAAAGCAGGGGCTGGACTGCGCAGCTGGATCCTGTGATTAGCTGAGAGTCAGCAATCAAGATGTGGTGCTGGCAAGCTGGTAGGTTAGAGTTATGCTGATTTTTTCAAACAATCCAACCAGGCGGTTGCGGTGGGCTAGGGTGCCCTACAATGATTTAAAAGTTTAGAGGCAGGGCACCAGGAAGCAAGAGGAATCCAGAGGGAGGGAGGTGAAAGGGCTCCCTACACAGTCACAGTCCTCATAGTTAAGGAAGGAAGTAGAAGGGACTGGATGAATCACAGGACAAGCTTCATACTTTTCACTTTCCTAGACTATGGACAGGCAATGCAGAGAAAACATAAGGAGATGTAAGAGAAGGATTATACACAGTGGGGCCAAGTAGGGGGTTAAAATTTAGTTTTTTGGGGGGGACATGCCCTTTAAGCCTACAATAGAATCCTTTGATCTTATACAACATAGGATCCAAGGTTTTGCCTACTGGATCCATCGAAAGCGAGTGACAACACTATTAGCACAATTACGTTCAGTGCAAAATCTCATACAAATCTTCACCCATTACAATTCTGGATTTAGGTTTTTGGAATTTCCAAATGGACATATTAATTAGAGGTGCTGAAATGAGAATGCTGAAAATGTGTTTATGGATGGGGATGTATCCTATGACACTATTCTAGACCAAAAAATATCGAAATGCCCATTTTGCTGGTTTTTCAACTTTATAGCAAAACATTTACCATTTAATCATTTTTTTCATGCCTTCTTATGGACTTACTGGAGCTTCAAGTTAGATATTTATCAAGTTCAATTTCATCGTTCATTCTGAATGTCTTCATTGCCAAGAAGTAGTGAGATCATAATAAAGTAAATTCCACCATTTGTTTTATGAGTGACCTCAGTTTATGGGCTGACATTAGAATTATTAAATACATCAGGGTTGACTACATATACATCTATACCTCTATAAATTATCAGTAAATACAAGAACATAGTCACCAAATGTGAAAAACCCGCAACTGCAGAAACCTTGTCCACTAAATGTAAACAAAACAATTACACTAATTTAAACTGTTCAGGAAAGCTGAGATTATGCGTTTTTTTAAGGAATCGCTCCTGCTCATAGAACTGGGAGTGGGACAGCGAATCGGCAGGACATAGCAAAGGAGCTATAGAGATACAGTTGTATCTGGTGTAACATACCAATAGTGGTTTAGCTTATTTATAGGGAACACCAGGCTTAAATTCGAAGATAAGAAACTCAGTATGGTTCTCGGTAAAGATACTGAGCAGAGTGACCACTTTTAAGGGATATTAAACTATAACATTTCCAAAATCAGGGCTATCTATCTATCTATCTATCTATCTATCTATCTATCTATCTATCTCTGCTATCTATCTATCTATCTCTTCTATCTATCTATCTCTGCTATCTATCTGATATTTATCTCTCTGCTATCTATCTCTCTCTGCTATCTATCTCTCTCTCTCTCTTTGCTATCTATCTCTGCTATCTATCTCTTCTATCTGTCTATCTATCTCTGCTATCTATCTATCTCTCTCTGCTATCTATCTATCTCTTCTATCTGTCTATCTATCTATCTCTGCTATCTATCTATCTCTGCTATCTCTCTCTCTGCTATCTATCTATATTTGCTATCTATATTTGCTAAGACTGAGCAGAGGGAGGCACGCGGGTGCGCGAAGATCAACGCTGCGGGGTGACATCATCGGACGTGGATGCGCCGGCCTCCTGAGATCCCCGACACAAGTGAGGAGACCCGCCGCGGGAATTGCGGAGTCCTGACCAGGGGTGTCCCTAGGGTTTTTGGCACCTGAAAATACTTTTGAATGCCGCCCCTAGACGCGCGCCGCCGTGGCAAAGTGGGCGTGGCTTAATGTGTGGGCGTGGCTTAATGTGTGGGTGTGGCTTGGCACGTGGGCGTGACAAATTTCATGGGGTTTTTTTGAAAATAGTTATTTATACGCTTCTCTATTTTTAGAAAACACTAAAAACATGTTGGTGCAACTGGTACATTACATTAGAAAGCTCTACCATACTCTGTAGAATAAAAGATGTTGGCCAAAAGATTTGTAAGCCCTGCTACCACGTCAAGGTAGACTCTTTCAGCAGGGCCCTAACTATTATCTAAATTATATATTTTATCTATCTATCTGTCTATCTCTCTCTCTGCTATCTATCTATCTCTGCTATCTATCTATCTCTCTCTCTGCTATCTATCTATCTATCTCTTCTATCTGTCTATCTATCTCTGCTATTTATCTATCTCTGCTATCTATCTCTCTCTGCTATCTATCTATCTATCTCTTCTATCTATCTATCTCTGCTATTTATCTATCTCTGCTATCTATCTCTCTCTGCTATCTATCTATCTATCTCTTCTATCTGTTTATCTATCTATCTCTGCTATTTATCTATCTCTGCTATCTCTCTCTGCTATCTATCCATCTATCTATCTATCTCTCTCTGCTATCTATCTCTCTCTGCTATCTATCCATCTATCTCTCTCTGCTATCTATCTATCTCTTCTATCTATCTATCTCTGCTATCTATCTATCTCTGCTATCTATCTATCTCTCTCTCTGCTATCTATCTATCTATCTCTTCTATCTGTCTATCTATCTCTGCTATTTATCTATCTCTGCTATCTATCTCTCTCTGCTATCTACCTATCTATCTCTTTTATCTATCTATCTCTGCTATTTATCTATCTCTGCTATCTATCTCTCTCTGCTATCTATCTATCTATCTATCTCTGCTATTTATCTATCTCTGCTATCTATCTCTCTCTGCTATCTATCCATCTATCTATCTATCTCTCTCTGCTATCTATCTATCTATCTATCTATCATCTCTGCTATTATCATCTCTTTCTGCTATTATTATTATATATTCTTCTCTTCTATGTCTATCTACTCTGTATTTATCTATTCTCTATCTATCTCTCTCTCTATCTATTCTTCTATTTTATTTCTATTATCTATCTATCTATCTATCTACTGATATATCTATCTATCTCTCTCTCTTATCTATCTATCTCTATATGTATCTATCTATGCTATCTATCGCTCTCTATCTATCTCCATCTATCTATCTATATCTCTCTTGCTATCTACTCAACTATCTACTTCTATCTATCTATCCTCTGACTATTATCTATATCATTCTCTCTATCTCTCTGCTATTTATCTATCTCTGCTATTTATCTATCTCTGCATCTATCTCTCTCTGCTGATCTATCTATCTATCTATCTCTTCTATATATATATCTCTGCTATCTATCTATATATCTATCTATCTCTGCTATCTATCTATCTATCTATTTATCTTTATCTCTGCTATCTCTTCTCTCATCTTCTATCTCATCTCTCTCTGCATCTCTCTCTCTCTGTATGCATCTCTATATTGCTATCTATCTATCTCTCTCTGCATTCTATCTATCTATCTATGCATCTATCTCTCTCTCTCTGCTATCTATCTATCTTCTATCCGTCTATCTATCTCTTCTCTGTCTATCTATCTCTGCTATTTATCTATCTTGCTATCTATCTATCTCTGCATCTATCTGATATTATTTATCTCTCTGCTATCTATCTCTCTCTGCTATCATCTATCTGCTATCTATCTCTCTTCTATCTGCTATCTCTCTCTCGCTATCTATTCTCTCTGCTATCTATCTCTCTCTCTCTCTGCTATCTATCTATATTTGCTATCTATCTATCTGACATCTATCTCTTCTTATCGTCTATCTATTATCTTTATCTATCTCTCTATCTATCTGCTATTTACTATCTCTTCTATCTGTCTATCTATCTATCTCTTCTATCTGTCTATCTATCTATCTCTGCTATCTATCTTATCTATCTACTATCTATCATCTTCTATCTATATCTATCTATCTATCTTACTATCTAATCTTCTATCATCTTTCTATCTACATCTCTGCTATCTATCTGATATTTATCTCTGCTATCGATCTCTCTCTTATGTATCTATCTCTCTCTCTCTTTGCTATCTCTGCTATCATCCTTCTATCTATGTCTATCTATCTCTGCTATACTATCTATCTACTCTCTGAGTCATCTATATCTCTTCTATTCTGTCTATATATCTATCTCTGCTATCTCTCTCTCTGCTATCTATCTATATTTGCTATCTATCTATCTCTGCTATCTATCTCTCTCTGCTATCTATCTATCTCTCTCTCTCTGCTATCTATCTATATATCTCTGCTATCTATCTATATCTGCTATCTATCTATCTGATATTTATCTCTCTGCTATCTATCTATCTATCTCTGCTATCTATCTATCTCTCTCTGCTATCTATCTCTCTATCTATCTCTTCTATCTGTCTATCTATCTCTCTGCTATCTATCTATCTCTGCTATCTATCTATCTGATATTTATCTCTCTCTATCTATCTCTCTCTGCTATCTATCTCTCTATCTATCTCTCTCTGCTATCTATCTATCTGATATTTATCTCTCTCTGCTATCTATTTCTCTATGCTATCTATCTATCTATGCTATCTATCTATATTTGATATCTATTTATCTCTATCTATCTATCTATCTCTGCTATCTATCTCTTCTATCTGTCTATCTATCTATCTATCTCTGCTATCTATCTCTTCTATCTGTCTATCTATCTATCTCTTCTATCTGTCTATCTATCTCTGCTATTTATCTATCTATCTCTGCTATCTATCTATCTGATATGTATCTCTCTCTGCTATCTATCTCTCTCTGCTATCTATCTATCTCTGCTATCTCTCTCTCTGCTAGCTATCTCTCTCTGCTATCTCTCTCTCTATCTATCTATGCTATCTATCTCTCTCTCTCTCTGCTATCTATCTATATTTGCTATCTATCTATCTATCTGTCTATCTATCTCTCTCTGCTATCTATCTCTCTATCTATCTATCTCTCTCTGCTATCTATCTATCTATCTATCTATCTATCTATCTATCTATCTATCTATCTATCTATCTATCTATCTCTCTCTGCTATCTATCTCTCTCTGCTATCTATCTATCTATCTCTCTCTGCTATCTATCTCTCTCTGCTATCTATCTCTCTCTGCTATCTATCTCTCTCTGCTATCTATCTCTCTATCTATCTCTCTCTATCTATCTCTCTCTCTCTCTATCTATCTATCTCTCTCTATCTATCTATCTCTCTCTCTGCTATCTATCTCTCTCTGTTATCTATCTCTCTATCTATCTATCATCTATCTCTCTCTCTCTCTCTCTCTCTATCATCTATCTATCTCTATCTCTCTCTCTCTCTCTATCTCTCTCTGCTATCTATCTCTCTCTCTCTCTCTCTGCTATCTATCTCTCTCTGCTATCTATCTCTCTATCTCTCTATCTATCTATCTAATCTATGGGCCAGCCCAGCACACACAAAAAAACACCACAATAAAAGCCCAGCCATCAGTAGCATATTCACCCTGTAGAGCCCCCCCTGCTCCAAAGCCCAGATTCCCCTCCCAAAGGCACCACCAGCCCCCCCACTTCCCCCTCTCTCCCCCCCAAAAATAAAATGCCCTCGCTCCCTCACTCACAAGTCCTCTCACAGGCTGCTGCTCCGCTCTGTAAATAACTGACAGTTACAGGCAGCCGGCTCCTTCCCTTTAGGTTTGGTACTGTACCTCGGACCTCCCGGCGCATTGAGCGCGTAAGCGACGTGACGTCACGGACGTAATCACGTAACTTGAGCGGAGCGGAGCGCTGGCCAATCAGAGGGGAAGCGGGAGGCAATTTGAAAAATACTTGATTCTGATTGGTTCCGAACTTCCGGACTTCTCCGCAGCACTTACAATTAGCAATTTGCAGCTAGCCTGCTGCTGTGAATGGGCTTCTAACTTCCGAGACCTGACCGACACTGTCACAGGCGCTCGCGGCGCTTTAATAAGTTAAGGAGCACTGTTAAAAGGGGGGAAATGCCGCCTATTAAGATTTCTAACATGGGTGCCGCCATGAGCAAGTGTTTCAACTTGCTTCATGGTAGAAGCGGCGCTGGTCCTGACATTAACTGTTATTAACTTGTGGAAACAAGTGAAAAACTTAAGCACTTGTGTTGAAGTAACATAGTAATGCAGGTAGAATAAAGACATACGGTACATCCATCTAGTCCAGACTTTATACCCTAAACCCTACCTAACTGTTGATCAAGAAGAAGGCCAAGAAAAAAGAAATAGCTGAAAAGGGTGGGGGGGGATTCTTACTGACTCCAAATGGCAATTGGAAAGGTTCCCTGGATCAACACAGTATATATTTTTAATTTGCAGTCTATTTATAATAATCTCTATTTTTTGCCTTATCAATGAAATACATTTGTTATGCCAGTTTCTTTAAGCATTTTGTCTAAAGATATACAGTAAATAGTCTGTTGACATGTATGTATGTATAATTTTATTTATAAAGTGCCACTTGGGTACGCAGAGCTGTACATTATAAAATACAGATTATACAAGCAAGGGGATAAGTGCAAGGGATTATACAGATAAATGAAAGTTAAATAAAATTGCATACATAGGTTAAGAATACATATATTAAATTATGAAAAAAATTGATATGTGTGGCATGCCTTGAGACATTATAAATGTGATCTCTGCCCAGAAGAGCTTGACATCTAAGTAGGTAGGACATAGTATAAGGGCATGCACAAGCATTTTAGTAGTGGATTGAGAGATAAAATGGCAGATCTTTGACATATTGTTAAGGAGAAAACAACACATCCTAGTGACATGACAGAAGGAAAGAGAAAGGTCAAAGATTAATCCAAGACAGAGAGCAGTTTCAACAGGATTAATAGCCACATTATCAATAGAAATAGAGAATGGTGGGCTAGGTCCAGATTTAGGGGGAAAATAATAGGTTTAATTTGGGATAAAGTTTAAGGTTACAGGTGTGCCATTCAGGAGGAAATAGAGACCAGCCATTTGGATTTGGCAGTCTGTAGGTCATTAGTAACCTTATAGAGGGCTATCTGTTGTATTCAATTAGATCAACTGGACTTGAAGTTAAGTTCTTGAAGACGTTTCATTCTGAATTGAGAAAGCCAGTCCGATGACTAGCGAAACATCTTCAAGAACTAAACTTCAAGGTCCAGTTGATCAAATTGAATACAACAGATATACCATGACCTGGATGAACGAGAACCTTCACAAACCTTATAGAGGGCTGTTTCAGTTGAATGATCCAGTCAAAATCCTGATTGCAATGGGTCCAGTAGATTATTAACAAGGAGGTGGTTAGTAATACATGTAAAGACAAGAGGTTCTAAGAGTTTCTGTCGTTAACAAAAATCCGGTGTTACATTAAACAATGTAGCAAAAATAGTCTAATTACAAAGGAAGATTTTTCGTCAAATGCTATAATAAGTCTAACACATGTTTTTACCACAGAGAGTTTGAAACAAAGATTCATTTTTAAGAACTATTTCCAGACAAGAAAAGACCCACAGAATTGCCTTCTACCCAGATTTACTGACCTAATTTTTGCCTTTTTGTAATTACCGCTATGGTTTTTGCAAGGTTTAACACCAATAAAAGTGTATTTGCTGTATGTGGAGAAATGTTGTGAAAAGTCGAGACTTGATCGGACTACTTTTATTTGCTGGTGTGGGATTAGACCTTTGATTATGATGTACTGATTTATAGGGGAGGGTATTTTTGCATTTATTTGAATATGGGTGACTTTGATTGGTCCCTAAAGATATACAGGTATATTTATGATTATCTATACTAATAAAAGGCAAAGCCCTCACTCACTCACTCACTCACTCATCACTAATTCTCCAACTTGCCATGGAGGCAGACGGCTTAAATTTGGCAGGCTCATTCATTGCACCTTACATACAAAAGTTAAGCAGGTTTCCTTTTGAAAAGGCAAAGCCCTCACTCACTCACTCACTCACTTACTCATCACTAATTCTCCAACTCGCCGGAGGAGCAGACGGCTTAAATTTGGCAGGCTCATTCATTGCACCTTACTTACAAAAGTTAAGCAGGTTTCGTTTCGAAAAGGCAAAGCCCTCACTCTCATCACTCACTCACTCATCACTAATTCTCCAAACTTGCCGTGGAGGCAGACGGCTTAAATTTGGCAGGCTCATTTATTGCACCTACTTACAAAGTTAAGCAGTTTTCGTTTCGAAAGGCAAAGCCCTCACTCACTCACTCATCACTATTTCTCCACTTGCCGTGAGGCAGACGGCTTAAATTTGGCAGGCTCATCATTGCACCTTACTTACAAAAGTTAAGCAGGTTTCGTTTCGAAAAGGCAAAGCCCTCACTCACTCACTCACTCACTCACTTATCACTAATTCTCCAACTTGCCGTGGAGGCAGACGGCTTAAATTTGGCAGGCTCATTCATTGCACCTTACTTACAAAAGTTAAGCAGGTTCGTTTCGAAAAGCCAAAAGCCCTCACTCACTCACTCACCTCATCACCTCACTCACTCACTCACTAACTCACTCATCACTAATTCTCCAACTTGCCGTGGAGGCAGACGGCTTAAATTTGGCAGGCTCCTCATTGCACCTTACTTACAAAAGTTAAGCAGGTTTCGTTTCGAAAAGGCAAAGCCCCACTCACTCACTCATCACTAATTCTCCAACTTGCCGTGGAGGCAGACGGCTTAAATTTGGCAGGCTCATCATTGCACCTTACTTACAAAAGTTAAGCAGGTTTCGTTTCGAAAAGGCAAAGCCCTCACTCACTCATCATCACTCATTCTCCAACTTGCCGTGGAGGCAGACGGCTTAATTTGGCAGGCTCATTCATTGCACCTACATACAAAAGTTAAGCAGGTTTCGTTTCGAAAAGGCAAAGCCCTCACTCACTCACTCACTCACTCATCACCTCACTCACTCACTCACTCATCACTAATTCTCCAACTTGCCGTGGAGGCAGACGGCTTAAATTTGGCAGGCTCATTCATTGCACCTTACTTACAAAAGTTAAGCAGGTTTCGTTTCGAAAAGGCAAAGCCCTCACTCATCATCACTAATTCCCAAATTGCCGTGGAGGCAGACGGCTTAAATTTGGCAGGCTCATTCATTGCACCTTACTTACAAAAGGTAAGCAGGTTTCGTTTCGAAAAGGCAAAGCCCTCACTCACTCACTCACTCATCACTCATTCTCCAACTTGCGTGTGGAGGCAGGCGGCTTAAATTTGGCAAGGCTCATTCATTGCACCTTACTTAAAAAGTTAAGCAGGGTTCGTTTCGAAAAGGCAAAGCCCCCTCACTCACTCACTCACTACTCATCACTAATTCTCCAACTGCCATGGAGGCAGACGGCTTAAATTTGGCAGGCTCATTCATTGCACCTTACTTACAAAAGTTAAGCAGGGTCGTTTCGAAATTCCACCTGTAATGGTGAGTATCTAACATTGCACCTGTAACGGTGAGTATCTGACATTGCACAGACTGGTTGGTCCGATTTCAAACCAACATTTGTATGCATATACTCTTTACCCGTAAAAGGTTAACGAAATATTTTTTTAGGGTGGGGGTGAATGGGGGGGGGAATAGAATTTTGAACTTATGCACACTAACAGCTGGACCGATTTTTACCAAAATTTCAGGGTGTGTGTGGGGACTGGCTGAGGTGTAAGGGGAAGGGTTTGGAGGGTGACAGAGAGGAATAGTGGGGGGTATTGGGGGCGGACGGGGAGGGGTGGTGGGGGTTATTTTCTCCACTGTCACATCCCCGATTACATGCTGTCCTAGCATCAACATTGCCAGAAGAGAACGCTCATCCGAACACCCAAGGGGGGGGAATGAATTTTGAACTCCTGCACACTAACGGCTGGACCGATTTTTACCAAAATTTCAGGGTGTGTGCGGGGACTGGGCTGAGGTGTAAGGGGAGGGAGGGTTGGAGGGTGGACAGAGAGGAAAGTGGGGTGGTAGTGGGGCGGACGGGGAGGGGTGGTGGGTGGGGGTTATTTTCTCCACTGTCACATCCCCGATACATGCTGTCCTAGCATCAACATTGCCAGAAGAGAACACTCATCCGAACACCCAGAGGGGGGGGGAATAGAATTTGAACTCCTGCACACTAACGGCTGGACCGATTTTTACCAAAATTTCAGGGTGTGTGCGGGGACTGCTGCTGAGGTGTAAGGGGAAGGGTTTGGAGGGTGGACAGAGAGGAATAGTGGGGGGTATTGGGGGCGGACGGGGAGGGGTGGTGGGGTTATTTCTCCACTGTCACTCCCCGATTACATGCTGTCCTAGCATCAACATTGCCAGAAGAGAACGCTCATCCGAACACCCAAGAGGGGGGGAAAGAATTTTGAACTCCTGCACACTAACGGCTGGACTGATTTTTACCAAATTTCAGGATGTGTGCGGGGATGGTGAGTGTAAGGGGAAGGGTTTGGAGGGTGGGCAGAAAGGATAGTGGGGGGTATTGGGGCGGACGGGGAGGGGTGGTGGGGGTTATTTCTCCACTGTCACATCTCCGATTACATGCTGTCCTAGCATCAACATTGCCAGAAGAGAACACTCATCCGAACACCCAAGAGGGGGGGGAAATAGAATTTTGAACTCCTGCACACTAACGGCTGGACCGATTTTTACCAAAATTTCAGGGTGTGTGCGGGGACTGGCTGAGGTGTAAGGGGAAGGTTTGAACGGTGGACAGAGAGGAATAGTGGGGGGTATTGGGGGCGGACGGGGAGGGGTGTTGGGGGTTAATTTCTCCACTGTCACATCTCCAATTAAATGCTGTCTAGCATCAACATTGCC
Source organism: Hymenochirus boettgeri (assembly GCA_019447015.1). NCBI lineage: Eukaryota > Metazoa > Chordata > Amphibia > Anura > Pipidae > Hymenochirus > Hymenochirus boettgeri. The sequence continues at coordinate 44,641,123 of CM033469.1, read as the reverse complement.
AGAAGAGAACACTCATCCGAACCCCCAAGAGGGGGGGGAATAGAATTTGAAATCCTGCACACTAACGGCTGGACCGATTTTTACCAAAATTTCAGGGTGTGTGTGGGGGACGGCTGAGGTGAGGGGAAGGGTTTGGAGGGTGGACAGAGAGGAATAGTGGGGGGTATTGGGGGCAGACGGGGAGGGGTGTTGGGGGTTATTTTCCCCACTGTCACACCCCGATTACATGCTGTCCTAGCATCTACATTGCCAGAAGAGAACGTCATCCGAACACCCAAGAGCATCCGTTACAATTAAACGCGAAACATAACAGATTTTTCGTGTGTTGTAATTATAATTACAGCAATCTTGAACATTATTGCTTTCTTACTAAAAAGGTTATTTCAATACATCTCCGCTGCGAAGCGCGGGTATTTTGCTAGTATTTAATGAAGCTACAGATACATGATCAGGGGATGTGTTTTTAAATGTTTGCCCTCTTTTGCAAGTGCTTTGCGTCCTTAATGATTAAGGACACTGTGGCTGTCCGAATTCCAGAACTGTCCCCACTTTGTCTGCCTACACCATCTGCAAACTTTTTAAATCATTTTGTGAATAAAGAAACAGAGTAGTTTTAATTTAACCTTCAGTTGGTGCTGCAGCCTTTTTTTTTGAATGGACTATTCATGGGGAGAGCATTCCCTGGCTGTGTTAGCACATGGAGTGTATCGGAATAGGCTGAGCCTGCATTATTACTAATATGCTACTCTGTACTGCCTGTTATAAAAAGACGCAATATTGCATGATGTGCAATGAGAGATTTATTACTTTGTATCGTGTTTTCTTTTAGAAATTTCATCTGGTTTGTGCCAAACCAATGTTCTGTGCCAGATAAAAACTTCATCAAATGTTTCTTGTTCAGCTCATCAATTCATTTATTTTTCATAGTCTTTTTGAATTTAAGCTGGCCATACACATGCCATCCCACAGCAACTATGGTCATTCGTCTGCAATCGGTCAGGAATATCCTACACACGAGCGATAATAGGTAAATCGCGTTGTTCCCCGACGGGATTTACCCATTATCGTTTGTATATATGGTCACCTTTACTATAGGAGACTACCATTCCACCATAGAATGGGGTATATTTACCTAGAGCCCCAATCACCCGGATAAATATCCCCTCACAGCGTGAGTTTTACACCAGCTATTGCTAGTTAGCTATTCGCTAAATCTACAGTAGCACAATCGTAGCATAAACGTGCGCACTACCACCCCATGGAGAAATCTTTAAAGCCTAAGGGACCTTAGGATAAATTGTTCCTATTTGGTAACATTATAGAGAAAGTAAGATATACACCGATGTGTATGTATGTATCTATTTGCCAATAGCATCGCAACATTCTGTAAGGGTTATCCATTAACACCAGATCACTAAGATATCACAGCCCATAACCCGATGCCACGCAACAGTAGTGTATGACTCTACGATTGTGAAAAAAATACCCCACAAGCACAAGTTGAACACACACCTTTCAGGTGTAGCTAGGGATGAATTGGAATGCAAGCCAATCAACGAGCTCCCTATTGCCACATTGCTATAGCCAGTCATTGTGTAGCTTAGTTTTTTATCCAGAAAGAATCGTAGAAAGAAAATAGGAACACATCAAGCCCGGTCTACATACTGCATAAAAAAAAAAAAAGTGCCACATGCAAAATAGGAGCAGCAATAATAAGTGTGAAGTGCGCCACACAACCACAAAAAGTTACAACAAACTGTTTACGATATTCCTGAGAACAGACATTTCAGCTGTCTACACCCAAGTGCCTTACTTTAGCTTGCTTCCCCTTCTTATTTCAAATATAAGAATGACCCATTTCTAATTTACTGCTGTGTGGGTTTTTATTCTGTATAAATACGTGTACTCATATTTATCAGACTAAGCAGAGATTGCTGGTCTCTTAGAACGTTCCTTTTAGATAGTCTCCTTTAGTCCAAAACTGTCAGGTTCCATGACTACTTCTAATTTGTTGCAAGCTGTTTTTAAATGCGCCGTCTGCAGTGCGCGTGCCTAATGTTTCCTCACTTGGGTAGCAAAAAACGGCAAACACATAAAGAATGTTTATTTTCCAGAGAAGACCAGATCGCTAGAAATAAAGACCGAATATCAATGCATTTAAAATCATTTGTTTACTTCACAAATGGAATGGCTTTCAGATAAAAGAAATCTCTATCAATGGAGTGAAATCCCTCAGATGTTCCACTTATGAACATTCTAATCCATCTCAGCAGATAACAAACCAATTATGGATTCTACTTATTTATCTGGCCTCGTTATGCAAATTTTCAAATCTTTAATGGGAATGTACAAAAAAAACTCACATGATACATGATCTTATCAAGGTTAACAAACAGATTCTCATTAGGAGTGCGGCCCCATCGTATTTCTGATAGATATAAAAAATGTTCATCAAATGGGTCCATCACTCAGCTTTGCTTTCCTTTAAGAGAATGCTATCATTCATTAGTTTCTGAAATCTAAAAATGACGTGTTGTAAAGTCCATGTGAATATTTCAGCCACTAAAGCATTGGCAGCATAGAAGAATATCAACTGAACCATTAAGTATTGTGTAGTCTAGCTAGGGATTCATTGTAGAGAACTTAAAGGGCATCATACGGAAAAAAAGCTTAAAATTGCGTTTCTTAATTCTTCCAACCTTTACTGTACCATTTTTGTGCCCCTATTTCTTCAATATCCAGTCTAAAGCATCTAACGTTGCCAATCAAGTGCCTTATTTCATAAAAATTTCTGCTGTGTGCAGTTCTACTGTAAATAAATAATAGTAAAGTTGGCATGGAATTGCTGTTTTATAGTGATTACTGAGCATGCTTGACTCACAGAAAGTCATGTCATATGGAAGGATTAGTGGGTGTGGGGATACTGAGCCTGAGCAAAACAAGTTTTGGTTAAAGGCATGCAGTATACACCAACAGAGGGCTACTTATATGTATTTAATTATAGATTATGGTTAAGCACAGTAATTTTTTTAAGTATAGTTTTTTTAATCTATTTGATAAGGCATTGTATCCTGACAGAAATAGTATTTGGGGAATTTGCTATGAGGTTCATCATTGTGTGCATATTAGGAAATAATTTACTTACATTTGTTACACTATAAGAATTCACCTTGGAAATATGCACCGGAGATCCCAAGCATACATTCAGTGTAGGCATCCCAATCTTCATGTTATCCAAGCCCCCGTAAATCATAATGCCTATTGAATGGAGGTGCAAACCGGAGCATCTTACCTGACTATGATCCTGCATGCAGTAAACCTCACAAAGGAGTTTACTGCATTGGGGATTTAATTTTCTCCCTTGACTCTATACCCTCTTTATACAAGACAATATCTGCAGCAATAGCCATAGAACCATCAAATCTTTTTACAACCGTGATTCAATTAACACAGAGCCATTTATGGTGTAGGTGGCACAAGGTTTGTTAAACCCCCAAAATGTTCACTTGCATTTATCAACACTGAATCTCATCTGCCCATTTTATAATCTATCTAGGTATGCTTACAGCAATTGCACTTACATTTTCAATGTCTTGACCTGTAAACAATATCTGGTTGAATACTTTACATTGTACAATAGGTAATGCATATTCTTTAATATAATAAAACAGTGATGTCACAGATAAACTATTATAAAGGTGCCCTAACATTACAAACTCGCCTTCTGACGATAACAGCCAGGCCCAATCTTTTTTTGGGATCAACTTTTTATTACAAATTAAATAAATGAGCCACAGGGAATGTCCAAAGGTAGAAACATTGGAGGCAAACATACAGTAAATGTCTAATCTAATGTTTTTAGTGTATGGTCAGACACAAGTGCTAAAGTAATAGTACCCTTGTATATAACCCTTGCTACTAACACAATTCAATACAAATGCCAATAAAGTGCTCAATAGTTTATATCTATGCCAAAAGTGCAATGAATCGTAACATATTTTTAATATATACTGAATGCAGTCAGTTCAATTACATCTATCTGATCAACAATCAGTAAAAATAAACTAAATTAATTAAACAATTAAGATTAATAAGTGAGCAATGAATTATGATCTTATAAAATTATTATGGCACCATTAAAAAATGATCAGTTAAAATCTAAAGGGAGGAGAGCAGCAGTGAGAAATTTGCCTTAAAGGGACACTATACTGAAAAAATGACTTGTCTCATCATAATCTATAATTGAAAACATGTAAGTAGCACTTACTCGGATTTGTGGTGTTGCTGCATGCCTTCAATCCAGCACAAATTTTGTTTAGGAGCAGTTTCCCCCTCCCTCTTTAACCACTGCCACTTCCATCCAACTGACTTTTTTCCCACAAACCAACTGTCAAGCCTGCACGCAGCATTCCAACTGGCAAAATCTCACATTCCAGCTACAGTAAAACTGCTCACAGAAGAAAGTTTTTGAGTTTTTGGAATGATTGACAGCTGAAACATTAGAAATTTAGATTGGAATCTAAGAAAAAAAGGGGCAGATACAAAAAAATATAGTTAGTGGTGGTTGGGAAGAATTATAGTTTCCAGTAATGGTCAATTTAAATAACCTATTTTTCGGTATAGATGCCTTTAATAGTGGTAGACCAATGTCTTAATCAGTACATAGAACCTAACTCAAATATAGATTAATAGAATCCAGAAAACGTCCGGTGTACTGCTGAAACTCTATGTGTGCTCATGAGTGCGATTGTTTCTATCCAAACAAGCTTGGGTAGATATGTAGAGTACGTAATGGTTATGCACAATCATCATCTATAATTGTGCTGCGGTGAATACAAATTACTTGCCTTACATAGTATAATTGCTCACTCAAATAGATGCTTGGCTCCGTGTATTAAAAACAAACTGTGCATAATGGTTTAGCATACTGCACACAGTGTGTATTTAATAATAAGGCGCTTAGTCTAACATGTATAAAAGAATTTAGGCCTCAAGATGTTAAAGATTTTACTAACATTAGTAAGCGTCTATGTGGTCAAGTGTTGACATCCTACGAACTGGTATTGGACCATAAAAGGGGAAGTTAGTGCAAATATATACTTTTCAGAAAAAAGAGCAGTATATTTCCATCCAATGACCTTAATCTGCCAATTCAGAATTTTGTCTGTGATAAATAAATGCAACCAAAATACTGACTTCCTGTTTGCAGGACTCCTAATAGAGACCGTTATGGTCTTGCCCTAGACCCAGTGCCTGGGTGATTCAGTTGCTCAGTAGAGATTGAGCATCTTTGACCATCCAACAGCCCAATCAGTAGAAATAACTGTTAGGAACATTCCAAGGAAGTGGCGCATCCTGGGAGAAGAAGGACAGAACCTGAAATGTCAGCTCACAATGTTACAGCAGGGAATAGCAAAGAGTATGAAATAAAGTGATTCTTCAAAATGGGAGAGAATATGTAGAATAACTAAGAAGGCATACAAAAACTAAACAATGTAACAAATATTGATAATTTCCACTGAACTGTCTCTTTAACTTTTGTGCCCCGTTTGTGGGTATTTTACACATAAACTTATTTTTCTTTTTGAATTAATATTATCTTATATATATAAGGATCGCTATTTTCGCCATTAATATTACAGGACATTGCATTCAAAGATCGCTATTATCTCCATATTTATAAAGCCAATAATTTTCACCGCAAAAGTAAAGCAAAACAGGACTTAACGCAATGAATTTGACGATGCCTGAAAAGAGAAAATGTCAATCTTGGCAAACCAAAATCGCAGATTATATAAAATACTGGAATATCGTTAGCGCCCACCCTGGACCCTTATTAGCATTGAGAAACATACACAATGTAATCACACCTTGGGGACCCACTGACAGGATATATATATATATCATCGATCTGAGGACAGCTGTAGCAATGGCTGAAACGCGTAGTCGCTTGTTCCAACACATTTTTAAACAACAGTTGTCAGAAGTCCCGTGGTGCCCTGGGTTCTGGAGGTATGTGTTATTTTCTGTTAGGCAACCGGGCAGTGAATCGAAGGTGGTGTGCAGAGGAGTTTGAAGAGGTTTAATTATATATAGATATATACAAACATTCTAAAAAGACATCAGCACAGGACTTCCAAAAAGTGCTTATTTATTATTCCCAACATAGGTGTGTAGTGCAACAATAGCAACGTTTCACACCTTGTATATCGGTATACAAGGCCAAAACGTTGCTATTGTTGCACTACACACTATGCTTTTATTTCAGTATTACAGTAAATTTGGTTACCGCCTGGCAACTATTAATAGTGGCTAACAATTCAAATTGTTCTAGCCAATCAGTCCACTCCCTAGGTAGCCCATCAAAATGGATCGGTTAAAAATAGTTTGGAATCATTGCACCTTACTTACAAAAGTTAAGCAGGTTTCGTTTCGAAAAGCCAAAGCCCTCACTCACTCACTCACTCATCACCTCACTCACTCACTCACTAACTCACTCATCACTAATTCTCCAACTTGCCGTGGAGGCAGACGGCTTAAATTTGGCAGGCTCATTCATTGCACCTTACTTACAAAAGTTAAGCAGGTTTCGTTTCGAAAAGGCAAAGCCCTCACTCACTCACTCATCACTATTTCTCCAACTTGCCGTGGAGGCAGACGGCTATAAATTTGCAGGCTCATTCATTGCACCTTACTACAAAAAGTTAAGCAGGTTTCGTTTCGAAAAGGCAAAGCCTCACTCACTCTCACTCATCATCACTCACTCACCATCACTCATCATAATCTCAACTTGCGTGGAGGCAGGGCTTAAATTCAGGCAGGCTCATTCATTGCACCTTACTTACAAAAGTTAAGCAGGTTTCGTTTCGAAAAGGCAAACCCTCACTCACTCACACTAATTCTCCAACTTGCCGTGGGCAGACGGCTTAAATTTGGCAGGCTCATCATTGCACCTTACTTACAAAAGTTAAGCAGGTTTCGTTTCGAAAAGGCAAAGCCTCACACCACCAATCATTCACTCATTCTTCCAATTGCCGGGGAGGCAGGCGCTCTTAAATTGGCAGGGCTCATTATTGCACCTTCTTACAAAAGTTAAGCAGGGTTCGTTTCGAAAGGCAAAGCCCTCACTCACTCAATCACTCAATCTCACTAATTCTACCAAATGCATGAGGCAGACGGCTTAAATTTTGCAGGCTCATTCATTGCACCCTTACTTACAAAAGGTTAACAGGTGTCGTTTCGAAATTCCACCTGACTGGTGAGTGATCTAAACAGTGATTGTAACGGGTGATATCGACATGCAGACTGGTTGGTCCCGATTTTCACAACCAACATTGTCTAGCATAATCCTTTACAGTAAAAGGTAACGAAAATTTAGGGGGGGTGAATGGGGGGGGGAATAGAATTTTGAACTTGCACACTAACGCTGGACCGATTTTTACCAAAATTTCAGGGTGTGTGTGGGGACTGGCTGAGGTGTAAGGGGAAGGGTTTGGAGGGTGGACAGAGAGGAATAGTGGGGGGTATTGGGGGCGGACGGGGAGGGGTGGTGGGGGTTATTTTCTCCACGTCACATCCCCGATTACATGCTGTCCTAGCATCAACATTGCCAGAAGAGAACGCTCATCCGAACACCCAAGGGGGGGGAATAGAATTTTGAATCCGCACACTAACGGCTGGACCGATTTTTACCAAATTTCAGGGGGTTGCGGGGGACGGCTGAGGTGTAAGGGGAAGGGTTTGGAGGGTGGACAGAGAGGAATAGTGGGGGGTTATGGGGCGGACGGGGAGGGGGGTGGTGGGGGGTATTTCTCCATGTCACATCCCGATTACATGCTGTCCTAGCATCAACATTGCCAGAAGAGAACACTCATCCGAACACCCAAGAGGGGGGGGAAAATAGAATTTGAACTCCTGCACACTAACGGCTGGACCGATTTTTACCAAAATTTCAGGGTGTGTGCGGGGGACGTGAGGTGTAAGGGGAAGGGTTGGAGGGTGGACAGAGAGGAATAGTGGGGGTATTGGGGGCGGACGGGGAGGGGGTGGGGGTTATTTCTCCACTGTCACATCCCATTACATGCTGTCCTAGCATCAACATTGCCAGAAGAGAACCTCATCCGAAACACCAAGAGGGGGGGAATAGAATTTTGAACTCCTGCAACCTAACGGCTGGACGATTTTTACCAAATTTCGGGTGGTGTGCGGGGACTGGTGAGGTGTAAGGGGAAGGGTTTGGAGGGTGACAGAAAGGAAAGTGGGGGGTATTGGGGAGGACGGGGAGGGGTGTTGGGGGTTATTTTCTCCACTGTCACATCTCGATTACATGCTGTCCTAGATCAATTGCCAGAAGAGAACACTCATCCGAACACCCAAGAGGGGGGGGACATGAATTTTTGAACTCCTGCACACTAACGGCTGGACCGATTTTTACCAAAATTTCAGGGTGTGTGCGGGGACTGGCTGAGGTGTAAGGGGAAGGGTTTGAACGGTGGACAGAGAGGAATAGTGGGGGGTATTGGGGGCGGACGGGGAGGGGTGTTGGGGGTTAATTTCTCCACTGTCACATCTCCAATTACATGCTGTCCTAGCATCAACATTGCCAGAAGAGAACACTCATCCGAACACCCAAGAGGGGGGGGAATAGAATTTTGAACTCCTGCACACTAACGGCTGGACCGATTTTTACCAAAATTTCAGGGTGTGTGTGGGGACTGGCTGAGGTGTAAGGGGAAGGGTTTGGAGGGTGGACAGAGAGGAATAGTGGGGGGTATTGGGGGCAGACGGGGAGGGGTGTTGGGGGTTATTTTCCCCACTGTCACATCCCCGATTACATGCTGTCCTAGCATCTACATTGCCAGAAGAGAACGCTCATCCGAACACCCAAGAGCATCCGTTACAATTAACCGCGAAACATAACAGATTTTTCTGTTGTTGTAATTATAATTACAGCAATCTTGATACATTATTGCTTTCTTACTAAAAAGGTTATTTCAATACATCTCCGCTGCGAAGCGCGGGTATTTTGCTAGTATTTAATGAAGCTACAGATACATGATCAGGGGATGTGTTTTTAAATGTTTGCCCTCTTTTTGCAAGTGCTTTGCGTCCTTAATGATTAAGGACACTGTGGCTGTCCGAATTGCCTCAGACTAGTCCCCACTTTGTCTGCCTACACCATCTGCAAACTTTTTAATACATTTTTGTGAAATAAAGAACAGAGTTTTAATTATACACTTCCAGTTGGTGCTGCAGCCTCTTTTTTTCTTTGAATGGACTATTCATGGGGAGAGCATTCCCCTGGCTGTGTTAGCACATGGAGTGTATCAGGAAATAGGCTGAGCCTGCCATTATTACTAATATGCTACTCTGTACTGCCTTGTTATAAAAAGACGCAATATTGCATGATGTGCAATTGAGAGATATTATTACTTTGTATCGTGTTTTCTTTTAGAATTTATCATCTGGTTTGTGCCAAACCAATGTTCTGTGCCAGATAAAACTTCATCAAATGTTCTTGTTTCAGCTCATCCAATTCATTTATTTTTCTATAAGTCTTTTTGAATTTTAAGCTGGCCATACACATGCCATCCCACAGCAACTATGGTCATTCGTCTGCAATCGGTCAGGAATATCCTACACACGAGCGATAATAGGTAAATCGCGTTGTTCCCCGACGGGATTTACCCATTATCGTTTGTATATATGGTCACCTTTACTATAGGAGACTACCATTCCACCATAGAATGGGGTATATTTACCTAGAGCCCCAATCACCCCGGATAAATATCCCCTCACAGCGTGAGTTTTACACCAGCTATTTGCTAGTTAGCTATTCGCTAAATCTACAGTAGCACAATCGTAGCATAAACGTGCGCACTACCACCCCATGGATGAAAATCTTTAAAGCCTAAGGGACCTTAGGATAAATTGTTCCTATTTTGGTAACATTATAGAGAAAGTAAGATATACACCGATGTGTATGTATGTATCTATTTGCCAATAGCACTAGCAACATTCTGTAAGGGTTTATCCATTAACACCAGATCACTAAGATATCACAGCCCAATAACCCGATGCCACGCAACAGTAGTGTATGACTCTACGATTGTGAAAAAAATACCCACACAAGCACAAGTTGAACACACACCTTTCAGGTGTAGCTAGGGATGAATTGGAATGCAAGCCAATCAACGAGCTCCAATATTGCCACATTTGCTATAGCCAGTCATTTGTAGCTTAGTTTTTTTATCCAGAAAGAATCGTAGAAAGAAAATAGGAACACATCAAGCCCGGTCTACATACTGCATAAAAAAAAACAAAGTGCCACATGCAAAAATGAGCAGCAATAATACGTGTGAAGTGCGCACACACAACCAACAAAAGTTATCAACAAACTTGTTTACGATATTCCTGAGAACAGACATTTCAGCCTGTCTACACCCAAGTGCCTTACTTTAGCTTGCTTCCCCTTCCTTATTTCAAATATAAGAATGACCCATTTCTAATTTACTGCTGTGTGTTGTTTTATATTCTGTATAAATACGTGTACTCATATTTATACAGACTAAGCAGAGATTGCTGGTTCTTAGAACGTTCCTTTTAGATATGTCTCCTTTAGTCAAAACTGTCAGGTTTCCATGACTACTTCTAATTTGTTGCAAGCTGTTTTTAAATGCGCCGTCTGCAGTGCGCGCTGCCTAATGTTTCCTCACTTGGGTAGCAAAAAACGGCAAACACATAAAGAATGTTTATTTTCCAGAGAAGACCAGATCGCTAGAAATAAAGACCGAATATCAATGCATTTAAAATCATTTGTTTACTTCACAAATGGAATGGCTTTCAGATAAAAGAAATCTCTATCAATGGAGGTGAAATCCCTCAGATGTTCCACTTATGAACATTCTAATCCATCTCAGCAGATAACAAACCAATTATGGATTATCTACTTATTTATCTGGCCTCGTTATGCAAATTTTCCAAATCTTTAATGGGAATGTACAAAAAAAACTCACATGATACATGATCATTATCAAGGTTAACAACAGATTCTCATTAGGAGTGCGGCCCCATCTGTATTTCTAGATAGATATAAAAATGTTCATCAATATGGGTCATCACTCAGCTTTGCTTTCCTTTAAGAGAATGCTATCATTCATTAGTTTCTGAAATCTAAAAATGACTGTTTGTAAAGTCCCATGTGACTATGTTCAGCCACTAAAAGCATTGGCAGCATAGAAGAATATCAACTGAACCATTAAGTATTGTGTAGTCTAGCTAGGGATTCATTGTAGAGAACTTAAAGGGCATCTATACGGAAAAAAAGCTTAAAATTGCCTGTTTCTTTAATTCTTCCCAACCTTTACTGTACCATTTTTTGTCCCCTATTTCTTTCAATATCCAGTCTAAAGCATCTAACGTTGCCAATCAAGTGCCTTATTATCATAAACATTTCTGCTGTGTGCAGTTCTACTGTAAATTAAATAGTAAAAGTTGGCATGTGAATTGCTGTTTTATAGTGATTACTGAGCATGCTTGACTTCACAGAAAGTCATGTCATATGGAAGGATTAGTGGGTGTGGGGATACTGAGCCTGAGCAAAACAAGTTTTGGATTAAAGGCATGCAGTAATACACCAACAGAGGGCTACTTATATGTATTTAATTATAGATTATGGTTAAGCACAGTAATTTTTTTAAGTATAGTTTTCTTTAATCTATTTGATTAAGGCATTGTATCCTGACAGAAATAAGTATTTGGGGAATTTGCTATGAGGTTCATCATTGTGTGCATATTAGGAAATAATTTACTTACATTTGTTACACTATAAGAATTCACCTTGGAAATAATGCACCGGAGATCCCAAGCATACATTCAGTGTAGGCATCCCAATCTTCATGTATATCCAAGCCCCGTAAATCATAATGCCTATTGAATGGAGGTGCAAACCGGAGCATCTTACCTGACTATGATCCTGCAATGCAGTAAACCTCACAAAGGAGTTTACTGCATTGTGGGATTTAATTTTCTCCCTTGACTCTATACCCCTCTTTATACAAGACAATATCTTGCTAGCAATAGCCATAGAACCATCAAATCTTTTTACAACAGTGATTCACTTAACACAGAGCCATTTATGGTGTAGGTGGCACAAGGTTTGTTAAACCCCAAAATGTTCACCTTGCATTTATCAACACTGAATCTCATCTGCCCATTTTAATAATCTATCTAGGTATGCTTACAGCAATTGCACTTACATTTTCAATGCTCTTGACCTGTAAACACATTCCTGGTTGAATACTTTACATTGTACAATAGGTAATGCATTATTCTTTATATTATAATAAAACAGTGATGTCACAGAATAACTATTATAAAGGTGCCCTAACATTACAAACTCGCCTTCTGACGATAACAGCCAGGCCCAATCTTTTTTTGGGATCAACTTTTTATTACAAATTAAATAAATGAGCCAGGCAGGAATGTCAAAAGGTAAGAACCATTGGATGGCAAACATACAGTACATGTCTAATCTAATGTCTTTTTAGTGTATGGTCAGACACAAGTGCTAAAGTAATAGTACCCTTGTATATATACCCTTGCTACTAACTACAATTCAATACAAATGCCAAATAAAGTGCTCAATAGTTTATATCTATGCCAAAAGTGCAATGAATCGTAACATATTTTTAATATATACTGAATGCAGTCAGTTCAATTACATCTATCTGATCAACAATCAGTAAAATAAACTAAATTAATAAAACAATTAAGATTAATTAAGTGAGCAATGAATTATGATCTTATAAAATTATTTATTGGCCACCATTAAAAAATGATCAGTTAAAATCTAAAGGGAGGAGCAGCAAGTGAGAAATTTGCCTTAAAGGGACACTATACTGAAAAAATGACTTTGTCTCATCATAATCTATAATTGAAAACATGTAAGTAGCACTTACTCGGATTTGTGTGTGTTGCTGCATGCCTTCAATCCAGCACACATTTTGTTTAGGAGCAGTTTCCCCCCTCCCTCTTTTAACCACTGCCACTTCCATCCAACCTGACTTTTTTCCCACAAACCAACTGTCAAGCCTGCACGCAGCATTCCAACTGGCAAAACTCTCACCATTCCAGCTACAGTAAAACTGCTCACAGAAGAATAGTTTTTGAGTTTTTGGAACTTGATTGACAGCTGAAACATTAGAAATTTTAGATTGGATATCTAAAGAAAAAGGGGGCAGATCAACAAAAAAATTATAGTTAGTGGTGGTTGGGAAGAATTATAGTTTCCAGTAATGGTCAATTTTAAATAACCTATTTTTCGGTATAGATGCCCTTTAATAGTGGTAGACCAATGTCTTTAATCAGTACATAGAACCTAACTCAAATATAGATTAATAGAATCCAGAAACGTCCGGTGTACTGCTGAAACTCTATGTGTGCCATGAGTGCGAATTGTTTCTATCCAAACAAGCCTTGGGTAGATATGTAGAGTACGTAATGGTTATGCACAATCATTCATCTATAATTGTGCTGCGGTGAATACAAATTACTTGCCTTACATAGTATAATTGCTCACTCAAATAGATTGCTTGGCTCCGTGTATTAAAAACAAACTGTGCATAATGGTTTAGCATACTGCACACAGTGTATTTAATAATACAGGCGCTTAGTCTAACATGTATAAAAAGATTTAGTGCCTCAAGATGTTAAAGATTATACTAACATTAGTAAGCGTCTATGTGGTCCAAGTGTTGACATCCTACGCAACTGGTATTGGACCCACTAAAAGGGGAAGTTTAGTGCAAATATATATACTTTTCAGAAAAAAAGAGCAGTATATTTCCATCCCAATGACCTTAATCTGCCAATTCAGAATTTTGTCTGTGTATAAATAAATGCAACCAAAATACTGACTTCCTGTTTGCAGGACTCCTAATAGAGACCGTTATGGTCTTGCCCTAGACCCAGTGCCTGGGTTGATTCAGTTGCTCAGTAGAGATCTGAGCATCTTTGACCATCCAACAGCCAATCAGTAGAAATAACTGTTAGGAACATTCCAAGGAAGTGGCGCATCCTGGGAAGAAGAAGGACAGAACCTGAAATGTCAGCTCACTAATGTTAACAGCAGGGAATAGCAAAGAGTATGAAATAAAGTGATTCTTCAAAATGGGAGAGAATATGTAGAATAACTAAGAAGGCATTACACAAACTAACAATGTAACAAATATTGATAATTTCCACTGAACTGTCCTTTTTAACTTTTGTGCCCCTGTTTTGTGGGTATTTTACACATAAACTTATTTTTCTTTTTTGAATTAATATTATCTTTATATATATAAAGGATCGCTATTTTCGCCATTAAACTATTACAGGACATTGCATTGTCAAAGATCGCTATTATCTCCATATTTATAAAGCCAATAATTTTCACCGCAAAAGTAAAGCAAAACAGGACTTAACGCAATGAATTTGACGATGCCTGAAAAGAGAAAATGTCAATCTTGGCAAACCATAAATCGCAGATTATATAAAATACTGGAATATAGTCTAGCGCCCACCCTGGACCCTTATTAGCATTGAGAAACATTACACAATGTACTCACACCTTTGAGGGACCCACTGACAGGATATATATATATATCATCGATCCTGAGGACAGCTGTAGCAATGGCTGAAACGCGTAGATCGCTTGTTCCAACACATTTTTAAACAACAGTTGTCAGAAGTCCCGTGAGTGCCCTGGGTTCTGGAGGTATGTGTTTATTCCTGTTAGGCAACCGGGCAGTGAATCGAAGGTGGTGTGCACGAGGAGTTTGAAGAGGTTTAATTATATATAGATATATACAAACATTCTAAAAAGACATCAGCACAGGACTTCCAAAAAGTGCTTATTTATTATTCCCAACATAGTGTGTAGTGCAACAATAGCAACGTTTCACACCTTGTATATCGGTATACAAAGGCCAAAACGTTGCTATTGTTGCACTACACACTATGCTTTTTATTTCAGTATTACAGTAAATTCTTGGTTTACCTGCCTGGCAACTATTAATAGTGGCTAACAATTCAAATTGTTCTAGCCAATCAGTCCACTCCCTAGGTAGCCCATCAAATGGATCCGGTTAAAAATAGATTTGGAAATTGGGCCTGGTAGAGCTACTGAGTCTAATTGGGGAATTTCATTTGCAGGTACAAGGACAGGAGGATTTAAATCAATATGTTCAGTAGCAGCCTCCATAGTTTAATACAGAGAACATACATACAAATAAAACAGGGAGAATAAATAGTATTACCAGTAGGGATGGCATAGAACTCGAACTCGAACCCGAGTTCGAGCCGAACTGTTCGAGTTCGAACGGACCCGGACTTCTCAAACTATCTCGGACGCGGACTTTCGATATTTCCCGGACTTTCGATGATTTATCGAATGTTCGAACGTTCGAATCTGCGAATCCGCGAGTAAAATGTACATGGTATCTAGGCGCGAACATCGAATCTGCGAGTAAAGTCTCCATTACAGCCTATACACGAGCATCGAATCTGCGAGTAAAATGTCCATGTTACCTCGAATGTTCGAACGCGAGAGCTCGAAAGTAGCGCGCGTGAGAGTAAAATCGATTTTACGAAAGTCCTGGATATTGGAACATGCTCCCCAGACCATTTCCCAGGTCCCACAGCCATTTACATTAAGTTACCATTAATATTTTGGTTGTATTTGACTCGAACTTTTCGAACTATTTGCCTCCCATAGACTTTAATGGGTCCATTTTCGAACTTTCGAACTTTCGAACTTTTACAATAGTTCGAAAGTTCGAAAACGGACCGAACTTTCAATAGTTCGACCATCTCTAATTACCAGCACCGCTGCCACCATTTTGTACCAGATCACTGCTTTATGGAAGGATTATGGGTAGCGTGGCACACAGTGGGTTAATCTGGTGGTCTGGCACAAAGCAGACAGTGCACATAAACAGGTTCCCCAAATAACATGTGCAGTAATCAGGGGTGTCCCTGTCTATGGTGCACCACTTTGAATATTGACCAGTTCTGTATATTGTGTGTCCTTGTAAGTTGGTGTACACTTATCTGTTGTCTCAGAGTTTGTATCCAATAAGGTAAATACAGGATCTAAAACACAGGATCTTATACACAGGATCTTATACACAGGATCTAATACACAGGATCTAATACACAGGATCTAATACACAGGGTCTTATACACAGGATCTAATACACAGGATCTTATACACAGGATCTAATATACAGGGTCTTATACACAGGGTCTTATATACAGGATCTAATACACAGGGTCTTATACACAGGATCTAATATACAGGGTCTTATACACAGGGTCTTATATACAGGTTCTAATACACAGGATCTAATACACAGGATTTTATACACAGGCTCTTATACACAGGATCTAATACACAGGATCTTATACACAGAATCATATACACAGGATCTAATACACAGTGTCTAATACACAGGATCTTATACACAGGATCTAATATACAGGGTCTTATACACAGGGTCTTATACACAGGTTCTAATACACAGGATCTAATACACAGGATTTTATACACAGGCTCTTATACACAGGATCTAATACACAGGATCTTATACACAGGATATTATACACAGGATCTTGTGTTGCAGTCAATATCTCTCCAAAGCACATACCACAATCTACTTTCACTTTCTCTCCTCCTAGCCATGGACAGCAGGAATGTCTTGTTTTTTATCACTCACTGACACCACCTGCGGGCTGGAGGTGGTATATGAGGAGCCTTGGTGTATATGTCCATGACACAGGGGTGTGGTTTAACCTCACATTTTTCAACCATACCATGTTGAAATAAGGATCTCAGCTCTGTAAGTAAGTTTATGTATTTTTTATGTATTTTGTATATTTTGTCTTGTACCTAATATAAGTCAGTGCTATACTTTATATACATTTACAGATGATCATTTAGATGGTAATAGTGAGATAGTACACACATACATATACACCTTTCCTACATGTAATATCCTATACTTCCACCTCATTGGTAGCGCCTAAAAACTCAATGAAATCTCCTATGAAGGTATAAATATATTTATATAATATAAGGGATATATATATGGGCATTTTTGCCATCTCAGACAATTCTAGATAGCTGAACTTAAGGTAAGGAAACACTTATCGCAGTTTTATAAATACTGCTTGTGAAGGTTCTCATTCATCCAGGTAATGGTATATCTGTTGTATTCAGTTAGATTAACTGGACTTAAAGTTTGTTTCTTGAAGACATTTCGCTAGTCATCTGACTGGCTTTCTCAATTCAGAATGACTTGTACCAGAATCTGTTGGCAATTATGTACCCTGAAAAGTCCGAATTAGCATATGACAGCCAGGTGTTAGGGACCTTCTGAATGCAAGATGTGGGAGCATTAGCCTCTTAGCCACAATGCATCCACACCTTGCATTCAGAAGGTCCCTAACACCTGGCTGTCATATGCTAATTCGGACTTTCCAGGGTACATAACTGAATACAACAGATATTTTTATAAATACTGTCAAGCGGTTACTGTGGTAATAAATGAAAAGTAAGAAGCAGTAATGACTTTTCGCTGCCAGTTATGGCTGCTTTATAAATTGCAGATTGGAGAAAATGGTGAAAAAAAAACAAATCTTTATAAATATTCCACTAGTTAGAGAATTCCAACTATCTAAAATCTGTACACTTATGTTACATTTTCTATATACAGTAAATACCACCTACAGAGTCCATAATTATGTTGGTTGGAAAGTCGTTGGTTTTTAAAATATCAAATCAATCACACCTCATACAATATAAACAAACATACTAAGCTAGAAGTGGATTTATACATTTAGGGTTATTGTAGACCAGGGTTGCTAGATTCTCACCCCCAAGTGGGAGGGGGCAGAGCTGTAGTGTAACTGTGACATTACTGTAGGTGTGGCAGAGTTAGGGTGGAAGCAGGAGGCAGAGTTAGGGGCATAATGAGACGGGGTGTCAGGCAAGGCTGAAAGGTCCCTCTGTAGGAAAGGATTTCAGCCCTGACTGCGGTACACAGATTTTGTCCCTGCAGTCTGGGCAATCCTGTCCAAATAGGGATGCCTGGCAACCCTGTAATAGACCCTTCCACAAACCAATAATCATTTATCAATCAACAGAAGATGAATTTAAAGCACTAAACATAGGTAGTGGCCTGTGTGCTGCAAAGCCCTGAGCCCTTCACTAAGGCGAATCAATGGTTCCTACATTGAATCTGTTGAAAGTAAAACTTTATTTACAAAAACTCCTTTCAAATAAATCTTTGTCTAATGCATTATCAGGAAGATTCAATAATGTTTATAATCCATGCAACCCAGTGTAATATTGGGTTAATGTGGGTTTTGGACTTATTTTACAGGGGCTTTGGCATTTCCAAATGTTTTAGGAAATAGCGCAGTGTTCCCAATACAATAACCCTTTAGTTAAGTTTTACGCTACATTCCTATTGCAAAACTTAATTGGTAACTGCAAGAGGCCAGTAAAGGAGCACAAAGTGGTGTGTCTTACCTTGCTGAAATCCCGTGATGTAATAGGCACACTGCTTTGCATTATTGAATCTCCCTGTTTGTGACACTTCATCAGGCTTGACTTTGTAAGATGTAAATAAAGTTTCACTTTCATGAATACCACAGAAGCAGCCCCTGCGACCACAGGGGCCCCAAATTCCTTTCACAGTGACAGTCCCCCTTAAGCAACCACTGTAGATAAAGAAGGAAGGGGAGACAGAGATGGGGGCCCTATTATCATATCACAGTGGGGCCCTGTGACCCCTAGTTACACCACTTGATAGAACTGACTTTTTCTCCATGCAGTCTGGCTCCTACTTCTATTTTCCTGTTGATTGTAGGGTGATTAATTAAACATTGAGATTCAATATTTCCATTTAAAATTATACTATACCTGAGACCTGTATACATTAAATCCCTCTATCATCCTCCTGTATATCAATGATGACTGTCTCAATTTATGCTCTTTCCAGCAAAAATGATTCAAAAAGTGACAAGATGCATAGACAATGGGGAATTCTAAAGGATAATCATTTATTTATCTATCCTGCTTAGAATATTTATTATGTTTTTGCTGCAGTTATACAAAGATGTTACTTGACCTTGTGGCTAGAACTTATAAAGCAACCTAAAGCTAAACTTTAACAATAAATGGATTTAGCCTTAATTAAATGTAACTCGCTGATCAAAATACAAAAACGCAGCAGTTAATTAAATGTTAAACCATACCAGTCACCCTAAGAAATAATTAAGGCTGGTCTTACTAATTAAAGATACGTCAAGTTAAAAACTCTCCAGTCTATTCACGGCTCCTTTATAAATTATAATAGATTATAAATTCTTGCACCCGTGTTATGTATCGCTGGTCTTATTTTCCTCTAAAGATATTTTTTTATATTGCAGAATAATTCTAAGCAATATAAACAGTATTTGCAGCTTTCATGTTTGTAAGAGCTTACGTTGTGTACTTGATTAGAAAAGTAATTTCATTGTCTTCTGGAGTGTTTGGGGGCCCACCCTTTGTTTCCTCCAGGTTCACTGGTGCGCTCACGAAGATCTGCTGGAAGTGCTACGATGTGTAGCGCACACAATTTCATTTTGTACGCACACAGACAATTTATTTCTAGCACACAATTTTCAATTAGAGGGAACATTGGGCCCACCAGAAAATATATGAGACCAGGTACCCTCCAGGAAATATTATAGGACCCTCTCATCATTTTATCTATGCTTTTCTCATTTATTTTACATATCTGTCCCACCCTAATGTTTAATGACTTGCTATTTCTTACTCTAACTTACCTCTATATCTAAATGTTAACAGTTTTCTTTTTTGAAAATTCTAACCCCCAGTGGTTTGATATGACTTTATTGCAATTATGTCTTTAAGATTAATTGTGGCCGATATGACATTATTTGGGACAAAACACGTGAGCTTCAATAAACCTTTTCAGAATTGTGTTGTCCAAGTTCTGCATTGTGTTTTCACTCCTATCCTGATTTATATCAGCGGTACCTTTGGCAAGGTCTTTCACATACAGCAGTCTCAGTAAAATGTGAAAGACAGAATCCTGAAAGAAGGGATAAAGTAAATTGGTTCTAGTAAAGTAAAAAGTAATTGGTTATAGTAGGGATAAAGTAAATTGGTTCTAGTAAAGTAAAAGGTAATTGGTTATAGTAGGGATACTAAGTACATTGGTTAGGAAATTCAATTGAAATTTAAGCCTTTCAGGGTAATGGAATAAATGTTGCTGCCACTCCTTACCATACCATGCTCCTGATATACAGAAATCACTTTGCAATGATTACTGCACCATGGGAGCGAGGATGTCAAGGATTGTGGGAGGTTTACACTCTGAATCAATTGTCCAGGAGACTAGCCAAAGCATATTCTTCACTAGTAAATGGGGGTATTGATAGTGGACAGTTATCTTGATGTTTGATCTTAAATATATAAAAGTGTGGGAAATGTAAATGTTGAGAAATGAGGAGGGTAATTCAAATGAATATGAAGGGCTAGTGGAATGATAAAAGTGTAAGTACAATTGGATACAGCAATATTAAGGGGTAGCAAAAAAGATTTGAGGAAGTGGAGCAGTATTGGTTAATGAAAGAAAGATGAAAAAGCCAAATTAAATAAAGTTGAATGATGTTAGAATAATGGATTTGTGAGAAGAATGGAAGAAGTAGCAAAATGTAATGAGGAGAAGAATGGTTCTGGAGAGCGGAAATAGAAACACAAAAAAAGGAGCAGGGTGAGTTCCAGTGAAAATTGGGAGGAAAAAAGCATTTAGAGGCATAAAAATCTGAATGAATGGAAATAGTGAAAGCTGTGTAGAGGCAAATACAGTGTAATGGAGAACTGAAAAGAGTAGTTAAAAGGAGAGAGTAACAGAAGCAGCAGTAGTAAGATTTGGGTCATAAAAGAGGTGAAAAGAAGAGAACCGGACTTAAGAGGAAATGGAATAGCATAAAAAAACAGTTGAAAGGAATTATTCATTAGAAAGAAAGAAATAGGCAAAATTATAGAAGGAAATGAAAGTCAAAATGAGGGTGTTGTGCAAAATGTGTTCTAAAAAAAAGTGACAAAAATAGAGGAAAACAAAAAGGAGAAAAAGACATTAAGAAATAAAGTAAGGAGGCCATTTATGTGAAAATAAAGAAACCAAGCCTAAATAGAGGTGGGGGGGATCGACACCAACTGTCTGCCATGTACAATGCTGTTTTAACACCTTACTCTGGGCGTTCCTATAACACCTCTTAGCCACTATCTAATCACGCCCTTAACACCTGGCTGTGATATGCTAATTGGGATGTTCCAGGGTACATAATTGCCACAGATTCTTGTACAAGTCATTCTGAATTGAGAAAGCCAGTCGGATGACTAGCGAAACGTCTTCAAGAAATAAACTTCAAGTCCAGTTGATCTAATTGAATACAACAGATATACCATGACCTGGATGAATGAGAACCTTCACAAGCATGTTAAAAATATAATACAATCACTAGCAGACAGACAGCAAAGGATAAAAGGGATAGAGAGTAAAGTATAGTATAGTATATAGAATTTGAGGTTGAATAAAGACATACGTCCATCCAGTCCAACCTACTCAACAAAACACGTATTTCCTGCCCAACAGTTGATCCAGATGAAGACAAAAAAAAATCCAGAACAAAGGAGGAAAATATTCCTTCTTGACAAGTGTCCAACTTTATAAAGACTAGTAACATTCAACAATCTTTATTTCTAGAAACTCATTTAGCTTCCTTTTGAGACGATCCAATGGAAGACAGTTCCATCCTTTTACCATTCTCACAGTAAAAAAAATACCTTTCCGAACTTGAAGACTAAACTTTTTTTCTTCTAGTCTCAAGGGATGTCCTTTGACATGTTCTATTGGTGAGCAATGCAGCAGATTGTTTATTATATGGCTCAATAATGTATTTATACACAGTGATCATATACCTAGGTAAGTGCCTTTCCTCTAGTGTACATAATTGTAACAGATTTAATGTATCTTAATATCCAAGCTCCTCCAACCCCCTTATTAATTTAGTTGCCCTTCTCTGAACCCTTTCCATTTCCAAGATGTCCTTTTTTATACAGGATTCGAAAACTGCATCACATTTTCCAAAGGAGGCCTTACCAGTGTTTTGTAAAGAGGAAGAATAATGTTTTTCTCCCTTGAATCCATACCCCTTTTTATATGAGACAACATCTTGCTGGCTCTAGCTGTTGCTACTTTTAAGTTTGTTATCCTCCAAAACTTCAAGATCCTTTTCCAACAGAGATTCACTTAACACAGAGCCATTTATAGTATAAGCAGCACAAGGATTTTAAAGCCCAAAATGCATCACCTTACATTTATCAAAATTGAATCTCATCTGCTACTTAGCAGCTAAATGTGTCAATAAACAGATTAAATAGAAGTGGCCCCAACAAAGAACCCTGTGGCACATCATTTTACAGTTTAGTCCACATTGACGAAGCACTAATAACAACTTCTTCGTATCTGATCCATCAAATAATTTGATCCATCAAATAAAAGTACAAATGTGCCACCCAAACACAACAGACCTTAGCTTTCACATAAGTTGCCTATGGGGGACTGTATTAGCAAAATACAAATATACCTTCTGCTATGCCAGAGTCTAAATTCCAACTGACTTCCTCATAAAAGCCAAGCAAGTTTGTTTGACGAGATCTTTTCCTCATAAATCCATGATGATTACTACTTATAAGGTCTGTTCTTGAAACATACTTTAAAAAATACTATCAAACTTTCCAGTATCTTTCCCACCACTGAACTTACACTCACAGGACTGTAATTAAAAGGGTAAATGACTATTTTGAATATTGGAATTATTCAGTTTTTTTTTCCAATCCAGGCACATTTCCACACACAAGGGAATCTGAGTACATACGAACAATAGAATTCTAGTGCACATTGGCTATATTGGCTATATCTCCATAATGTTTCTGCTTCAAAGAGCCTGCCATAATCCCTGGATAAATAAAAGCAAATAGTTCAATAAGTTAGCCAAATTATTTTAAGCCCAGTCACCACATCAAGGTTGCTTTTATAGCTGGTCCTAACCTACTGTTACTTACCTTTTTTTGCTGCATGAGCTGACAGCTTCTTCTGTGTGGCCTGGATGCTTGAAGCTGACTAGTTTAAAGTACTTTGCTCAAATGAAATGAGCACATGAATACACAATATATATATATATATATATATATATATATATATATAGATAGATAGATAGATATAGATATAGATATATATATATATATACAAGGGAATCTGAGAAAATACAAAACAATGGCCTGGATAAAACTGAACTTAGTTACTTAAGAATGTATTAATCTGGTTAACCAATGTGAACTTTATGCCATTATTGCTACTATACTCATCTGTATTTGGATGTTCTAAAGTGTATACCGAAGGAAAAAAACTAAGCTGTTTGCATTATCAGCATCCTCCCCATTAAAGTGAAACTGTGGTCTACAAATAAGTTGAGTTTAAATAAAAGGCCAGTTTCCTACCTTTTATAAAGAAATTATTGACTGGAAAGTTAATGGTTGGGAGGCTGACATGTGACATTTCTAAGGCTGCTCCTTCACCTCAGTGAGAGGACAGGAGACAGGAAGTTCCTCCCCCTTCCTGCTGTGTGAAGATCCCCACAGAGAAGATAAGGGAATCTACAGCCCTTCTCTCCCACTATGTGAGGAGAGAAAATTCTGTTTTCACTCAGTTTTCTGTGTGTGGGGGGTCTGAGTGGCCCACAGCACCCACAAGTAGGCGGGGCTAAGGCACTCACGAGTGGATGGGGCTAAGTGGGCAGGGCTAAGACACCCACAAGTGGGTAGGGCTAAGGCATCCATGAGTGGACGGGGCCACATGGGGCTGTAAGGGAAGGGGCCAAGGGGGGCCTGCAAATGGAGAGGCTATGGGGTCCATGGGGGGGAGGGGACCGGGGGGGCTGGCAAGAGGAGGGGGGCTGCAAGGGGAGGAGGAGACACAGGACAGCTTGACTGTCATCTACTGACATGGTTTCAGAGCAGGAAGCAGGAAGTGCAGGGGACCTAGTGATGCTGCTGCCATATCACACACAAAAATGTAAATATCTTCAAAACTATGCAAAATAAACAATCAAAATACATTGCAGAAATACTCAGGAGAACAATTCCTATCAATTTACCTAAAGTCATTTTTGGACCACAGTTCCCCTTATTAATGGCCCCACATCTTCTTACTATTAATATACTTTACAAATTGTTTAGGGTTAGTCTTGCTTTATTCAGCTATTCTTACTCATTTGTTTTAGCTAGCTGATTTGTTTTCTTACATTCCTTGTTACAGTTTTTATAGTTCCTAAAGGCCCGTTTAGTTCCCTTTGAAACATTTTAATTGCCATTCTCTTCCTTTTCAGGTTCAGTTTTTGCACTAAAACTTAGCAGCTCTGATGTGCTGAGTTGAATTCACCCTTGGGCACTGCATGTTGTATGTTTTCCCCATGCATATGTCGGTTTTCCCCCAACAATAATAAAGGCATAATGATAGGTTGTGTGGGTGAGATTACATTGTAAGCTCTTCACGGGTGTTAAAAGATTTATTTTATGGGAGACAAATATTTATATTTTATAAATAATATATATTTGTCTTATGCAACAGTGTTTGCATCTAGGTTGACTCCTGCCAATGGCATCTCTACTTATCACAAACATCACAAAATAAAACGTTTTATCTGATTCAAAAATAGCAATCTCTGTGCATTGTTTTGTCATAAATAGTGGTTTCCATGGAGCTCACACCTTTTACCCCTTCCATGAGGACTTCAAAAATAAGAGCCTATCTAACACCACATCCAATTCGAAGGGGGTCCATTTATATGGCAAAAACATTTTTACTTTTTCTGGATGAAAAGTTTTCCATGTGCAGAAAATGAAGCTTCCATTCTCAAATTAGGTGGCAGACAATGTAATTGGCAGAATCATGTTCAGCTTGCAGCAATTTTTTATCCATAACTAAAGATGCACCCAGCAGGGAAATGAATGTCGTTCTAATTACAAGCTAAAGGACTATTTATATTATGTTCATTTAGAAGTGATAAATTACATTATATACAGTCCATCTCCATCTGGAAATAAACTTTAAATATCAAAGGTCAGCATTGCCACTGCTTTAAACTATCACCAGATAATAGAATTAGGAGAAACAGCAAACTCTCCTCTCTACATTAGGTTACGAATAAATAAAATGAACGAACGTGACAATTTCTGATAGAACGTATACACATGCAAGACTATGGGCCGAAACACCCATTGGTAACTCGGAGGTTGGCTGTCCTATGTGACCTGTGTACCACCTTTACACAGAGGCAAACAGACAAAAAAATCTGAAAAAATAAACAATCCATTCAAAACATTCTTCACCCATGAATGAATTTTCAGACAGAATCTGTAGTAGCCATTATGAAAGATCCACACAACCCCTAAATAGGGTAATGCGCCTTAAGGGTACATATGGTTGTGGCAACTGCAGTTTCTGTAACTACATGCAACAAAATGATATATTCAGTGACAGTAAGGGAACTAAAACTTTTAGAACTTACAAATATTATAAGGAGTTGTGTGTCTTTTATCCTGTACATGTCCCCTTCTTTATGTAGACAAGACGAGACATAAACTAAATGAGAGGCTCTGTTCCCATCTTTCTAATATCAAGAATGCACAGAAGGATAAACAGGTGGGTAAGACAATGACCAGTGTGGCAGATCATTTCTTAGATAAACATGGTAGAGACGGCAGAGCCCTCAGGTGTACTGTAATTGACAGCATCAATCTAGGCATGAGAGGGGGGGATATAGAGACCCATCTATTGAAAAAAGAATGCAAATGGATCTTCTGCCTTGAGACCATGGCACCAGAGGGTCTGAATGAAGAATGGGACCTGACTCCCTTTATCTAAATGTATGGGAACTTGCCTGCTCCTGTTTTATTGACTTGTCTGCTGTTTTTTGCTTTATTTGAGATATATTTTGGATACCTACCATGACAGATCTCTTCGGGCACTCTCAATGGTTGTAAAAATGCGCCCTGGATGTGGATCTTCTTTGTGTTGATATACTATGGATGCCTACTTTGATAGATTTTTTCTAGGACTTTTAACGGATGTACAAGCGAATTCATGATGTGGATCTTCTTTGTGCTGATATTGTATGGATACTTGACAGACCTCATCGAACATTCAATGCTGGTGTACAAGTGAATTCTGGATGTGGATTTATGTATATGAGTGATGGTGAATATTATATATCTGGAGTCCCGGGTTGAATGACACTATAATGAGACATGGATATACTCATAAGTGGAGGCCGACATTGGGAAATAAGCGATAGGCTTTGGAGTACTAGGTTATCAATTTAAGTAACATGGATAAGTAAACTGTGATGTGTGGGTATATATGAGGATACCGTAATGACTGGCCATCAGTATCTGGTAACACTTTACACGAGTCTGGAACTGGTACAGCCTCACTGCATGCTGCACCTTGGATAGTGCATAAAGCAACATTGCTTACCTTAGAAAAGTTGGAATGTAATTGGAAGCAGCGAACTACATAGTCTGTAATGGGCTAAGAGGATCTTTAGCTGCAACAATGGTGGGCTAAAGGCTTGTACACATGTGCGAGACCCGCGAGCACGACGTGTACGAACGTTTCGGACGATAATCGGCCCGTGTGTAGGCGTTTTATCAGCTGTTTGAATGAACGCCTGACTTTGAATGTTCGTTTGTACACATCCTGCCTCACAGGTGGGGACCCACGATTGCAGGTGTGTACGAGCCTTAAGTCTCTGCTTACCTGATTGAGATAAGGTGGATACTTACCAGATCCAATTCATAGTTATAAGTGACTTCCATTTATAGCAGTACTGATTTATAATTCTACTAGCAAAATCCGTGCACAATGGAAATTATGTGTGTGTATGTTTTGCTATGTGTGGATATAGAATCTTTACACATGTATATTTCACCAGTCACCAGCTTCCAGAGGAACCAAACAGGACAATCCTGTAGGTCTGAGAGTAGACCCAGGCAATGCTACACTGTATGGTTGAAACTAAACATGCTAGGTTAATACTTATTAGTATTCACCACAGCAAGTGGTGATAGTACCTCATATATTATAACAGAACGTACCTCACAGCATCATGTTATTGTAAAAGCATTGCCCTAATAATCTAACATATAAACAAACATTTCTCAGTCCCAGGTTACCTAAAGAAATGGATTTATCCTTTATATACTCTTATACAGATCTAATTGAAAAACAGTTGCTTCAGAGCAATTTTTAATAACTGATAACTGCTTTTTATTTCAGTATTACAGTAAATCCTTGGTTTACCTGCCTGGCCTTACCACTAAGCAAAAGGCTAAGGACTTGCAAGCGAGCACCTTCATCCCAACCATTAATAGTGGCTGCCAATTCAAATTGTTCTAGCCAATCAGTCCACTCCCTAGTTACCCCATCAAATGGATCAGATTTAAAAATAGGTTTGGCAATTGGGCCTGGTAGAGCTACTAACTCTAATTGGGGAATTTCATCTGCAGGTACAAGGACAGGAGGATTTAAATCAATACGTTCAGTATCAGCCTCCATAGCTTAATACAGAGAACAAATATACAAAGAAATCAGGGAGAATAAATGGTATTACCAGCACCGCTGCCACCAATTTGTACCAAATCACTGCTTTATGGAAGGATTATGGGTAGCATGGCACACAGTGTGTTACTCTGGTGGTCTGGCACAAAGCAGACAGTGCACATAAACAGGTTCCCCACATAACATATGCAGTAATCAGGGGTGTCCCTGTCTATGGTGCACCACTTTGAATATTGACCAATAAAACACCAGTGGCTAGACATTTAATAGCTTGCTATGGAGGTAATATCACAATGTAAGGTACAGGGAATAGAAAAAGTTGAGACAAAATTAAAAGGGGGTAATATCTTAGATCAACTAAATAAAAAAGGCATTCTGGATCCTCAAATTGGACACATGATTAAATTTGAGATTTGGGACTATACATTCTAATGCTTGCAGCTAACCATTATCTGTGTTATTACATCACTGTGCTCTAATTGGAGACTATAATGTCTTAAAGATGCGGGATTAAGATAAAGAGGTATAAGTATAATCACTCCCATCAAAAAAGATTTAAAAAAAGTAACAGGAAATAAATGATGAAATAAAGGGTTAATATAGAAAAACAAAACAGAGGCTATGTGACGGACGCCTCACCTTTAAGAAGCATGCAATAAAAGCCTACAATTGGATATTGGAATGAAGGAATTAAATTGAGGGAAAGGAGCATACTTGAATGGATTTGACACGTGATAATACTTTGTGTATTAACATGTTATTCTGTTATGTTAAATGAGTTAAGTTTGTATGGAAACAACTATTGGTTATGATGTTTTTAAAATAGTGGAATAGGCTTCTTTACTTTCAGTCTACGATTAAGGGTTCGTCCGAAACGTGTCAGACATCTATGCGCTAACCCCAATCCCATTGTTTCTGCTTACCATGTTATAAACAATAAAGAAGTGTTTTTAATGAATATTCTGACCCGGACTGGATCTTCATTAGCAGTGCGACCCAAACAGTTAAATTTTGCTGCTGGCAAACAATAGGAGGAGTGTGAGGAGCAAACATGTTAAAGGGTAACTGTGATCAAAAAATTACTTTTTTTAATTGCTTTTTACATAGTTTTGAAGATATTTACATTTTTATGTGTGATATGGTAGCAGCATCCCCAGATCCCTTGCACTTCTTGCTTTGAAACCATGTGACAGGCCCTCTTCCCTGTGTCTCTTCCTCCTCATGGGCCCCCATGGCCCCTCCCTTTGCAGTCCCATTAAAAACCCCTGTGGCCCCTCCCTTTCCTCCTTCCGTCACTGTAACTCAATCTCTTCCTGGTTTGTTCTGCACTGAGCATGTGCCAACCGCAGATTAGAAGGAGGAACTAGTATTGCAGGACATCGCAATGGCAAATAGCACTATTTTTGCCGTATTTATAAAAACGTTCCTTTTCATGGCGAAAAGTATCACTGCTGCTATGTGCGGCGGTGGTATCTTCTCTTTTTGGCGCAAAATGGCAATAGGTGGCAGTAATTACTTTTTGCCACTGGTTAATGTTACTTTAAAAATATTGATAAGTCCAAATTTGGCAAAAAGGCAGTGATAACAGTGGCAAAAAATGTAACATACCTTTATAAATATGCCCCATAGACACAAAGTATTGTTATAATATTACAGAGTAACTTTATTTTACTATGCTATACCCAAGATTGATATTTCGCACGTCCTCTTTTAATAAATAATCTCACCATGCATTTAATTGAACACGTGGGTTTATTTCTTGAGAAGACTTGGCAAACCTTTTTTGCTATGACATGGCTTTGCAGCAGCTTTCACCTTTCCTAAGCTAAGAATTATGTCTGAAGAAGGTGTCAGGTGACGCCGAAAGTCACGTGTGAATAAACACATCTTTGCTGTGACAAGATTGGTGTGTGCTATTGTTGATTACTTACCTGAGCTAAGAATTAAGTTAACAAGAAATAAACATTATAAGTCAAGGCACAATGCAACCAAAGCATGTTGGGAGTTGTAGTTTTCGCACATCTGGAGGGCATCACTGGTGTACAGGTGGATCTATCAAATTGTCCCTCTAAGTAATCAGACTCCTATAGAATGCTTACAATTGTCTCATCTGCGTGTATTCTACTTTTGCAGCCTGCATATGAGCTGAACAGCTTGCTGTGTGGAATGTAAGATTTCTGATTTCTCTTTCTTCCAGGTGCTACAAAACACCGCCAGACTCCCTGGGCTAAACTGACATCTGCTTCTCCCTAGAGCAGCCTATCTATAGCAATCAACAGAACCTTCAGTTAAAAACCACACACCATATATAAATAAATGTCAGACCTACACTGGCATGAAAACTCTTTTACAACACTCACTTGAGCTTAAAATGGCAGAAAATTAACAGACCCAGAGATGAAAACTGTAACAGCAAATGTCAGTGTATAATGTCTGACACCAAGCTGACAGGTGTGAACATGTACTGTACGTCTCCAGACTTACTGGAAACCCAAGCTTACCATATCCTGTATATTAGATAGAAACCAAACCGGCAAGTTTTGTTCTGTCGGCGGTTCCTAGGAACCTTTTGAAGTTCCAAAAATCTGAAATCTGAATTTTTCGAGGATTCAATAGTAATTGTTGAATTTTCAATAAGAAGTTTCTATTTTTCTATAAGAATTTTCAATTTTAAAACATAAATTTTAAAATATTAGATTTTCCTACTTAAAGTTTGAGTTTTCGAAAAACGTTTAAAAATTCACCGGATCCACGGAAACCAAGTTCCCACGAAACGCGTCAGGCAGGTGGAATAGTATCATGTCTCCTTGCTTTTAAAGATGTGAATAAATACTGATCTTAAATTCAACTACACCTCCGTGAGTAGCGCTGCGTTTTGCTGTTTGTACTGACATTTTCCTTGTATGCCCTACCAAGGACTCCTCTGAAAATGGTCTTCTCTGGAGCGATCCACTTCTGAATGTGTGTGTGGGAGGTTAGTGCCACCCTTGATCAAAACCTTGTTCAATTTTATTTAAAATACTGCACTACATTTCCATTCATTCCAAAAGTCATGTTATCGATCCATAACAAACATACAGACAAGCTAATCCTTTGAGTTTACAATAGTTTTTGCTTACAACCCATATGTTAATTTGCTTTATGTAGAGGCTCCGGTGAACGAATGTTTTTATCTCAAGCAATTTCAATTTAATTAGCCTTTGATTACCTAAAGAAAATGTGACATCTATTTTCTTAGGAAAATTAAACACAGTAGTAAAAAAAAATAAAACAAACAAAAAATGTATTGCTTGTCTTCATTTAAAATCATTAAAATTAGATGGCATTGGATTGTTTAATTGTTTACGAGTAAGTTAGAGCACAATTATAAAATTACAGACACGTTGTTAGGTTGTATTTAGATATTCTACAAGGCAGTTCTCACATTTTAAGAAGCACAAATTAGCAGTCAGATTATCGTCTCTGTATATATTAACCCAAATCAATGTGTTTATAGGAGAGGCCCCACTTAACAAACTCATGTTGCAATTTGCTTTGTCTGCACCATAAATAGGCTTCCTGCAATAATGAATCAAGGATATATACGTCACATATCCCAATACTGAGCTTTGATTCTCTTCACTTTCCGTCCCTAGACAACTTGTGTTCAAATGTATTGACACTTAAATTCACTGAGCAGCTTGTGTTTTTTTATTGCATTGACGTCTATGGTCCTTTTAGCCTTCTCATTAATGGTAAAGAGGTTTTATTTGGCAAAATCTTGTTTAATGCAGGAAGAACATTACCAAGCTGAGTATTTAGTTTGTGTTTTATTCCTCTTTAACTGAACATGCCAAAGAAATACAAATATATATATAAAAGCTATAGGTAGAAGCACTCAAAGGTATTTAAAGGATAACTATACTCTAAAAATTAACTTATTAAAAATGGAAACTGCCTGGGGCAGGGAGGTCGGATTGGGTTTAACTTGTGTGATATGTATTCTGACACCTGATCCTGATGATGGCTTGAACTGTGCTGAAACACGCCTTAATGGGGGGCAGTCCAGATAGAAAGAAGGTATATAAGCTCTGTAAGCTCACACAGTTCTTATTAAATAAAGAGAGAAGTAGGTATGGTCTTTCTTCCCCAGGGATTGTACAAACAATGAAACTAAAGGTATCCATTTTAACTTCAGTGCAGGTAATTACCCTTCATTGCTTGCATACATGTCTAATTGTGAGTTCTGGTTCATTGGCGAAAAGAGGGATGATACTGCCCTAGCTATGTCTTTTTACGCACAGTGAGCAGTATAGTGTGTGTTCAAATAGAACCAGGCTTCGAATTGGATCTGAGGTTTCGAAGTTCCAACAAAACTTTCGAAAACTTGAAATTTGTATGCTTTTTTTTCTGTTATAGAAAATTTTGGAGTTTGGAGAGATTTGTGCTTTTTAGCAAAATTGAGCCTTTGATTGTGTGGATATCAGTGTGGTGAGTTAACAGGCATTTCCACCTGCAAAAAAACTTTTATTATATTCTAGGGCACCCTAGTCCACCCCCAAAAGCCGAAAGTTGCAAGCAGGGGCTGGACTGGCAGCTGTATCTGTGATTAGCTGAGAGTCAGCCAATCAAAGATGTGGCTGCTGGCAATGCTGAGTAAGGTAGAGTTCTGCTGATTTTTTCAACAATCAAACCAGGCGGTTGCGGTGGGCTAGGGTGCCCTACAATGTATTTAAAGCTTTTAGAGGCAGGGCACCAGGAAGCAAAGAGGAATCCAGAGGGAGGGAGGTGAAAGGGCTCCCCTACACATGTCACAGTCCTTAATGAGGTTAAGGAAGTAGCAGGGACTGGATGACTCACAGACAGCTCATACTTTTCACTTTCCTAGACTCTGGACAGGCACTGCAGAGAACCATAAGGAGATGTAAGATAAGGATTTACACAGTGGGGCCAGTAGTGGGTTAAATTTTAGTTTTTTGGGGGTGGACATGCCCTTTAAGCCTACATAGAATCCTTTGATCTTATAAACATGGATCCACGGTTTTGCCTACTTGGATCAATCGAAAGCTGACAACACTATTAGCACAATTACTGTTCAGTGCAAAATCTATACAAATCTTCACCCATTACAATTCTGGATTAGGTTTTTGAATTTCCAACTGGACATATCTACTTAGAGGTTGCTGAAATGAGAATGCTGAAAATGTGTTTATGGATTGGGATGTATGACACTATTCTAGACCAAAAAATATGAAATGCCATTTTGCTGGTTTTCAACTTATAGCAAAACATTTTACCATTTAATCATTTTTATTCTTCTTCTTCTGACTTTACTGGAGCTTCAAGTAGATATATCAAGTTCAATTCATCAGTTCATTCTGAATGTCTTTCATTTGCCAAGAAGTATTGAGATCATAATAAAGTAAATTCCACCTTTGTTTTATGAGTGACCTTCAGTTTATGGGCTGCATAGAATTATTAAATACATCAGTGTTGACTACATATACATTATACCTCTATAAATTATTCAGTAAATACAAGACACTAGTCACAAATGTTGAAAAACAACAAATACCAATGTCAAACATTCAAGGTCAAGGTGGGACAGAGAACTCGGCAGGACATAGAAAAGGAGCTATAGAGATACAGTTGTATCTTGGTAAACATACAATAGTGGTTTAGCTTATTTATAGGGAACACCTAGGCTAAATTCCCATAAAAAGGCAGTAATCACCACCCAAGTCCCCTCTTCCCAATTTATAGTACCAAGAGTGAGGATCAGTGCTTGGTCCTCACCCCTGAGTATTACCTTTCACCTAGAACAAGCCTTGCAGAGTTGGCTTTGTGAGATGCTTGCAGGGCTCCCCTGATCAATGGAAAGACGCGCTCTTTAAGGAAGTGAATGGGTATGTCCAGAGCCGGCTTCAGAGGGATTGTTCCCAAGGATAAGGAAATACCCAGGGTTGAGGACCTTGCAGTTTGGGTGGGTGGAGTTTACACATTAGCTAAATTTTTAACATTTAAAAATCCTTGCCATGTGTTTAAGATGGGATGTGCAGTGGCTGCATGTGTATTGTATGATTTAACATTATGTTTGTGCTACTTTTGACTGTTAAAGGGCATGTCCACCCCTAAAACTATAATGTAACCCACTACTGGCCCCACTGTGTAGTGTAGTAAAATCCTTACCTTACATCCCAGCTCCGAATGGTTCTCCAATAATCCCCCCCGCCAAAGTCCAAAAAACTGCCCACCCAGAGTACTGCAGAGTCCATATAGAACTCTGCCTCCTGTCTCTCCTCCTCACCCCCTAGCGTGAAACCCCTTGGTCATATGTTAGTGCTTCCCCCCCTAGCCTCAACCGCTATAATAAAATTATGGCATTCTAAGCAGCTGGCAGCCGTGTCCATGATTGGCTGCCTCTCAGCCAATTAACCTTCCATTTAATAGGCAAGGATCTAAAATTATTTTTTATTATATTGCCATTTTAGGATCAACTGTGTTCTCTTAACAAGTTAGGGTTAAAAAAAAGCCTACATTCTTTCCTTTAAAATGACACCTGGATCACATCTCTGGCTTCAGCCTGTGAGAAATGATATTGTGATGAATGTTTAAATTTCCTGCTTCCAGTTGGTTAGGTGACATCGCCTGACTGATGCTTCTTCCCTCCGCTCAGTTAAGACTTCATGCTGGAGAAAACAGGAAGTACCTACACAACAAAGTTTTATTTTGAGTGTGTGTGTTTGTTTGTGTTCGCGTCAGAGAGACGAAAAGTTGGGGAATGTTTATTTTTAAGTAGAGGAGACAAGGGCATGTCCAACCCTCCAACAAAAATTTGTCTTCTAGCAGAACACCCCCCAAAACTTAGAGTTTTTTTTTTTAATTCATTTTATTTATTAAGCAATGTAGATATAATTATACAGTAACAGTTGTATCGTGGGTATCCAGATTAAATACATAGATTTATACATAGATCTTAATAGTGATCCACATTGCTTGGTAGATCAGCTGGTTAATAGATTGGAACAACAAAATTAACCTTGAACCTTAACTTGGTCTGTCTCGTCCATCCGTCCGGCCGCCCGTCCGGCCGTCCCGGTCCCGCAGAAGAGATCACTGTTGACATTGAGTATTAGGATAATTTAATATTTTGGAATGTCTAGTCAGTTAGTTATATTTAATGTGTCGGGGGAGTCCATCCACACCGACCAAATCCTTTTGTATTTATTTTCGCATCCCCTATGTTTGTACACCATTTTTATTAGGGGAAGATACTTGTTTATCAACTTGATCCACATTTGCAATTTGGGTCTTTTATGTGAGAGCCATCGTAGGACTATAGTTTTCCTTGCATAGAATAGAGTTGCCTGCAGGAATAAACTCTCTGAAGTTGACCATATATCTGAGTCCATTATCCCGAACAAACACACCAGTGGGGCGGGCTGGATCGGGTGGAGTGAGAGGAGACTTAAGAATTGTGTCACTTTTCCCCAGAATGTCATTACTTTTGGGCACTGCCAGAGATGTACAAAATCTACATCTGGCTTGTTTGTTAGTTGCCAAGTCTTATATGCCTGTTTGTGTAATGGTGTTCCCTTTTCAATCATATATAGTTTGGGGGTCTCGAGATATGCCATAAAGGGGCCTGATAGGTATGCTGCCATCATATGATCAGAAGCAGTAGTAGGTGTATTATTGGGCATTGTCCAGCATTTTATATATTGTAGTTATGATGCCCAATAGTATAGCTGAAGGTTGGGTAGGGCCAATCCGCCCATCTGTTTTGGGGCTTGGAGTTTGGTGAGTTTAATTCTGGGTTTTTTATTGGCCCAGATGAAGGAGGTTATTATACTTATTTAGCTTGTGAAAGAAGGTTTGTGGTATATAAGTTAAAGAGTGCTGTATTGTATATAATATTTTGGGGAATAAAAAGATTTTAATGAGTTGTATCCTTCCCCAGAGGTTAAGGGGGACAAATTTCCATGCCAGGGTTTTGGTACGGGCGAGTTCTAGTAGTGGGGTGATGTTTAATGAGTAAAATTGTTCATATGATTTTGTGATAGTAATTCCCAGGTATCTAAAGTGGGTGACTATAGGTATTGGAGCGGGGCATTGTAGGGTATGAGGTGGGTTGTCGTCCATTGGGTATAGGGCAGATTTATCCCAGTTGATGGTCAATCCGGAATATAATCCGAACATATTAATTAAATTAAATACTATGTTGAGAGAGTTGTCCAAGAATATAATTATGTCGTCTGCGTATAACCCCAGCCTTTCTTCATGTGGACCTAATTGAAATCCTCTTATTTGATTGTGCATGCGCAGGTTGGTAGCTAGGGGTTCAATAGCTAGAGCAAATAGGTATGGGGATAGAGGGCACCCTTGGCGAGTACCTCTGTGTAGGGGAAAGGTTCGGGAAAGGGTGGCATTTATAATGATTTGGGCTACAGGTTCAGCATACAATATTTGGATCCACTTAATAAAATTGGGGCCGAATCGGTGTAGTACTTTTATTAGATAGGGCCATTCCACTGAATCAAATGCTTTGTTAGCATCTAGTGAGATCATTGTTCGGTTTCCACGATTGTCGTGATCTGTCTGTGTCTGTATTAGTGTGCGTCGTAAATTAATGGTGTCTGTATTAGTGTGCGTCATAAATTAATGGACGACGATTTGCCGGGCATGAAGCCGGTTTGGTCTGAATGTATTATGGAAAGGATCACTGACTTGACTCTGTGGGCTAGTACTTTTGCCAGAATTTTGTACTCTAAAGTCAGTAGAGAAATAGGCATGTATGATCCGCAGTCTAGTGGATTCTTACCAGGCTTGGGTAACACTACTATTGTTGCTGTGTATAGTGATTTTGGTAGGAGACCAGTGTAGTGGGCGTGGTTATACATATTTAGTAATGGTTTAAGAATTTGGGTTTGGTACCGTTTATATATTTCGATTGGGAGGCTGTCAGGGCCAGGGGCTTTATTATTGGGAATGGAGTCGATGGTGGCTTGAATTTCTTACAGTGTGATAGGGGATTCCAGTACACTTTTTTGTTCTGTGTTGAGTTGGGAGTGGAGTCTGATCCAAATATTCTGCAATTTCTGTTGGAGTATAGTTAAGGCGGGATTTGAATAGATTTTGGTAAAATTCGGTAAAAGCTTCAAGTATTTGGGGGGTGGAGTGTAGTTGGGTGCCTTGTGGGGTTTGAATTGTAAGTATAGTGTTGGATTTTGTGTGGTCTTTAACTAAAAAGGATAGCAGTTAAGCGGAGTGATTTCCATTTTCAAAGAAGTTCTGCCTAATAAAAAACTGGTTACGCTTGGCTTTTTCTGTGATCATATTGTTGTATATATGTTGAGTTTGGAGCCAAGTTGTTTGTGTGCTAATTGTACCTTGTTGTATATAGTTTTTTGCACTTGTGTTAGTGTCCTTGTTAGTGTATTTTCATTGTGTAGGGTGGTGCGTTTAATGTAAGAGATGGTGTATTCGGCCTCTTATATATGCCTTATACGTGTCCCACACTACACTGGGGTTGTGTGACGGGGGCGTTAAATTTGTTAAACTCTTCCAGAAATTGTGTTAGCCAGAAGGAATTGAGTTTCCAGGTCCTTTGGGCTGGGGATAGTGTTGATAGGGCTATATTAAGCATTACCAGGGAGTGGTCGAAAATACCTCTGGGGAGGTGTGAAATTTGGTGAGTAAGTAGGGTAGTTTTTTTTGTGAGAAAGAAGTAATCTGTATCTGTCTTTTTTGATGGACATTACTCGATTGAAGTCTCCCATGCATATGATGTGTGTATCTGGGTGTAAAGTAATTAGTGGTGCTATATTTCTTAGGACGGCCAGGTTGGTTGTTAGGGGGTTATATATACCTATTAATACCACTGGGAGAGAGCCTATCTCGGTTGCTACATATACATATCGGCCAAGAGGATCAGTTGTATAATTTTATATCGTAGGGATTTGCGAAATATGGGGACCCCTCTTGAGTAAGATGAGCAGGTGCTATGAGCAGCCCACCCTTGCAGTAAGGAGGTGGTTGTGGAGAGGAGATGCGTTTCCTGCAGGCAAATCACATCTGGGGTATATTTAGCTAGGTAGGAGAAGACTTGTATGCGCTTGGTGGGACAATTTAATCCTCTAACATTCGATGAAATTAGTTTGACATAGTTAAATGACTCACCCATTGTCTAGGATTAAATAGCGGAGATGTCGCATTTCGGAGGCGGAACCACAGACGACCGGGCCGAGCCAGACCACCAGAACGGACAAACAGAAAATATTAACAAAGATTATTCTATAAACATACATTTTAACATTGCCCAACAGGGGCATACCGTGATGACTCAGTAGAGTCATAGACTCAGAGAACTTGGGGGGATCCGAACAGGTGAGTCGGAAAAAGAAAAGAAACGTCTATGATGCCTTTTTTGGGGGGGGGAGTCTCCCAAAGTTATTTGGGGAATGGGCAGGATACCGGGCATTCCGGTTCCAGGGTTTTAAGGATTTGTTTATTGTATGGCGGGTTTACATACACCCTAGCTGGCATTTGTGGCATCAGATTTGCAGGGGTATGTTATCTTGTCAGGTAACATTCCAGCAGTTGTGTTCATCATTTGCCATACCAGGGATATATATATTTATTTTGATATACCTTTTTTATGGGGTGTATGGAATGGGTATAGATTAGAGTAGATAAGGGGGGAGGTGTAGAAAGGGGTCGGGGAGGGTAGTATTGTGGTAACACTTTTATAGTAGCATTATACATTCTTAAATAATTAACAGTTATTTATTAGCTGTACACATCCCAATTATACTGGAGGTAGGGAGAGGAATAGGGTTGAGGGGGAGTTGGTTCAGTGATCAACCATACATTGTATCATTACATAGTTTAGTATAGTGCCACCATCTCATTACCATCTATCCATCATCTCAGAACACCATTTTTCCCCACATATCGGTTTTACATTTTAGGAGACGGTGGCTTAGGTTGTTTGTATTTGTTAGAATAAATATCCTCACTAGTCCCCCGGACTCTGATTGATGCCTGTCAGACGCACTAAGAGACCTTTTTACAGCGCTGGGAGATAGAGTTGAACTACACATCTTTGTAGCAAAAATCTAACTCACTTTATTTAGTTATTACATTGGGTTTTCACAAAGAGAAAAAGGGGGCGTGGCCAGACACAGTGTCTGCCGATGACGTACTAAAACCTTGGAATGTAGGAGGCAAAAGACCTTGAGCTCACTGGGAAGCTCAAGTGTTATCAAGTGAGAATGAACATTTGGAAACAAAACATCTGCAATAACATGACAATAATATAAGACAAAATGGAGTCAGAGAACAAAATGGCTGCTATTAGGCTAAGTGATTATAGAGAATATATAAAAACCTAACAGTTCCACCCTTTTATCCCGAAGGGATAACTAAACAGAAATTATGTGTAATTTATAGCAAAATTATCAGTGGAAATAGTGTTCATAGAAAACATATTCATCTACTTTGATGTGATCGCTAAGTTGTTGCAAATTACTGATCTGATATTGTTTGGTAGGTGAGATTACACTTCATGTCATTGTTCACAGAAACACATTTTACCTTAGGGGAACAAATAAAAATAAAACAGACTTCAGCAACAGTAACATTTTGAGTCCAAATCATAACCATATCTACAGTTCGTTCACGGGAGGTTTGATGAGGTATTCTGGAAAATTTAAGCGGGTTACACCATCTTCTCGGATAATTGGGATCCAATATCTTATAGTGCTGATCAGTCAGATAGTATTGGAGACATATTGGAACTGAAACTGGAATAGGGACTAAACAAGTAATTATAATGTCCTGAACACTTTTACATTTCCTAAACAAAAGTCAGTTATACTTAGGAGCTTCTTTGAAATATACTCCCAAATGTTACCTGGGGCAATGGAACACGGGGAGCAATAGAGCGGGAATCTCTGTTCATTCTAATAAATTCAAAATAGAAAAAACCACAGAATAAGATGAAAAATGAACAGGTCAGGAAAATGTATTTCATCTGGAGTCTACAATTTATCACTGGTTTGGAATCTGGGCACATCTTAATCTTCCTCCTTGAGGGTGGGTGTGTTGTCATCTCTGAAGTCATCTGGGTGGTCATCTCGTTCTCCAATCAACAGATTTGGTGCGCGCTTTACTCTGGAAGCATGTATCCACGATGGATTGCCTTCAACCAAGATAGCTGTGCGAGTCACAGGGAGGCTCTAAAGATTTGTGTTGATATAACGCCTTTACCAAGACCACATCACCTGATTTAAATGGGTGCGTCGGAGCACTAGAAAGTAAAGAAACCACAGATGCTATTCAATTTTTCAATCAGTTTTGCCACATAAGCTTCCTTGATAAATTCCAGGTCACCTGTAATTAATATCCCTGTCTTAACTGCCCATGGCGTAGGAAATGGTTTACCCATTAAAATTTCGAAAGGGGACAACTTGTATGTAGAATTGGGGCCATAAGAATCTTTGCTAATACAGCTGGTAAATAAATATCCCATTTACTGAAAGAACCTGCAGTAGCCTTCCTAAATTTCTCTTTTATTGTGCGGTTTATTCGTTCAACAACATCTGAACTCTGGGGATATGAAACTTCTATTCAATCAACATAATTTACACAATCTGCTGTAATACTTTAGAAATAAAAGCTGGCCCTTTATCTGAATCTATCCTAATAGGACAACCTCATTTAGGAATAATTTCCTTACATAAAATTTTAGCAACAGTTTTCACATCTTCTTTTTACTACGTATATACATTTGGGCAATAAACCTTGTGGCTAAGACTTTTTAAGATTTTTATGAGCCATATTATTACTATAACTATCCCCTCTTTAATAAAGACCCAAAAGGTCTAAAAACAATGCTTGGAAAAAAAAAATCTTTAAAAAAAATGAATCGGGAGAAAACAAAAACTTAAACTGAAATAATAACATTCTCAGGGAAACATGGAAATACAGGAAAGAAACAAAAGAAACAAAAGAAACGGAGAAAAGAATAGCAACTTATACACATATATGAGATAACATTCCCTTAAACAACATGAAAAGAACTCACAATCATTCCATTTAAACAACCAAAACATAAGGAAGATAATAATCCACAAATTAAATTAATGTAAAGTCAGCTCACCATTCTCATCTATAAACTTTCTACTGCCAAAATTCTACCAAAACCAACTACATTAAATTCATACCTGGAAACAATGAACTAACAGCTTAAATCTTAAACAAAACACCGGTACGGGTAAAAGAAAAGATTAAGCTAAATAAACAAAACACAGTAACGGACTAAATTCTAAACAGAATCTGGGAATTGAAGCTCCATATACACTATACACAAACACAACCATAACAGCTCTAATTGGTAGAGAATCAAATCGGACTGAGGAGAGATTTACACTTATATTTAAATATTAATTGCTTGGGTATTAATTTAACCAGTAATCTTAATACAGTAAATAAAAGGAATATACTATGGGAAAGACCTGAATATATTTAACTTCTAAGACCATGATAGATTTAAAATAACCTCATACTCTGTGAGGTATCGGATAGTTCATATTCTGTTCTTAAGCATTTATAAAACATGATTGGATGTTAATTAAACATTCTCCGTGCCCAATATAATAGAGTTGGAGGCCTCAACAGCCATTGCACAAGCTGCAGAGATGCATTCTCTGCATTCTCTGAACAGTGATTGCCAATGATTTAGGAAAAAAAAAAATAAGTGACTAGTTTCAAGGTGTCTCTGTGATATTGTGATAAAACTGCCACCATGATTTTACAATGTTCTCTATAATACAAATGAAAAGATTTATCATAATTCAGAAGGCTCAGAGCAGGGGCAGAGATAAATGTTATTACAATTATCTAAACATTCTTTGTCATTTTTGGTGTCCATAGAATAATGTTTGGACAGTCTTTAATTGTGCATTTTGGAGCATTTGGTCCCAGTGGGAGCTGGCTGGGATTCATTGTTGGTAAAAGTTCATGAAGCCGACCAATTCAGCTTTATCACAGGGTGTTTGAAACGCAAAAATGTCTTTATCTCTGGCGGGGCTGACCAGATATTCACCCTTAGATATTATACAAACAAGATATTGAACTGAGTCTTTGCAATATTGTATTTTCTGAAAGCTTTTGATGCAGCACAATTGAGGAGAGAGAGAAACCTGTTTACATACCTCCATGCTCTGAATACACAATAACCACATTAACGTATTTGACAATTAACATATTTCACATAATCCTAGAACCATGTGGCTGAACCCATTATTATTTTAACACTTCACAGAGAGCCATAGAGTCTGTCACTGGCAAGTCCACTAAGTCTTTATGTCAAACAGTGACACATAAATTGGGACTTTTCAAAAAATGAATACAAAAAGACTGAGCCGTAGCACCAGCCGACATGCAGAAAAAAGGCATATCTCAAAATCAACAACTGTATTACATTGGGTATCGGCAGAAATGCTAATAAGGGCTTAAATATCCAAAACTATAGGAATTATCTGTATTATGAGCGGGCTATAATAGGGGTATAAACTAGGAAGATAGTCTTTATAATTACTCATTGCTTTACAAAGGTACAAACCATTGGCAGAATACTATGAATTATATCTTGTTAAAAGGGGGTTAGGGGCATTAAAAAAATCCGTACATCAACTTTTACTTCCAACAAGTTATGCCAATAAAGAAAATTAAGATACACAATTTACTTACTAAATCCTATATTATCAAGTTAATGGGGTAATCTGTATTTTTGGCTACTAAAGACTTTTTGTGTATAGAGCATTATGCTGCTCAAGATGTGGGTACATTTTCCATTTTGGTGGTCTAGAGGTGCAGAATGGGAAGGGAGGAGGGAGGGGGTGGGAGGGTAACACATTAAAGTTTGAAGCAGTTCATTTTCACTGCCTGTGAAATTTGATTGCACTACTTGTATTTAAACCACTGATAACAGTGTGGGGAAGACTTGGAGCCTAGAAGATCTAAAGCACTGTGAGTAATCTACATCTGTCTAGGGAAGGGGGAATGTCAAGAGAACCCCTACAGTGTCTCAACATGATTTAGCAAATGGGCAAGACTAATCACTAAACTAGTCATAGGAAGCCTCTGCACACATTAGATTATTGGTTAAAGTAGTGCTTCAGGAGAAGGCAAGAATCAGGGTCATGCCCAAGTCCATGGTAAAGTTCAGGAATCCATTCAAGGAAAGAGTATAGGAACAGGAAGGCTGAAACAGGGTAACTGTAAACTGGATAATGTGTCTGGAATCAGGACATGGAGATTGGAAGCTGGCTGGAAACTGAATACAGGGAGCTGGATACAGGGTATTGGAAGCTGGGCACTGGCTAGATACAAGATACTGGGAGCTGAATCCTGGCTGGATACATGATACAGAGATTGGATTATGACAGGATATAAAAGGCTGGATACAAGGTTGGAAAAGATAGGAAATCAAGACAAAGTAGCATATCCAAGGTAGACAAAACTAACCTTATATATGGGCATCTGGGATCCATTATGGGCGTCCTTTTGAAGGCTAGCAAACCACGCAGCCGGGCAGTGTAATGACATCATTACACAGCCCTGCCTAATGATGTCAGAAAAACATATTGGAGCTCAGGAACTGAACTCTTAAAGGGTATGTCCACCAAGAAAAAAATGTTTTACGTACTATAGCCCACCCCAGCTCACCCCCAACTGCCAACTTCATTTTGTAAAACAAGCAGCAGAAATGTACTTACACTCCTTTGTTCCCTCAGCTGCCTGCTCTGGCCCTTTCCGGAAGTTGCAACCAAGGCCCGAGCTGCCAGACTCATCTGTGATTGGCTGAGAGGCAGCCAATCATAGACAGGGCTGCTGGCTATGCAGACAGCCGAGGGAATGAAAGAGTGTAAGTACATTTCTGCTGCTTGTTTTAAAAAATGAAGTTGGCAGTTGAGGGTGGGCTACACTATGGAAATTGTTTTTTATAGGTACTGGATCAAGCAACCACAATGGATCCAGAGGGATTCCAGAGTCCTCAACGAGAAAAAAGAAGAAGCAGGGACCAGATGACTCAGACAGCTTCTACTCTTTACTTTTTGGAACTTTGGACAGGCACTGCAGGAGAACCATAAGGAGCTGAAGGGTAAGGTAAGGATTTTTTTTACATCACACAGTGGGACCAGCACTGGGAAAAAATTTTGTTTTGGTTGTGGACATGCCCTTTAACGAGAGGGTTTTGTGTCCCTTAAGCTTCTCCTTTTCTC
This sequence comes from Hymenochirus boettgeri, assembly GCA_019447015.1. Taxonomy (NCBI): domain Eukaryota; kingdom Metazoa; phylum Chordata; class Amphibia; order Anura; family Pipidae; genus Hymenochirus; species Hymenochirus boettgeri. The sequence goes on along the minus strand of CM033469.1, from coordinate 44,597,118 downwards.
GTTTCTTTTAATATATGCCTTTCACCAACCTGAAATACAAATTTCTTGTTGCCACACTCCACTGACCAAGCAACCAGAACACAACAAGCAGCATTTTTATTTTATAATTCCATGTTGAAATCTGAATTATTTAAACACTGACTAGAACTCCAATAGCCAGATGACAGTTTTAATGTTACAACTTGGAGAAAAAAAGTTTAATAATTCAAAAGCCAACGTACAAATTTTATTTTAAAAAAGGACCTATTTGGAAATGTCTTAGATTGCCACTGGCAACATGATACATCATGCTAAAATGTAAAGGTTATGCCTCTTACACAATAATCCCCATTTTCATTATAAAATCTATTTAATGCAAACTGGCATATTTTACTTATGATTAGTTTTCCTATTAAGTATTTACCGTTGATGCTGTTGTCAATGTAAACAATTGAAACCCTGAGTTCAGACAAAAAGGCAGAAAAAAGGCTAACCTTTTCAAAACAGAATATATCACAGCTTTTCTAAAGTTACCTCGATACAATAGGTAAAACATGGGCATTTATTCACAAATTAAAGCATCTCTGATGTTGTACTTAACATTCCAGATCTATTTTTTCCACTGTAATACAATAAACTGCAAATGTTTGTTTGTGCTATTAATTTGCTGCAGTCAATCAAATGTTAGGTTTTTACTAGGTTACTGCAGATGTTGCCAACCAATCAGATGTTGTGTTTTTACTGAAGTCTGATTGGTTGGGGTATATTAATAGCATGGACAAACGTTTCCACCTATTGCATCTGTCCCTATATTTTTTTTAACTAAATCCCAAAGGCAAAGCGGTCTCCAATGCATCTTTTTTAATTTAAAAAACTGCTCACATAATACTTCTGTAGTTGATGTTGTAAAAAAAATGTTTTCTGGGAACTTTTCTTGACCGTTCTATTGTCTGCAGTTTCCCGAAATGAATTTTTTAATTAGCTTTGAAATTTAGATTGAACGGGGAATATATTTAAAAAAAAAAAATCCCATTGGTCATTGCTGACAAATTTCAGGAAAATTGAATTGTGTTTTTTAATGAAGTAGACCACTTGATTTGAGAATATGAATTAAGTACAAAGAAATACGTCTCACGCACAAAAATTGCATTTTAATACCTCAGAGAATAATGTTATATTTATAATTCTATGAAACAGAGGAACACATTGCTTGGTGGGGTTTTATTTCTTGCAACCAAAGATAATTGGTGCACGCTTTGAGGTAACCGACTCATCAATAAGCAAAGAAACGAATGATGAATAACTGAATTAGCTATTCCTAGCACTGCCTGAAGATCTTTTAAGAAGTTCTATGCATGCTACGGGATGTGCTATTATAATTTACTAGGAAACGATAAAGTCCAACCAAAAAGACACACTCAATACATTGTGGAGGGTCCAAAGGATTTAAGCTTATTGGAGAATGATTTATTGAGAAAATACGTAGTAAACAAAGAAAATGGAACGTAAACATTCTTTTATAAGTGCTTGATGCAAAATCTAATATGGCATGTTTGACAGCAGAATAGCACAAATGTTGAGTCTAGTCATGGTACATGAAGCTATTGTATTTTAACCATATCTTATTTTAAAGGACACTATCATGTTCATTTATACCTTTTTTATATTTTCCTTACTCCTAAACTTTTTGCTGCATGAATAATGATTTATCGGAATATATAATTATATTATAAGTTACCAAGGAGTCCCATAAGCATTTTGGTTCTCAAACTTCTTTAGACACATGCCAATGCAAATTTTTCTTGTGACACATCTGTATTATTAATGTTGAAATTAATGTTTTAACTACCCATATACATATACTTTTAATTCATGGAAGTCCCGAGGGTGGCGAGCGTAAACCCGGGGGAAGCCTGCAGGTGGCCATTACATCGGCTGGATCGGGTAGTATACTTTACTTACCTTGATCGGGTAGTATACTTTACTTACCTTGATTGGGTAGTATACTTTACTTACCTTGATCGGGTAGTATACTTTACTTACCTTGATCGGGTAATATACTTTACTTACCTTGATCGGGTAGTATACTTTACTTACCTTGATCGGGTAATATACTTTACTTAGAATAATGAAAAAAGTCCTCTGCACTCGTACTAAGTGTGGGTGCTCACTCCTCAAAAAAATCCAACCCTTGATGGATTTAACATACGAGAATAATGAAGAAGCAAGGGTGGCACTCCAAACCGTAACTTTATTCAATATAGACCAAACAACATCTCACAACGTTCGAGGGGGGGGAGGGGGCACGTATCCCCCGAAACGTTGTGAGATGTGTTGGTCTATATTGAATAAAGTTATGGTTGGAGTGCCACCCTTGCTTCTTCATTATTCTAATATACTTTACTTACCTTGATCGGGTAGTATACTTTACTTACCTTGATCGGGTAGTATACTTTACTTACCTTGATCGGGTAGTATACTTTACTTACCTTGATCGGGTAGTATACTTTACTTACCTTGATCGGGTAGTATACTTTACTTTACACATCAAAACATTGTTTTGATGTGAACTGCCGCTTTGTGTCCCCTCTAGCGCTGCACTCCTGTTATGGGCTGGATTCAATGGAGTGCCCTACCTCCCAGTTGGATGGACATGGGGGTTTTGTTGCCCTTCATTTTGAACATTGAGAGGGGGGTATAAGACCTCTAGCCACTTAATTGGGATCCCTGAACCTTTTGGTACATTGGTATAGACGGGGGACGCCCCGGTTTTAGTATTTATGGTTCTTGTGTGTATTTTGCTATTGGTTTTTATTGCTTTGTATGGCATAATAAAATTATTCAATTGTTGCTTTACAGTGGTGTGCTCCATTGTCTTTAGCCCTCACTCCATTTATTACTTACGGTTTATATCACCAGGAGCACCGCCTTAATAAGGCGATCACAGCAGCTTCACTATGAGCTGTACAACCAGGAGCACGATACACACATACAATCGCAGGTACGTCAGACGATGTGTACCAAACGTCTGTTTCAAACACGTATCTTTAATCTACCGAAGATCAGTTATATAATTTTAGGATTTTCTTTACATTTTTGTTCTATTTTTCTTATTTAGAAATCCAACAGAATAAAAGGAAATGAAATAACGGAAGTAAAAGTAGAACAGGAGATAATCCCTGAAAAAAATAAAGAATTCAAGACGGAAGAAATATAAAAATGGATGCAAAAAAATCTTTCTTTGTGACCATTGTGAAGAAAGTACCAAACCAGAAAACATAAGGGAGCAGAGAATATACCAGGTAAGATAATTAGGAAATGTATTATTCTACATTATAAAAGGTCCTTAATGTATCCAATAATTTGTATCAACTCTATTACCTGTGAAATCAACACAATTATAATGTTATTGTTTTAAGGTCCATTCACAAGTGCGATCAAGGGACTGACCGGGGCGCACATTGGTGTACAGAAAGGCTGTTTTGCCCAACTATCGTATAACGTATGGGTGCTCAGATGGGTGAAACAGACATTCGGTCGGGCCTCGTCGGTAATCTGCTGGGTTGGAGCATCAACAAGGCCCGAGAGAGCTCCCATATATTAAATAATACTCTGACTAAATGGCCATTAAGTACACCGTCTTCTGTATGAAGCTTTAGATTCACTGCTGTCTGTTAGTTTGGAAGCACAAATGGGTGATAAAAGAAATAAATGCCTATAACAGCCTTGTGACCATCTGATCCTGCATTCAGCAAACCGCAATAGGCTACAGCATTGGCCAGCTGTTATTGAAAATTTCTAATAAGTCTATACTAATCTATAGGGAGTTGATGCTGCTTTGCATTGCCACTTAAATGATCTTCCAATACAGAGTACAGGGAGATCTTATCAAGAATGTGTTATATGGTTTAAAAGCAAATGGCAGACAGCAAAAGGAGGACTGGCCTAACAGTGGGTGCTGAACCATTCAGCCCTCCAGTTCATCAGACACTGTTAGTTTAGCCTTTTAGTTCATCAGACATTGTTAGGTCAGACCTTTAGTTTACCAGGCACGGTTAGGTCACCATTCCAGTTCAGCAGACACTGTTAGGTCAGACCTCCAGTTCACCACAAACTCTTAGGTCAGCCCTCCATTTCTCCAGACACTGCTAGGTCAGCCCCCCTGTTTACCAGACACTGTCAGTTCTACAGACGCTATAAGGTCAGCCCTCTAGCACACCAGCCACTGTAAGTTTTACCCTCCAGTTAACCAGACACTGTAAGGTCAACCCACTAGTTCACCAGCCAGTGTTTACTTAAAAGTGGCTGTGAACTGGAGGGCTGACTTTACCATATCTGTTGGACTGGAGAGATAACTTTAGGTCACCATTCCAGTTCAGCAGACACTGTTAGGTCAGACCTCCAGTTCACCACAAACTCTTAGGTCAGCCCTCCATTTCTCCAGACACTGCTAGGTCAGCCCCCCTGTTTACCAGACACTGTCAGTTCTACAGACGCTATAAGGTCAGCCCTCTAGCACACCAGCCACTGAAGTTTTACCCTCCAGTTAACCAGACACTGTAAGGTCAACCCACTAGTTCACCAGCCAGTGTTTACTTAAAAGTGGCTGGTGAACTGGAGGGCTGACTTTACCATATCTGTTGGACTGGAGAGATAACTTAACAGTGGCTGGTGAACTAAAAGGCTAACTTAACAGTGACTGCTGAACCCTCCAGCCCCCCAGTTCATCAGATACTGTTTGGTCAGCCCTCCAGTTCCCTAGACACTGTTATGTCAGCCCTTCAGTTCACCACACACATTTAGCTCAGCTCACCTATTAACCAGACCCTGTTAGCTACCAGTGTCTGGTGAACTGGGGGCTGACCTAACAGTGTCTGGTGATCTGGAAGGCTGACATATATGGGGGTGGTAATACATGTGCCAAACGAGTGCCCCCAAACGAGACTGGTAAACAATTTTCCCACATGAGTGTGACTGGTACATACAAATGTGCCCACGGTGTGACTGTTACATTTAAGTTTGCCACAGTGACTGGTACATACACATTTAAACACAGTGGCTACTACATATAAATTTGCCCACAGTGTGACTGGTACATATTAGTTTGCCCAATGTGAATGGTACATATAATAATGGCCACAGTGATTGATACATATTAGTTTTCCACAGTGTGACTGGTACATATAATTATCCCACAGTGTGACTGGTACATATAAGTTTGCCCATTGTGAATGGTACATATAAAATGGCCACAGTGATTAATTTATATTAGTTATCCCACAGTGTGGACTGGTACATATAAGTTATCCCATAGTGTGACTGGTACATATAATTTATCCCCAGTGTGACTGTACTATAGTTATCCCATAGTGTGACTGGTACATATAAGTTATCCACAGTGTGACTGTACATATAGTTATCCCATGTGTGACTGGTACATATAAGTTTATCCCTAGTGTGACTGGTACATATAAATTATCCATAGTGTGACTGGTACTATAAGTTATCCCACAGTGTGACTGGTACATATAGTATCCCAAGTGTGACGGGTACATATAGTTATCCCATAGTGTGACTGGTACATATAAGTTATCCCATAGTGTGACTGGTACATTAAGTATCCAACAGTGTGACTGGTACTATAAGTTATCCAACAGTGTGACTGGTACATATAAGTTATCACCACATGTGACTGTACATATAAGTTTCCCATAGTTGACTGGTACATATAGTTTCCCACAGTGTGACTGGTACTATAAGTTATCCATAGTGTGACTGGTACATATAAGTTATCCCATAGTGTGACTGGTACATATAAGTTATCCCACAGTGTGACTGGTACTATAAGTTCCATGTGTACGTACATATAGTTATCCCACAGTGTGACTGGTACATATAAGTTATCCCATAGTGTGACTGTACATATAGTTATCCCATAGTGTGACTGGTACATATAAGTTATCCCACAGTGTGATTGTACATATAAGTTATCCCATAGTGTGACTGGTACATATAAGTTATCCCGTGGATGTACAATAAGTTATCCATAGTGTGACTGGTAATCTAAGTTATCCCATAGTGTGACTGGTACATATAAGTTATCCCATAGTGTGACTGGTACATATATTTCCATAGTGTGACTGGTACAAATAAAAGTCTGACCATACTCACTGTAACAGGAACAAAGGTGATGGCACGCAGAACAGCTACACACTCTGTAAGGAAAGACTTCTACAACGCAATCCACATTTTTTTTTGTACCTGCTTCCCGCCGTGTACAAGTGCTGGCTAACCCAAAAGGCTCACTCTATCTCATGAGAGAAGCAGCCCTACCTTGATAGGATGTCATGTCATTAATGAACATCCGTCTACATTCTTAGTGCAAATCCAGGACGAGACGTACATTTTTGTCTTTTTTTTTCTCCTGTACCAGAACCTAGAATTGAAGTAGAAACTCCTGTCAATGATAAAATTACAGAAAAAATCAATTTATAGGAGGAACAGGAAACAGAAATGGAGCATGACACAGAACTGCAGGAACAGAGGCACCTTCAGGTACAGGATAGTGGGATTGGTGTGTCTACATTGTACTTTTATTCTGTGCATATAAACCGAGCAAACACCACACCTCTCATTAACTTATAAAATCTGATATGATTCAAGAATTGTCCAACGGGTTCCAATTCTTAAAAAAAGGTCTGCATCTGTATTAACCTCTTTATAATGATAAGACTCAATCAGAGAGATTCACCCGAGTCTCGGGTGAGTCTCACCCGCACATAAGTATTTCATGCCAGCTATTAGCTGACATTAAATACTTACGAGTAACAGCTGCGCAGCCTCTGGTAAATTGCTTTGCAATGGCTGTGCGAATGCCTCTTCCAGTACTCACGCAATTGCCACAAAGCGAGACTTAACGTCGGGTTACCGAACGTAAATGGGTTAGCGCGCGTTAAGGGCTGAAAGGAGCTCCTCTGTAAATTGCCCTGAATGTTCACTAAGCTTCAACCAAAATAGAATTTTGTACCAAAATGTATCTAGCTGATATCTTCATCACTTCCACTACAGATACTAGCACATCTATATATGTGCAGATCATAGTACATACACAACTTACAAACTATTTTCCTCCTGAAATAGAATTAACATCTATTATTAGAAAGAAGATCCTAGAGGATTTTGGCATAGTAAGTACACCACCATTCTAAATCACTGAGTATATTGCTGCACATGAGACATCATAGCCTGAAAATGAGATAAATTAACTGATCCTTAGTACATTTTATATATTAGTTGGCTGAAATAATCTCTGTGTAGTAAGATGGACAAATCAGTTCAGTTTTATTTCTGCAAAAATGTGCAGGGTGAATCCAAGTTTCAGTGAGACTTTGGTCATCTCTCCCATACAAAAGATATTGTACTGGGACAAAGTACATAAGTTGGTACTAATTGTATAATTACACTAGTTACACGGACCCTAAGAAATGATCTCTGTTTACAAACATAAAATTAATAGACCAATCCTTAAGGAAGGACTGGACAAATTCAAAGACCCATAAGCCCATCCAACTAGAAATTTACTGCTGGCAACTTGGATTTTAGAGTTTTATATTGATATCTATGGGACTAGCTACTCAAAAGTAAAAGTGACTCCTACAGATATCTAACTGGTTTCTAATGTAAAAAAAACCCATTTGTCTACCCCTGAATTAAGGTCTGCAATGTATTGTAATATATTGCCCATCAAAAGGCTTTATGGGGTATAGGGCATTAAACAGTTCCCAAACCAAATGCATGACATGGAAATTCATTTATTATTGTAATATGGTGAAAAATATGCATTAAATGTATCTGTAATATTACGCATATCACATAATATCAATTATACATGAAATAGATGTAATTATAAATTATGTAATAACTTTAATTCCCATTCACTTATTGTCCTGTTTTAATTTATGAATATTTCTCGTACACCACAACACCTAATGAATCTGATTGTTATCAGGTTAGAATTGTGGCTGATGAGTCGTGAAACACACAGAACTGAAGGAAACAGAGGCACCTTCAGGTACTGTATAATGGGATTGGTAGTCTATATTGTACTTTTATTCTGTCAAATAAACGAACAAACACCACACATCTCATTTACTTATAAATCTGATATGATTCTAGAATTGTCCAACTGCTCCAATTCTTAAAAACATCTTGTCTGCCCCTGTATTACCTCTGTGTAATGACTAATGTTTACTGACCTTCCACCAAAATAGGAATTTTGTAACAATTCTATGGCTAAAGGTTCTCTAGCTGATTTCTTCTCCTCACTCCAGCACAGACACCAGCACATCTGTATGTGACAGATTATAGTTCACACAAGAACTAACAACCTGTTGCTCATTGTTAAATTATTATTTTATGTTTAAATGGTGCTAATTTTGCCCCAACCAATCAGATGTTAGCTTACAAATGTTAAACAAGATCTGATGGTTGGGGCAAAATTAGCACCATTTTAAATGATTAGAACTTTTATTGAGTCTCCCTAAATGTTCACTAACCTTCCACCAAAATAGGATATTTTGTACCAAATCCATGGCTCTAAAGGTTGTCTAGCTGATTTCTTCCTCACTCCAGCACATCCATATGTGTACAGATCATAGTTTGCTCATTTATGCTAATTTTTTAATGTTTTTCTGTTTTTCATTTATTTTTTATGGGCTTTTTTTGCAGTTTATCATCTACTGCACCACCTTCTGAAATACATTAGAGCATGTTTGTCTATTCTGGAAATACAAGGAAATGATTGAAAACGAGAGACAACAGAAAGTAGAATTGGACAATTTAAAATCCATTATTAAAGGGTAAGTCCAGCCCCAAAATGAAAACTTACATACAGGTAAATCACCACCCAAAACCCTAAACGGTCTGAAATCCTGCACAATGTCCTGTTTCCCCTGTTTCTGATTCCTGGTTCTTCCAGTTAGCAACTGTCAGTTATGGATTTGACAGTTGACATCACAGCCAATGACTGAATGTTAATCCCCTTTCTGCCTCTTCTGAGCATGCCCAGGCTCAGTACAGGTTTCTAAATTGCTCAGTTTTCATGAGACATCCAGAAGCATAGCAGGCATACAGTAATTAATTTATAGGACAACTATGATATATCAACACATTTGAAAGAGGCCATTCTTTCTTAAAGATGTTCTTATGAGGGTGGAGTTGTCCTTTAAGGAGAATATCCTAGATGATCTTGGCATAGTGAGCTAGAGATGTAGTGTGGGTTTGAATACAACCCGGGTCTCTGAGGAAGCGGAAGTTCTGCGAACGTGCCTGCCACGCCCCCTCCCTTGGCGTCTCCTCTCCCATGGATTATCATGTTGAACTTCTGCTATTTTAATAAATGTGGAGATTTATTTATCCATTTGGTCTGAGGTATACCTTGCTTGGATGCATCCTTCTGCCCCATACATTTTTTACAACCTGGTTTCGAATAGAATCGGTTTCAAAATGCAAACTATTCACTTAGTATTACTACTAAATTTTTTTAACTTTGGGGTTTTTTTCCAGAAAATTTCAAATTTTGGTAACTCAAATTCAGAATTTTCGATTTTGGTAACCCTTTGATATTCAAGTTGATTTAGGTTAACTCAAATTAAAACATATCGGCAACCCTCGAATCTGAAAGTCGGTTTCAGTAACTCTCAAATTTAAGTTTCTACTAAGTTTTGGTTATATGTACAATGTTCCCCAGAATATTTCACAGGCCCATGTGTCATTAATTTGGCTTGAAGAGCAAAATTACCCATAGACTATATGGATACAATCCTCAAATGTGGATATTTTGAAGTTTAAGGGTCATGTCAAAACAGTTAGTTTCATGGTCATAATCACAATCACTGATACCCCCAACCTCCACACAGACACAGGTACACACACCTTCTGACCTACACTTCCATTCCTTGGCTCCATACTAAAAGGATAACTATAGTCAACAAATTTGATCTATCAAAAAAGTTTGTTCTTTTATCATACACACAAAAAAGACACCCCCAACCTGACACAGGTACACACACCTTCTGACCTACCCTTCCATTTCTGTGCCAGTCATACTTAAAGGGTAACTATAGTCAAAAAAATATTTTGACCAATGATCAAAAAAAGTTAGTTTTTTTTACCCTCAACCTTACACAGATACACACACCTATTGACCTTCCCTTTCATCCTGTGGCAGTCAGTATAGTAACTTACTATACGTAACTATAGAAAAAAAAAACACACCAGTGCCCTTTTTCATTGACATAGCAAATTTATTGAGTTTTAAAACCAGCGGCAAGACACTCGCATTCCCTTACAAAATGTAGTTTATACTTAAACTCTCCCTTTAAAGTTTCAAATTATTAACTTTCTTGTTTTAATGTATAAACATTTCAGGGTCCCATTGTCACAGTGTGTGGATCAGCAGTGACTGCTGTGAAAAATGAAGATGCTAAATGACTGAGGCCCCTTTAGGTACAGTATAGGGTGATGGGTGAACTGGAGGGCTGACTTTACCATATCTGTTGGACTGGAGAGATAACTTTAGGTCACCATTCCAGTTCAGCAGACACTGTTAGGTCAGACCTCCAGTTCACCACAAACTCTTAGGTCAGCCCTCCATTTCTCCAGACACTGCTAGGTCAGCCCCCCTGTTTACCAGACACTGTCAGTTCTACAGACGCTATAAGGTCAGCCCTCTAGCACACCAGCCACTGTAAGTTTACCCTCCAGTTAACCAGACACTGTAAGGTCAACCCACTAGTTCACCAGCCAGTGTTTTACTAAAGTGGCTGGTGAACTGGAGGGCTGACTTTACCATATCTGTTGGACTGGAGAGATAACTTAACAGTGGCTGGTGAACTAAAAGGCTAACTTAACAGTGACTGCTGAACCCTCCAGCCCCCCAGTTCATCAGATACTGTTTGGTCAGCCCTCCAGTTCCCTAGACACTGTTATGTCAGCCCTTCAGTTCACCACACACATTTAGCTCAGCTCACCTATTAACCAGACCCTGTTAGCTACCAGTGTCTGGTGAACTGGGGGGCTGACCTAACAGTGTCTGGTGATCTGGAAGGCTGACATATATGGAGGGTGGTAATACATGTGCCAAACAGAGTGCCCCCAAACAGAGACTGGTAAATACAAATTTTCCCACAGTGAGTGTGACTGGTACATACAAATGTGCCCACGGTGTGACTGTTACATTTAAGTTTGCCCACAGTGACTGGTACATACACATTTAAACACAGTGGCTACTACATATAAATTTGCCCACAGTGTGACTGGTACATATTAGTTTGCCCAATGTGAATGGTACATATAATAATGGCCACAGTGATTGATACATATTAGTTTTCCCACAGTGTGACTGGTACATATAAGTTATCCCACAGTGTGACTGGTACATATAAGTTTGCCCATTGTGAATGGTACATATAATAATGGCCACAGTGATTAATTTATATTAGTTATCCCACAGTGTGACTGGTACATATAAGTTATCCCATAGTGTGACTGGTACATATAAGTTATCCCACAGTGTGACTGGTACATATAAGTTATCCCATAGTGTGACTGGTACATATAAGTTATCCCACAGTGTGACTGGTACATATAAGTTATCCCATAGTGTGACTGGTACATATAAGTTATCCCATAGTGTGACTGGTACATATAAATTATCCCATAGTGTGACTGGTACATATAAGTTATCCCACAGTGTGACTGGTACATATAAGTTATCCCATAGTGTGACTGTACATATAGTTATCCCATAGTGTGACTGGTACATATAAGTTATCCATAGTGTGACTGGTACATCTAAGTTATCCAACAGTGTGACTGGTACATATAAGTTATCCAACAGTGTGACTGGTACATATAAGTTATCCCACAGTGTGACTGGGACATATAGTTATCCCATAGTGTGACTGGTAACATATAAGTTATCCCACAGTGTGACTGGTACATATAAGTTATCCCATAGTGTGACTGGTACATATAAGTTATCCCTAGTGTGGACTGGTACCTATAAGTTATCCCACAGTGTGACTGGTACATATAAGTTATCCCATAGTGTGACTGGTACATATAAGTTATCCCACAGTGTGACTGGTACATATAAGTTATCCCATAGTGTGACTGGTACATATAAGTTATCCCATAGTGTGACTGGTACATATAAGTTATCCCATAGTGTGACTGGTACATATAAGTTATCCCATAGTGTGACTGGTACATATAAGTTATCCCATAGTGTGACTGGTACATATAAGTTATCCCATAGTGTGACTGGTACAAATAAAAGTCTGACCATACTCACTGTAACAGGGAACAAAGGTGATGGCACGCAGAACAGCTACACACTCTGTAAGGAAAGACTTCTACAACGCAATCACACATTTTTTTTTGTACCTGCTTCCCGCCGTGTACAAGTGCTGGCTAACCCAAAAGGCTCACTCTATCTCATGAGAGAAGCAGCCCTACCTTGATAGGATGTACATGTCATTAATGAACATCCGTCTACATTCTTAGTGCAAATCCAGGACGAGACGTACATTTTTGTCTTTTTTTTTCTCCCTGTACCAGAACCTAGAATTGAAGTAGAAACTCCTGTCAATGATAAAATTACAGAAAAAATCAATTTATAGGAGGAACAGGAAACAGAAATGGAGCATGACACAGAACTGCAGGAAACAGAGGCACCTTCAGGTACAGGATAGTGGGATTGGTGGTCTACATTGTACTTTTATTCTGTGCATATAAACCGAGCAAACACCACACCTCTCATTAACTTATAAAATCTGATATGATTCAAGAATTGTCCAACGGGTTCCAATTCTTAAAAAAAGGTCTGCATCTGTATTAACCTCTTTATAATGATAAGACTCAATCAGAGAGATTCACCCAGAGTCTCTGGGTGAGTCTCACCCGCACATAAGTATTTCATGCCAGCTATTAGCTGACATTAAATACTTACGAGTAACAGCTGCGCAGCCTCTGGTAAATTGCTTTGCAATGGCTGTGCGAATGCCTCTTCCAGTACTCACGCAATTGCCACAAAGCGAGACTTAACGTCGGGTTAACCGAACGTAAATGGGTTAGCGCGCCGTTAAGGGCTGAAAGGAGCTCCTCTGTAAATTGCCCTGAATGTTCACTAAGCTTCAACCAAAATAGAATTTTGTACCAAAATGTATCTAGCTGATATCTTCATCACTTCCACTACAGATACTAGCACATCTATATATGTGCAGATCATAGTACATACACAACTTACAAACTATTTTCCTCCTGAAATAGAATTAACATCTATTATTAAGAAGAAGATCCTAGAGGATTTTGGCATAGTAAGTACACCACCATTCTAAATCACTGAGTATATTGCTGCACATGAGACATCATAGCCTGAAAATGAGATAAATTAACTGATCCTTAGTACATTTTATATATTAGTTGGCTGAAATAATCTCTGTGTAGTAAAGATGGACAAATCAGTTCAGTTTTATTTCTGCAAAAATGTGCAGGGTGAATCCAAGTTTACAGTGAGACTTTGGTCATCTCTCCCATACAAAAGATATTGTACTGGGACAAAGTACATAAGTTGGTACTAATTGTATAATTACACTAGTTACAGGAGCCCTAAGAAATGATCTCTGTTTACAAACATACAAATTAATAGACCAATCCTTAAGGAAGGACTGGACAAATTCAAAGACCCAATAAGCCCATCCAACTAGAAATTTACTGCTGGCAACTTGGATTTTAGAGTTTTATATTGATATCTATGGGACTAGCTACTCAAAAGTAAAAGTGACTCCTACAGATATCTAACTGGTTTCTAATGTAAAAAAAAACCCATTTGTCTACCCCTGAATTAAGGTCTGCAATGTATTGTAATATATTGCCCATCAAAAGGCTTTATGGGGTATAGGGCATTAAACAGTTCCCAAACCAAATGCATGACATGGAAATTCATTTATTATTGTAATATGGTGAAAAATATGCATTAAATGTATCTGTAATATTACGCATATCACATAATATCAATTATACATGAAATAAGATGTAATTATAAATTATGTAATAACTTTAATTCCCATTCACTTATTGTCCTGTTTTAATTTATGAATATTTCTCGTACACCACAACACCTAATGAATCTGATTGTTATCAGGTTAGAATTGTGGCTGATGAGTCTGTGAAACACACAGAACTGAAGGAAACAGAGGCACCTTCAGGTACTGTATAATGGGATTGGTAGTCTATATTGTACTTTTATTCTGTGCAAATAAACCGAACAAACACCACACATCTCATTTACTTATAAATCTGATATGATTCTAGAATTGTCCAACTGTCTCCAATTCTTAAAAACATCTTGTCTGCCCCTGTATTTACCTCTGTGTAATAAGACTAATGTTTACTGACCTTCCACCAAAATAGGATATTTTGTAACAAATTCTATGGCTAAAGGTTCTCTAGCTGATTTCTTCCTCACTCCAGCACAGACACCAGCACATCTGTATGTGTACAGATTATAGTTCACACAGAACTAACAACCTGTTTGCTCATTGTTAAATTATTATTTATTGTTTAAAATGGTGCTAATTTTGCCCCAACCAATCAGATGTTAGCTTACAAATGTTAAACAAGATCTGATTGGTTGGGGCAAAATTAGCACCATTTTAAATGATTAGAACTTTTATTGAGTCTCCCTAAATGTTCACTAACCTTCCACCAAAATAGGATATTTTGTACCAAAATCCATGGCTCTAAAGGTTGTCTAGCTGATTTCTTCCTCACTCCAGCACATCCATATGTGTACAGATCATAGTTTGCTCATTTATGCTAATTTTTTAATGTTTTTCTGTTTTTCAATTTTTTATGGGCTTTTTTTGCAGTTTATCATCTACTGCCACCACCTTCTGAAATACATTAGAGCATGTTTGTCTATTCTGGAAATACAAGGAAATGATTGAAAACGAGAGACAACAGAAAGTAGAATTGGACAATTTAAAATCCATTATTAAAGGGTAAGTCCAGCCCCAAAATGAAAACTTACATACAGGTAAATCACCACCCAAAACCCTAAACGGTCTGAAATCCTGCACAATGTCCTGTTTCCCCTGTTTCTGATTCCTGGTTCTTCCAGTTAGCAACTGTCAGTTATGGATTTGACAGTTGACATCACAGCCAATGACTGAATGTTAATCCCCTGTCTGCCTCTTCTGAGCATGCCCAGGCTCAGTACAGGTTTCTAAATTGCTCAGTTTTCATGAGACATCCAGAAGCATAGCAGGCATACAGTAATTAATTTATAGGACAAACTATGATATATCAACACATTTGAAAGAGGCCATTCTTTCTTAAAGATGTTCTTATGAGGGTGGAGTTGTCCTTTAAGGAGAATATCCTAGATGATCTTGGCATAGTAAGAGCTAGAGATGTAGTGTGGGTTTGAATACAACCCGGGTCTCTGAGGAAGCGGAAGTTCTGCGAAACGTGCCTGGCCACGCCCCCTCCCTTGGCGTCTCCCTCTCCCATGGATTAATCATGTTGAACTTTCTGCTATTTTAATAAATGTGGAGATTTATTTATCCATTTGGTCTGAGGTATACCTTGCTTTGGATGCATCCCTTCTGCCCCATACATTTTTTACAACCTGGTTTCGAATAGAATCGGTTTCAAAATGCAAACTATTCACTTAGTATTACTCAAATTTTTTTAACTTTGGGGGTTTTTTTCCAGAAAATTTCAAATTTTGGTAACTCAAATTCAGAATTTTCGATTTTGGTAACCCCTTTGAATATGCAAGTTGATTTAGGTAACTCAAATTAACAATATCGGCAACCCTCGAATCTGAAAGTCGGTTTCAGTAACTCTCAAATTTAAGTTTCTACTAAGTTTTGGTTATATGTACATGTTCCCCAGAATATTTCACAGGCCCATGTGTCATTAATTTGGCTTGAAGAGCAAAATTACCCATAGACTATAATGGATACAATCCTCAAATGTGGATATTTTGAAGTTTAAGGGTCATGTCAAAACAGTTAGTTTCATGGTCATAATCACAATCACTGATACCCCCAACCTCCACACAGACACAGGTACACACACCTTCTGACCTACACTTCCATTCCTTGGCATCCATACTAAAAGGATAACTATAGTCAAAAACAAAATTTGATCTATCAAAAAAAGTTTGTTCTTTTATCATACACACAAAAAAAGACACCCCCAACCTGACACAGGTACACACACCTTCTGACCTACCCTTCCATTTCTGTGCCAGTCATACTTAAAGGGTAACTATAGTCAAAAAAAAATATTTTGACCAATGATCAAAAAAAGTTAGTTTTTTTTACCCCTCAACCTTACACAGATACACACACCTATTGACCTTCCCTTTCATTCCTGTGGCAGTCAGTATAGTAACTTACTATACGTAACTATAGAAAAAAAAAACACACCAGTGCCCTTTTTCATTGACATAGCAAGATTATTGAGTTTTAAAACCAGCGGCACAGACACTCGCATTCCCTTACAAAATGTAGTTTATACTTAAACTCTCCCTTTAAAGTTTCAAATTATTAACTTTCTTGTTTTAATGTATAAACATTTCCAGGGTCCCATTGTCACAGTGTGTGGATCAGCAGTGACTGCTGTGAAAAATGAAGATGCTAAAGTGACTGAGGCCCCTTTAGGTACAGTATAGGGTGATGGGTGATCTATGTTATTATTGTATTACTATTATATGTAATCATACAGTGCAAACACAATGCAAATGTACATCACACACCATAGAGTTTCCCTGTATTATGTATATAGTGCAGGATGGATCTATTTATCACTCCCAATAAACTGTTATAAAACTGCATGTAAGCAAAAGGTGCACATTAAAAGTCTATATCCTTTTGACCATGTAAACATCCCCCAGTGATTTCTTCTTTACTGCAACTGTTACTTTACTGTTAGTAGCTTATACTTGATACTTGGTAAAACTGCAAATTGGGATGATTGTATAACAAAGTACAGAAACATCCAATATCTATCTGAGGAGCTACAAACACATGTCTATGTGTGTGTACAGATTGTAGGGTAACCAACAATATAAAATGATTATAACCAGATACTGCTAATATAGAAACAATGTGTGTTATTAGACTATAATTTATGGTTTTCTGCCGTTTACCAGAAAATACTGAAATGAAAAAACTAAATCGAAAAAGGAATCATCGCAGAAGGCGCATGGTAAGTCTATTACCCCAGTGAACCACAGAGCAGCCCTAGAGATGTCCTTATGGGCTGTTATATATTGTAATATTCCCCTATCAATACACCATATTGGGGTACAGGGTATTATTAATTGGGGCTTTATCGGTGGTGGGTGTATCAGCTTTCTCGAATGGGCGCACGGTCGCAGAACGTTCCCATCGAGTGGTCCTTTGGGAAAGACCGAAAATTTCCCACGGGCATGGTAGCCTCCCTGTAGAGGGAGTCGGCCACGGTCGAGGAAAACACACAGTCCCGAGCAGTCTCCTTATGCTGTGTATATGCTGTGTATAGGGAGAATGCTCGGGACTGTGCGTATTGTGATCTTTGAAAAATGAAAAACAGGATCGTACAGATACAAAAATCTGTCATGTGTGTACCCAGCTTTACACTTCCCAATCCTAGTTCATGACATAGGAATGGTAACATTACAATAGTTATAAAATAATACATTAATCCCAAGAACATTAGAGCCTTTATAGCTATAAATTTAAGATTTACAGTGATTATAATTATATTATTTTATTTTTGAAGGAGGAGCCTTGTGACAAAGACTGGGAACCACCAGAGGAACACAAAGGACTTTTAGGTAAAGTATAAGGGGATTGGTGATAAATATTATACTTTAAACTATCTTATGTAAGGCTGGGTACACACCATACCATATATTTGTCTATCAGACCGATATTACCATGTATTAGTTGGTCGGCCGGAACTATTGTTCAGTGTATTTGTAATAATTAACTATATCAAGAAATTCATTGATATTTATAGAATATTCATATTTGTTTAAGTCTCATTAGATTCTTGAATAGTCCATCTGTCTGCCCCTTTACTACAGTGATTTTACACAAAAACAGAAACACCCAATATCTAAGGCTCTGTAAACTCTCACAATCCGATGACATTTCTATGGGTGTACATGGGAACAATGTGTGTAATTACACTATAATACATGAGTGTGATATTTTATAATGGGAGGTGCAGTGGTATATATCCTTATAAAAATCACTCAGCTATGTCACTAAGTGACTCATTTCTTATATTTCTTATATCCCACTACTCCGCCCATTCCAGTGTTCATGCCTGGACAATGACTCAGCATTTTTTGCTGTGTTTAACTTCACTAACAGAACCTGCTGGAGCTGCTTCCTGTCACTTCATAACCAAATTCTCTCTCCCCTCCACAAAGATTTGTTTAACCGCATAGATGCTGGGCTGGGATGTTCCTTTCCACTGAGTTTAAGTTACAGAAGGTAGCTTGGGGGATTTAAAGGGCATGTCCACCCCCAAAACTATAATCCCCCCAACTACTGGCCCCACCATGTATTTGTGTTAATCCTTACCTCACATCCCAGCTCCATAGGGTTCTCCTGTAAACCCCCCCCCCCCCCCCAAAGTCCCAAACTAACCACCAGGAGATAGCAGGCTCTGCCTGCTATCTTGCCTCCGGTAGATATTTGCCATGCGCACTGCAGCCCTTCTCCCCCTCCCTCCCCCTCCCTCTCCCTCCCTCTCCCTCCCGTTCTACTTCCCCTCCCCCTAGCACAAATCCCCCTTAATATGCTGCTCCCCCATGTCCCCCAGCCCCAACCGCATCTTTTTTTTTTTCAAAAAGCTCCCCAAACTCTTACTTACCTCTCCGCTTTCCTCTGCTGCACTGAATGACCGGCAGCCGCGTCCGTGATTGGCTGCCGCTCAGCCAATCACAGACGCGACTGCCGGTCCCGCCCCTCTGCTTGCATTCTCGCAAGCAGAGGGCCGGCAGTGCGGCGGAGGAACGAGGGGAGGTAAGTAAGAGTTTGAGGGGCTTTCTGAAAAAAATATTTGTGTGGTTGGGGCTGGGGGACCAAGGGGAGCAGCATATTAAAATTAAGTTTATGGGGTGGACATACCCTTTAAGGTAGAAATAGGGACAAGGCTAGAATTTAAAATGTGAATGGGGTGAAGGAATCCAATATTACTCCTCGGTGGCGTAATATCCTAATATTACACTGTAAGGGGCGCATTATCCCTTATATAATTTACTGTTTATTTTTATTTGCCAGAAAATCCCAAAACAAAGGAGAAACAGCAAAAAAAGAACCCCAAGACGCATGGTAAGTCCATTACCCCAGTGGGTCACAGTCCCAGGAATGATCAGGGTCTATAAATAAATAAATGGATGGATCATTCCTTATGGGCTGTTATATATTGTAATATTTCCCTATCAATACGTCATATTGGTGTACAGGGTATTACATTCCCCAATCCCAAAGCTCCCAACTGTCCCGTTTTCGTCAGGACTGTCCCGTTTTTGGGGTCCTTTCCCGCTGTCCCGGCACCCCCTCCCGTTTTCCCGCAATTTCAGTGTCTGGCCCAAAAATTTGGGGGAAATCAGAAAGTGAATCTGCAGGCTTTAGGACCCTGCAGTAGATGTGAGTTGAAGCCTCAGTTCCTGCCTGCTGGGGGCGGGGCTAGCCTATTTGTTCAGAATGGAGCTGCTGGTAGCTGGGGATACAGCAAGTGTTTTCCCGCTTGCTAACTCTCCTATTGCTTTCCTGAGTTCTAGTGGGCTAGTAGGTGCGTCTAGTGCCACTGCATCCATATGGGATAGTTGTGGTAATGGGGTTATGACTATATATTCTCTTATTTGTGAGGTAGAGTGGGTTGATTAGGATTTGTATAGGGTTTGGTAGTATAATTAGAAACACTCCAGTATGTCTGAGGTATTAGTCAGAGTTCCTACTATTGGATCCGTTATAGAGGTTATTGTAACTTTGTTGAGAGTTGGAGTGGGCTAGATGCGCTAACCATTTTGCTGATGTGTTACCGTATTCAAAATATTTGTGTTGCAGAAAGAAATATTTCCTGTTGTTGCGGTCTGTGAGGTTGATGTTGTATTGGGTTTGCGCCTGTTGCCAAATATTTTTGTTTAACTGGGTGGGATTATCTATATAGGATCTTTCTGCTGCATTGAGTTCTTGTACTATTTTGGTGTCTGGGCATTTGGTTTTTCGTTTAATCTGTGAAATTGTTGTTTGACGTATGCCTCGTAGTACAGTTTTGAAAGCATCCCATTGGATATTAGTGGAAGTTTCACCCTGGTTTAGTATAAAATATTCATTGATTTGTTCTGGAATATCGTCTGAGTCTGGAAATAAATTGAGCCAAAAAGGGTGCAGTCTCCAACTTGTAGCAGGGGCTCTATGATTGAGTATTGTGAGTTCTAGTTTTATGGATGAGTGTCCGATCCTGTTACCTCCAACAAGGTGTATGGGTTTGTGAAACAGTAGTCATTCTTGAAAGTGTGTGGTATGTCGCTGAGCAACAGGGGTATTCTCTGATTTCTGTGTGGAATATCCTCCAGACGTCTAACCAACCCACCTCCTCAACAAGATCGGACAACCGGGAGTGTGCTGGTCCCTGTGGGTTTGGTGTAGTGATTTGAGGGTTCATCATTAGATTGAAATCTCCTATACAGATTACCCTACTGTATTTCAGAGCAAAGCTAATAGCTTTTTTAAGGGATGTCAGCGTTGCTGGAGGTGGATCGTAGATTCCCAGTATAACATAGGGTATAGAGTGGATATCGAGTGCGGCAAACACATATCTACCCCGTACTTTATCAGACTGGACCTCCTTCACGGTTATAGGTAACAATTTGTGAATAAGAAGGGATACTCCCCCTGAGTATTGGGAATGGGTGCTATGGGCGGCCCATCCAACCCATGATTTTTGTACACGGGATAAAGTAGAGGGGGTCAGATGCGTTTCTTGTAAGCAGACCACCTGTACTTTATAGTCCAGTATTTGTGTAAATACAGCTAATCTCTTTCTGGGGTTATTTAAACCTCTGACATTCCATGAAGGAAATCCTAATGTTCGCCCCATGGGACACCCACTCTCATTATAAACATACTACAGTTCAACTGAAGTTTCAATGTTGTTACACATTTTAGGATTAATTGGACACATATTATAGCTTGTAAATAACAATACCTTATGCTTGTGAAGGTTCTCATTCATCCAGGTCATGGTATATCTGTTATATTCAATTAGATCAACTGGACTTGAAGTTTAGTTCTTGAAGACGTTTCGCTAGTCATCCGACTGGCTTTCTCAATTCAGAATGACTTGTACAAGAATCTTTGGCAATTATGTACCCTGGAAAATCCCAATTAGCATATCACAGCCAAGTGTTAAGGGCGTGATTGGATAGTGGCTAAGAGGTGTTATAGAGTAAGGACAAAACATCAAATTTACAAGGCAACAGGTACAAAACAACAAACTGGCTTTCTTGGACTGGTAGAAGTTAAGGAAAATGGTAAACTGGAAGTAGAGGTTTACAGAAAACCAACACACACAGATCACTATTTGATGTTTGACTCCCACCACCTTTAGATCACAAGCTGGGTGTCATCAGAACCCTGCAACACAGAGCTGAGAACATCCCCACTAGCACAGAGGCGAAGGCTAAAGAAATGAAACATCTCAAAGGAGCCCTTAAAACTTGTGGATATCCAGACTGGGCCTTTGTCAAAAGAAGTAGAAGGAAAGAAAAGAACACGAATACCAACAGTGAAGGGGAAAAGCAAGACAGGAGAAAGAACATGGTAATCCCGTATGTAGCAGGGGTCTCCGAGAAATTAAGAAGAATTTTCAAAAAAACACTGTATCTATGTCTGCTTTAAACCGAACAACACACTGAGGCAGCAATTGGTACATCCAAAAGACCCAATACCGAAATACAAGAAAAGTGACATCATATACGCAGTGCAGTGCAGTGAAGAGTGCTCTGATTTGTATGTGGGGGAGACCAAACAGCAACTGCATCAACGTATGGCCCAGCACAGAAGAGCCAATTCCTCGGGTCAGGACTCAGACGTGTACCTGCATCTTAAGGATAAAGGACATACCTTTGAAGATTGTAATGTTAACATATTGGCAAAGGAACGTTACTGGTTCAAGAGAGGTGTTAAGGAGGCCATTTATGTGAAAATAAAGAAACCAAGCCTAAATAGAGGTGGGGGGGGTTCGACACCAACTGTCTGCCATGTACAATGCTGTTTTGACACCTTACTCTGGGCGTTCCTATAACACCTCTTAGCCACTATGCAATCACGCCCTTAACACTTGGCTGTGATATGCTAATTGTGATTTTCCAGGGTACATAAGTGCCAAAGATTCTTGTACAAGTCATTCTGAATTGAGAAAGCCAGTCGGATGACTAGCGAAACGTCTTCAAGAACTAAACTTCAAGTCCAGTTGATCTAATTGAATACAACAGATATAACAATATCTTATATTTTTACTTAACATTATAATTACATTCTCTGGTTTGAAGCATTTGAGTTAATATCTTTAACCAATTGCAGATGAGATATATATTGACTTCCATTGGAAAGGGGTAGGGGAAACCTTTAAACATTGTAACAAGAACATAAACTTAACCTAATAGGTTAAAAACTTTTTTTCTCCCAATTTAGTTGTATCGTCAGGGAGATATATATATCTGGGGCTGTACTGAGGTGTACTGCCAAAGTGGGTGTGGGGGATGGTCCCGGGCCGAGATTATATAACTAAATGAACATTTATTTGCTTGCCAGTTCCAAAAAAGGGAACATAAGATGGAGGGGGGAGAGGAGAAATATGGTAAGAGACAGGGATGATGAGTCAGTATAAAAAGTCAAAGTTCACACTCTGAGTTTATGAGTTTAAATGGTTATACGGTTCAACCTTTGGGTACCTTTTGTACTTATGGTAAGTTGACATCTAGAGGCAATTCTTTTGGTCATTACGGTTCGGTTGCCTAGGGAGTTCATCCATATTTATGCATCCTTAGGATTGTCAAATAGTATTCTGCTCACATACACCACTCGTAAGCAGGCAGGGTATGCCATGGAATACTTGATATTCGCAGATCTCATGCGTCGTTTAATATCCATGAAAGTAGCTCTTCTTTTTTGTAGTTCGATTGAGTAATCGGGAAAAAGCATTATTTTGTTGTTTTCATAGGTGAGGTCATCTTGTTAACGTGCCAGTTGTAGAATCTTTCCACGGTCTTTAGCGTTTAGAAATCTGGCTATTAAGGGTCTTGGCCTAGTCCCTGGTGGAGGTTTATGTGCCGGAATCCTATGGGCTCTTTCTATAGTGAAGGCAAGGGAGAAGGATGAACGATCGAATCACTCCTGTAGCCAATTTTCCAGAAATTGTGTGGGATCCTGCTTCTCCGCTCCTTCTGGGAAGCCCACATAATGGATGTTCTGGCGCCGGCCTCGATTTTCGAGGTTGTTTAACTTGGCTTGTGATATGGCAAGTTTTTGCTTTAAGTGTACAATTTCGTTGGTCTGTGGGTTTAGGGTATCCTCTATATTCGATATCCTATTCTCTGTTTCGGTAACCCTCGGCCTAATAGTTTGAAAGTCCTCTCTGAGCAGGTTTATGTCTATTTTGACTCCCTCCATTATGTTGGACAGTGTGGCTTTAGAGTCATGTATTGCCAGCATTAGCTCCTGTAAGGTAGGTTAAGGTCTCTGTATGGAGTCAGTACCTGTAGCCGAGGAACTCTTTGTTGTTTGTTCTGCGCACGCGGATTCTTCTGCTGTAGGCCCTGCAGGCAAGATGGCAGACACGCGGTGTGCTGCTGGGTGAGCTAATTTCTCTGCGGCGGTAGCTCCTTTTTTATTTTTACCACCTGTCATCGTGTCTCGGGAGGGTATTGGAGTTGGCAGTTGGTTTCTGGCTGGGTAGGATGAGTGTGTTAACCTCAGATGTAGTTTCGGACCGGGAGCTCCCCACTAACACGTCCTACTGCATCTGTGTCTTAGCAACGCCCCCCCACCTTAATAGTTTCAATATGTTGAGTAACGAACAGTTATAAAATAATCAGCTATTGGATGGTTAGTAAATTATGTGGTAGCAAATAATTTTATCTTTGTAGCTATTGAATATGGAATGTATGTACTGTAAGGTATGTTTGAATTTCAGATATTTTACTGGAGAGATGCTAATAAAGGAATCAGAGTAAACTAAACAACGGAAATCTCCCACCCCATCCAATTAAGTTTGTGTGGGTAATGAGAAAGACAATAAAGATGATAGGATGGAAGAACCTGTGTTAGACGTATAAAGATGGAGAACTGATGGTCCCATATTAAGGTAGATTGTAGTAAGTACTGTACAGATCATTCCTTTTATCAATTCTCCTAATGTTACAATCCCCAGAGTAACAATGTATTTGCTGTGGCTGGTGATGGTTCTTGTTTTATATGGAGCCATCATTGCTCTCCCTGATATCAGGGTTATAGAAGTGGTGGCTAAACACTATTAGTTCAATCTGATCTAATTGAAACCTCTGTTTTTTGGTTTATTCCTTTTCTTACCATATTCAGATGGTAATATTATATTATGTTTCCAAGTGTCTGATGTATTTTAACTTTGTAAGAACTGTCTTTAATTACAACATCATTGTTTATCCTCTAACTAGACCCAGGGCTTACCTACTGAGAGCCTTATATCTGATGGAGACTGAGGATTTCCCCTGGACTACCATGTCTCAGGCCCTGAACCAAAGACTTACAGGCCTTGGACCACCAAATTCCTAACTTAGGACCATTATTGTCTGAACCCTGGATGATCAATGCAATAAGGATATTACACAGACCTATAATTTTCTACCTGGAAGTGCCCTGGGGAACTGTATGCTGACACTTGTTACTCCTTCTGGAAGAGTCCTTATGTAAAGCTAATAACATCTACTTGAAAGAGCCTTGTAGCAAAGATTGTCTATTGGATGGGCCCTGGAACACCATCTATTGGGCCCTGGACCATAAACTGTTAGCGACCTGCCTTTTATCTGCTGTAGCCTGGTGGGACCATCTGCCATAAAACATAATTACCAGGCCACTGGGTTCTACAGTGTGTAATACATTTAGTTCTTGTAGATCAAGGGATTTTTTCCGATTGCCCTTTTGGAGTCAGGAAGGAATTTTCCCCCTTTGTACTGGAGTTTTTCACCTTCCTCTGGATCAACTTAGGCAGGGTTCATGGGTTAAAAAGGTTGGACTAGATGGATGGACCCGAGACACATAACTTGACACAGTTAACTTTGAAATCAGTGCCAGCGATATAATGTACCCAGGGATGAGGACCAATCATTATCTAATGTACTTTTATGTATTGATTCTTTATCTGTATCATTGCTTGTACTTACATCATTGTCTGTATATTCTGTATTATTATAATGTGATTTATAAATAAACATACAACACAGTTGTTTGTGTGTGTTAGGGTTTTGTTTGTGGCAGCCATACTTAAATTTTGACCAATAATCCAAAAAGTTAAGGTTCGTATACACCTGGCGATGTTCACTCGAGCACTGAGCCTAACCGACCCCCGAGCCCAGCGAACACCCATGACAAACGGATGATAGTCACGCATGTGTATGCGATCAGTTGGGGTTTGTAGGGCGAACGACCCACCAACCGAGTGCATGCACACGTGACTATTGGCTGTTACAGCCATTCGTCGCGGATGTCCGTCGGGGCTCGGTGCTTGGGTGAACAACACCAGGTGTGTACGAACCTTTGATTTTTTACCCCCCAACCTGACACAGGTACACACCTATTAGTAACTATAGTAAAAAAACAAACAAAAACAACACCATTGTTTGATTGTCATAGCAAGATTACGGAGTTTTAAAACCTGCAGCACAGACACCTACATTCCCTTCCAAAATGTAACCTTCCAAGACAAATTCAATGTTTATACTTATACTTTTCCTTTATTCTTGTATACATACGGGGCTATGCTAAAAAATAATTTGTGTAAAACCTACACTACCTGATGTTCTATCGAGTTTGCTCAGGATTTACACTAATACTGTGGTAGCAGCACAATTTCCAGAACCTTTTCAAGTACCAAAAAGGTTAAGTTTTGCACTAACATTTAGCATGAAACTTAGCAACATTTCTATGGAGGGTGGTTAGTGTGCTCAAAGGTCAATACTATGGGCAGCAGCTTTATCAAAGGGGCTAATTGGTATGTTATTTAACATTTTATTTACGATAAATTCAATTAATGCTAATACTGTTAACAGGACAAAAAGTATTAAGATAAATAAACATATCTGTGGTATTCAGTTAGATCAAATGGACCTGAAGTTTGATTTTTGATGATTCGCTAGTCATCCGACAGACCACAGATATACCATGACCTGGATGAATGGGAATCTTCACAAATGTCTATGTAATCAGATTCATATCTGCCCCTTTTTATGTCTGCACCTGGGCTCCCATTGTTTTAATCCCCTTTCACACTGACACCACTTGCATGTTCTTATAACCTCAAGGGGCCAGAAATACCGGTAACTATAAGCCAGCAGAAAGGGGTGGGGGTTCTGGGCACTCATAACCCCACTAAAATCACCCATAGGAACATTGGGGGGGATTTCTGGTTAGTGATAGATTTCCCTGCAAAATAGCTTACTAAAAACATGAACTACAATTCATTAGGATCAATTGTCTTGTAAGCTATCAAATGTTATAAATCTATTAATTATTATTAATTATTAACTAAAATCCCCAAACATTGTCCCATAGACAGAGCACATTCACAAAGATAAAACAAGCTGTCTCACCTCTCCCTTGGCTGGGGCTCCTTGTGTCTGATGTATGAAATTAACTTGTGTATACTAGAAGTCAGCTCCTGTTTCTTTGTTTTGGTGGAAGTCTAAGCGTATGCAGTATACTTCACATGTTCTCTAGGGCACAACAGATCAAAATAAGAAAGGTGCAGCCTTGCTTCCTTAAAGCTGACAGCCCATCATAATACAGCATAGAGACCTGCCTCTGTTAGTCAAAGATCATTTTACAGCGGATCCTGCCTCTCAGACACAGAACAGAGGTTTAACAGTGTTGAAAACACAGCGTTGAGATTTACCCATGTAAATCTGTTTCCCCAAACATTCCTTTGCATTTCATAAATCAAAAAAAAATATTCTTTACAATTTATTTCCTATCAAGCTATTTTTTATTTCCAAAGTTTTTGGAAAATCAGGTTTTCAGAATTTCCGAGAACTCTGTTGGATCTCTCGTAAGATTAAAGGACAATTATACTCGCCTAACCTGCGATCCACACTTGAAGAGTACCCGGGGTGAGGGCCTAAACTACTAGGTCCAATAGGGCCAATGGGAAGACGCGCTTCTCTCAGAGTGAGTCTTACCATTGGCCACTTTTATATTTTTTACAAATATTACTTACTTCTGTAAATTAACCAGAGGAGAGGAGAGGACAGTTTAGGTCCTCACCCTGGGTACTGCTCAATTGTGGAGGAGAGAAGCAAGGGTAGGTGAGAATAATTGTCCTTTAAACACTGTTTAAACTAGAATAGGCAAGAGTAAAAGAGAATTAAATTTTGCAATTTTAAATTCCATAGCAGTATTCTATTTCAACCAATCATTACTTTACTTTCATCAGTCTATCAGCAGTTGACTGATCAGAGCTCCCTGCTGATTGATTGCTTTGAGTTTCTACTCCCAAACAGATTTTATTATTTTGAAATGAATACAAGAGCATTGGCTACCAATGTTGGTTATTAAATACAGTAAATACTTTTTAGAAAGCAACCAGCTAGCACGCACACACACACGAACATTTGAGTTTTTGACAGGCACCATTAGATTTTTGATGGATATCATAGGTTAATTAATGTTCTCCTGGTGAAATTATGCCTGGATAAGGACATGGAATGTCAAGAAAGATGTCAGTGGTGACATTTGCACACTGGATTGAAAGTTTTCAAAGGTAGGACATTGCATATGCAGAAATCGGGAAGACATATCATTAAATTGTGAAGCATAAATTAGGATGCTGGAGGAAAGGAGAATGTACATTATGTAACAGAACAATACACCAGTGTTTCTCCTACTAATTAGAGGTGTTTCTCAAATATATTAACACTAATAGATTACACAGTAAAGAAATAATTGATGTTTAGAATGATAAAAGATAGTAATTAAATGTTAAAAATTAAGTTAGACTGTAAAAAACAGTAACCTTCAAAGTATTAAAATGAAAGCTATGCATATCAACCCTGATGAATGGTGTGGCAATTTCCTTTTCTTTTGATCAAGATGATTTACCTAGAGCCGCTAGCCCCTGCTATGCAATGGAACAAGGTGATTGCACCTCTAGTTTATTGCTTGCTCTACATTATTGGCTTAGTACATTGTTTGCAGAAGTTGTACGGTGGTCAATTTGTATAACGCCACAAATATCATTTTAAATACTCAGTTCAATGTACAATGCCCCTTTAATATCTATGATGTGTGGTAATTGACTGGTGGTTGGGCCAAGAGTTGCTGCCATGCCATTTATATGATTCTTCATATTACCTCCACAGTAGAGACATTTCTGAGGCCACAAATAGAGATTGGCGAACTTCAAAAAGTTTGGTCCATTTTGAACTTTCAAACTATACGGAAAGTTCGAAAACAGACCCACTAAAGTCAATGGGATTCAAATAGTTTGAAAAGTACTAATGAAATACAATTAAAACTAGAAAGGGAAAGTTTAAGTATAAACTTTGAATTTGGCTTGAAAGACTGCATTTTGGAAGGGAATTTGTGTGTTTGTGTTGCAGAATTTAAAACACAATAATGTCAATGAAGAAGGCATTGTTGTTTTTTACTTACCCTTTAAATATGTCACATGCATTAAAGGTAGGTCAGTTGGTGTGTGTGTATTCATATCAGGTTGGGGATAAAATACTAACTTTTTTGATGATTGGTCAAAATGAGGTTTTTTGACTTTAGTTACCCTTTACGTATGGCTGCCATAGTAATGGATAAGTAGATCAGTAGGTGTGTGTACCCGTGTCGGGTTGAGAGTTAAAAAAAAAACTTTTTTTATGATTGGTCTAAATTAGTTTTTTTGACTTTAGTTACCCTTTAAGTATGGCTTCAACAGTAATGGAGGGGTAGGTCAGTAGCTGTGTATTAAATTGAAAGAATAGTGACCGCACACATCCAATCGGTGAAAAGGGTCCTTAACCCATTTATTGGGTGTAACAAACAAAATTATTGAGTGTAACAAACAAAATTACATTCAGGTGACCAGCACCACCAGGAAATCAACTAGTGGCACATGCTAGTGCCTAGGGTGTGCAGCTTCTTTTCTATATATCAGTAGCTCTGTGTACCTGTATCACGTTGGGGGTTAAAAAAAACAACGTCTTCTGATTATTGATCAAAATTTGCTTTTTTTGACTTTAGTTATCCTTTAAAGTATGGCTTCCACAGTAATGGATAAGTAGATCAGTAGGTGTGTGTACCTGGGTCTGGATGAGGGGTATGTCTTTTTTGTGTTTACAACCATAAAACTATTTTTTATTGAGGATAGATCTAAATTAGTTTTTTTTACTTTAGTTACCGTTTAAGTATGGCTGCCACTGTAATGGATAAGTAGATCAGTAGGTGTGTGTACCTGGGTCTGGTTGAGGGGGTATGTCTTTTTGTGTTTACAACCATAAAACTATCTTTTATTGAGGATAAATCTAAATTTTTTTTTGACTTTAGTTACCCTTTAAATATAGCTGCCACCGTAATGGATAAGTAGATTAGTAGGTGTGTGTACGTGGGTCTGGTTGAGGGGGTATGTCTTTTTTGTGTTTATAACCATAAAACTATCTTTTATTGAGGATAAATCTAACTTAGTTTTTTTGACTTTAGTTACCCTTTAAATATGGCTTCCATGGGAATGGAAAGGTAGGTCAGTAGGTGGGTGTACCTGGGTCTGTGTGGGGGGTTGGGGGTATCACCATTTGTATTTATGACCATGAAAAAAACTGTTTTGAAATATCCACATTTGAGGATTGTTACCATTATAGTCTATGGGAAAAAATGTCCGGAAATTCGCCGATAACGTCGTAACGCTTCCACATGTCTGTACCGAATTTCATGTCTCTAGCTCAAAAACTGTGGGAGGAGATACGGTCCAAAAAAGCGGAAGAATAAAACGGAAGAAGAAAAAGAAGAAGAAGACGAAATAGAAAGAACAGTAATTTGGCTTTTTCAAGCCAAATTAATCAATGGTAACTTAATGTAAATGGCTCTGGGACCTGGGAAATGGTCTGGGGAACATGTTTGAATATCCAGAACTTCCCAAAAAATTTATTTTATTCTCACATGCGGTACTTTCGAGCTCCTGCGTTCAATTTTCGATAATTATCCCATAAATGATTTGAACATTTGATAATTGTCCCATTAACAATTCAAACATTCGATAATTATCCCATAAACGATTCGAAGATTGTACGATTTTCGATAATTATCGAAAGTTCAAGAAATCCGGGTCCAGGATAGTTCGAGAAGTCCGAGTCCGTTTGAACTCAATAAGTTCAGCTCAAACTCAGGTTTGATTTCTAGTCCATCTCTAGCCACAAATAAAAGTTCCTTTCTCTCTACATCAGCCATTTTCAGGCAAACCAGGCAACAATGATGTATAAGTTTAAGAAGATAAAAACTTGTTTTAATAAAATTAAAAATAAAATAAATAGTTATAAACTGGAACCTATTTATTGCAAAATGACAACTTTTTTGGGAGGGGGGATTTTTTGGAAATGTTCACTACAAAAGAATGGACATATGTTTTCCTGTTGTAAAGTCTAAACTTTATTTACTTTATTTAGTAACCCTTAAACTTTAAGGGTTAGGCCACACCAAGGCGATTTCCAATTGCAATGGTGATCCGATCGCATGTTAAAAAGTGCACACTAGCACTAGCGTTGGACAACTGTGGCCACACTAGGTGTGTTGTGATCTGCTGATTGGTACGCAAAAAGCAGATAACATATGCAATCGTACATAAGAGTCTTGAGTTCAGACTAACCTGTTGTAGGAGAAATAGCGTGTCATTGTGGCAGTTACAGCATTTTTTCATGCCTTCTTTAATGCAAGCAGATAAATTATGTACCAAGCAAATGGCCATGTACCATAAGTCACAATCGCATTCTGGTCAGTGATTGGATGTTTATCAAATTTTTCAGTCTTTTAAACAAAAAGGAGATTGGGTCAGACAGATAATCTACACCATATTCCAGTCAACATCTTCGGCAGATTTCAAGCCAAAATTAGCTGAAGATCAGTAATGTAAGATGATCTATTTTGACCAGTTCCTCTATTAAAAAATTAGATTGGGGGGGTGGAGCCTGACCTATGAACATGGCGGTCGCACACTAGCTGAGCTCCGGCTCAGGGAACCAGAAGCTTCTAACGAACCACCAAGCAACCCATAAACTTCAGCCGAAACACTGAGGACCGGGCAAAACAATGCCTCCTAAGAGAACGCAGGGTGAGCCGAGGGGAGATATCATGGGGTTCGTCACTCGTACGGACGGAACTCCAACCAGTCAGCATGGCGGCCCCAGAAAGGCGGGAGAACAGGATCCGTCCCAACCCCCCATAACCAGAGAGGATCTTGAAAAACTATATACGGATCTGGAGAAGACAATTAAGTCAGCACATCAGACCACCATATCGGAGGTAAAATACGAACTTTCCGCACTAGGCGACCGAGTGGCGGGAGTAGAGGCCTCACAAACCCACATGGCGAAATATTGCTCCCAGGTGGAAAACGACATAACCGAACTTAGAGCTCAACTGGCGGACCTACAAGCGGCACAAGATGACGCAGAGAATAGGAGCAGGAGACAAAATCTCCGCCTGAGGGGCATACCAGAAGAGGTCTGGGACCTAGGCCCCTACCTGGAACATCTGTTTCATCTTATGGCCCCACAACTACACGCCGCGGACCTCCTACTAGACAGAGCTCACAGAGCCTTGAGACCACAACCGGGCCCTAGCGACCCCCCGAGGGACGTGATTGTCCGGTTTCATTATTATACCACCAAAGATCTGATCGCCAAAGCCTCACGCAACCATGCGGCATTACAGAGAGACGGCCACAATATCCAGGTTTTTCAAGACCTCTCACCAAATACCCTATACAAACGCAGACTGATGAAACCAGTTCTGAACGTACTACAGGAAAAAGGCCTGAAATACAGATGGGGATTCCCGTTCCGCTTAATGGTACAACACAATGGAAAAATCATCTCCATAGCTAACCCAGAGGACGGCCCCAAACTGCTAGGAAAACTTGGGCTAGAAGACCACGGCCTTCAAACACAAAGCTCCAGAGCCCAGAGGATTCCCCCGCCTAAAGACGACTGGACGGAGGTACCCAGAACAAGAGCTGCCGGAGACGCCCCTTCACCAACCGGGAGCCGGAGACCCCCTTCCCCACACTCACCAGCACAATGAGGCCTTCAAAACGGTAAAGGAGAGGGACGACCTGGAAAGGAAAGTATAGACTTAAACCCGCTTTGCCCCCAATCATATTGAAACCCCCCCCCCCCCCCCCCCCCCGCTGAACCCGGCTGGAGACATAAATGGAGCTAACCATATGGAAACCCCTGACCTTCTTTCTACAAAAAATAACTTATGGGCCCCGTACAATCCGGGCAGACATTAACAGTTAAGTTACCCACCCGAACTGCAACTACACCCACCCGCAAAATTACCTAAATGTGTCTACCAGAAGTCGGACCCCTGCCTCCCTAACACACAAGCCTAAACCACACACAATCGCATATCTCCAACTCTCATGGTCTGGTAAAGCGATATACTGCGACATACAGTTTAGCTACCCAACTGGAGAACCATATGCGCCACTCCGAGACATGGCTGTACGGTCCCCGGCCGGAGGAAGTGGAGTGGCGGGGAGAGACCCACAAAAAAAAAAATAATCTAGAGGGCTAACGATCGGAAGACCGATTATGCAACACACATTTAAACCCACTAGATATCTATGTGTATAACTATATATGTCAAAGGTCAAATGTAAAATGTGTTTCTTTCTCGAGTTGTTTTTCCTCTTTTCCTCCCTTTCCCGATACCGGGGTACGGGGAGGACGTCTGCCTAAATCAGGGGAACGTCCTGGGGGAGGAAAGTCGAAAAACCAGTTTATACTGTATCTCCACAAACCTACTAGACAAGTAAACTAATGTCTACAAGAATAACAACAAAGGTCCATGATCAAACAGGGGAGGGGTCTGCTGGACCCGGAGGTATTAGTCAACACTCGAATATACCCAATTGATAGAACCCCAAGGGTAATAAACCCGAAACAGTCTCCTGATAGGAGATACCAATAAATTGAAATACCACCCATGGGGACCACAACACCAATTATCACGATAGTGGTTTCACAAGCCCAGATGCAACGATTACGCATCACCGAATATCGCTAGACAACATAAGTACTTGGTACAGGATTAAACAGAGGGTCTCAAAACAAATAAGGTGACACACCGGGGGGAGGAGGCGGGGGGGGGGGAAGGGAGGGAGAGATAGGGGGGCAGGAAAGAGAGGGAGGGAGGTGGGCCTATTGAGAAACGTCTGAGTGCTGTATAACTAACGGCAAGCAAAGGATAGGCAGCCCCGATACACAGCTTCTTTATAGACCCCACAGGGAACATCATACCTCCCGGGGACTAGAGCGCCCCCTTTCCAGAAGGAGATACCTCACAGAGGACATCCCCGGCAACCCATAAATAAGTGTTATATTAGGTTGTTAATTATATAACTAATGTTCCCAAAACAAGTGTCCTGCCCTTCAGGCGACCCACCCCCAGTTAGTGGCAGAGTTCTTGCCACATACAACTCTGTTCTACAAATTGAGTGGCATGGATAAGACCACTCCCCTCCTTTGGTTTTGTTCATTTTATTTAAGTTATTTGGTTAATTTACACTGCAATATATTTTTCTTTAATGTGAATTCTATGCTCTGTTTCTGTGCTCAGGCGGTCTCTTGGATGCCTCCCCGCGCCGACCCTACGACACTACCAACTCCTGATAAAGGGCAACAGCTGCTCCGCACACCACTGGCCGAGACCTACTGCATGGCTCAACCGCGACTTCTCCTCCCGGCTCCGCTATCCTCTCCTCTAGAAGGTAGGTTCACCCTCTCACCATGGCCACCACCATAAAAACTAAAACCACACAGCTGTCAATTCTCAGCCACAATGTTAAGGGCCTCAACAGCCCCACCAAGAGACACATAGCCATCAAACAATACGAGAAACCCGCTTACCATATTCTGGGTCTTCAGGAAACCCACTTTATACAAGGGAAAGAGCCAAAATATTGGGGCAAACAATTTACCTCCCACTATTTTGCATCTAATAATACTAAGAAAGGGGGCGTGGCAATCTTACTACACAAATCACTACCATTCACGCAGGAATCCTGTTACAGAGACCCAGAGGGCGCATATCTGATTCTCACAGGCTGCATCCAAAATACCCGTATCTCAATTGTCAATATCTATGCTCCCACTCAGGGACAAGGCGCTTTCTTTAGGAAAATAGAAACACACCTACTGTCACTTAACCTAGGCACACTTATAGTCCTGGGCAATTTCAATTCTACCCTCACTACTAACCTAGACCGCTCAAAACCTTCCTCCTGCCCCGCTTCTCCCACTAAATCTCTAAGGTCGCTTCTTAATGTTTTCAATCTATGGGACACATGGAGAATGAGACACCCAACCGAAAAGAAGTTCACATTCTACTCCCACCCCCACAAAGTCTACTCCAGGATAGACTACATTTTTATCTCGGCCCAATTGGTGCCACTGCTAAAAGACGCCGACATATCCAGTATAACATGGTCTGACCATGCCTCAGTCTCGATCCAGCTACACAATCTAATAACCACAAAGCCAAACTATCACTGGCGACTCAATGACTCCCTACTGGCAGCACCAGATATCCACAAAAACATAACCACTAGCCTGACAGAATACTTCAACATTAACACAAACGGAGAATCTTCACCTCCAATGGTCTGGACCGCGCACAAAGCAGTAATTAGGGGACAACTCATAAAACTAGCAACAATAAAGAAAAGGGAATCCACAAAACACCTACAAAACCTACTCACGACCCTTAAAGACAAAGAAAAATCACATAATAAAACGCATCTGGACGCAACACTCAACGAAATCACCTCACTAAGGGGAGAAATCAACCTATTATTATCGGCCAATGCAGAAAAAGCGATTAGACTAACCCAGCAAACATTTTACAATAAAAGGGACAAGGCTGACACCATGCTCGCTCGTAAACTGAATCAAAAGATGACACAGAACAGATTATTACCACTGAAATCACCAAAAGGTAACACAGTATTCGACCCAACCCAAATTCTAAAAATGTTTACAGAATTCTACACAGAACTATATCAGGGTAAGACAGCAAACAGAGATAAAGCCACGCCAGATAACATACAGAACTACATATTGAAAGCACAGCTCCCTAAGATATCTGACCAGGAGGCACAGGAAATAAACGCACCCATCACTCAAATCGAATTGGAGGAAGTACTGAAAAGCCTCAAACCAGGGAAGGCCCCGGGCCCAGACGGATATAGCATCACTTACTATAAGATATTCAAAAGGATCCTCATCCCCCATTTCCTATGTGCCTTCAACTCTATATTAGAACAAAAAGCAATAATCCCACCCGATATGCTAGAAGCGAATATAGTGGTTATTCCTAAAGAGGGCAAAGACACAACACAATGTGGGAGCTACAGACCAATCTCCTTGATAAATACAGACTTAAAAATGTTTACCAAAATCTTAGCAAACAGACTAGCCAAAATACTACCCGCACTAGTACATAAAGACCAAACAGGTTTCATCAAGGGGAGACAGACAACAGATAATATACG
The DNA here is from genome assembly GCA_019447015.1 of Hymenochirus boettgeri. Classification (NCBI taxonomy): domain Eukaryota; kingdom Metazoa; phylum Chordata; class Amphibia; order Anura; family Pipidae; genus Hymenochirus; species Hymenochirus boettgeri. The sequence continues at coordinate 44,561,058 of CM033469.1, read as the reverse complement.
CCGCACACTCCAACTTCTCTACCACTGCCACTCCACCCACACATCGATGATTGCCCTCTCAATCGACGTGGAGAAGGCTTTCGATAGGATTGACTGGCAGTTTATGAAACACACCCTTCTACAATTCGGCTTCACTGGCCCTTTCATGAACGCCATAGATAACCTATACTCATACCCCACAGCAAAGATCTCAAACATGGGTTACTCCTCCCATAGCTTCCCAATAAGAAACGGCACACGACAGGGATGCCCGCTCTCACCACTTATCTTCGCATTATGCATGGAACCTCTTGCAGCCCATGTCCGCAACCACACAAAAATAAGTGGAGTACGCATACAGGAGGAGGAATACAAAATAGCCCTTTTCGCCGACGATACACTACTCACCCTTACCAAACCAAAAACCTCACTGGTACACTTGTGTTCCGAAATGCAAATATTTAGTGACCTCTCTGGATTCAAGATCAACTATTCAAAATCAGTTATACTACCAGGTCACATATCTAACACGACAATGAAACTGCTACAACTTAATTTTGCATTCAGATGGAACCACTCACATATTACATACTTGGGCATACAGATCTGCTCCGATCCCGACAACCTATACGACAGGAACTACACACCACTGGTTAAAAAACTAATCGCACAACTCAACCGATGGAAGCTCTACAATATCTCTCTATTTGGCAAAATTAATAGTATCAAAATGATGACCCTGCCCAGACTGTTATACCTGTTCAGATCACTCCCAATAGCATTCAAATCCACAGACTTGAAACTACTCCAAACAAAAATCAAACAATTTATCTGGAACGACAAACGTCCCCGTATAAGTATGAAAACACTTCAAAGACCTAAACAACTAGGAGGAGCGGCCCTACCCTCCATACAACACTACTTTCTAGCAGCGAGATTAGCACAAACAATACAATGGCACAACAGATCGGAGGTCTCTCGCTGGCAAGAACTGGAACAAAACCTTGTCAGACCTATACCCTTGGGAGATATACTATGGATACCCACACAAAAACTAGATAAAACTCACAACATATCCAATCCGTACCTGAAATACACAATCGAGCTTTGGCAGACTACAGTAAGAACCTATAAACTGAACAATACACCGTCCCTAATGACTCCACTATACCACAACCCAGACTTCCACCCAGGACAGAAGATCAATACCTGGAAGATGTGGCTGGATCGAGACATAACACAAATAGGACATCTGGCCCCGGCGGGCGCTCTACTCGACTGGGACCAGATCCAATATCAATACAAGCTACCCCACACTGAGTGGTTTCAATATATGCAACTAGCACACTATATCGGATCATGTTTATCCGGGTCTAAAACCACTCAACTCTCTCCCTTCGAGCAACTATGTAACACACCCTCACAAACCTCCCATAACATATCCAAAATCTACAAACTACTCAACGAACATCGCCACGCCCCTAGACTGACTTTTATGAACAAGTGGGAAAATTTGCTAGGCTCTAAGCTGGAGAATAACCAGTGGTTAACGATCTTTGACTCGCTACGGAAATGCTCATCCAATATAGCGGTTCAGGAAAAAGCTTTTAAAATACTGCACCACTGGTATATGTCCCCCCAAACAACACATAAGATATTTCCTCAAGCCTCCGGTCTTTGTTACAGAGGCTGTGGAGTGGAGGCGGATATAAAACACTGTTGGTGGGGCTGCCCCGAGGTCCAAAAGACGTGGAAAACATGTGAAACCCTGATACGGGAGACACTCCATACTATGGTATCTCTCGATCCATGGACTGCCCTATTTGACAGGAAAATAAGTAATATATCTACTGAAAGCAACAAACTAATACATAGTGTATGCGCTGGCGCGAGAACCCTGATAGCGGCGACCTGGAAACAGGCAGCCCCTTCCAAACGCCAATTAATAACAAAAATATGGTGGCTATGCGAGAATGAACTAGTGGTCAACAGACTGAGGGGCACTCTGAAATACTATGATAAAATTTGGAGCCCTTGGATACACGCGATGTCGGGGTCGGGAGGAGAGCGGAGATTTCTGGGAGCGATGGCCCAGGAGAGACCACCTTAGGCCTGGAGGAACGGGGAAGGAGCGGGGGGCCGGGGGGGACCGCTGAGATCAAACAGGTAACAGAACATACTTGTTTTGTTTTTGCTTTGTCTTATTTTTGTTAAACGTTTTATTTTAGAATTGTCATAACGGTTATGAGATATAAAAGGTGTCCAAGATACGAAACACCTGCCTGCAATATAATCAGTAAAAAAAGAAAAAGAGAAAATGTTTTGGAAAGTTTAAGAGGCTGAAGACTGTCTGTGTCTGTCATGTTCATGTGAGAGTGACTCTACTGTCACCTGTGTAGACTTTCTAAAGAAGGATATATGGGGGAAAAAAAAAAAAAAAAAAAAAAAAGTGCGAGCGGACATCGGAGAATAAATAATTGGCAATTTCTCAAAGATTGGAGAGCCCACTTGCACTTTTTCTGGAAAGCATTCTCATGGTAACATATAGACAAGTAGTAATATATAGGAAGATAATAAACTCAACTGTGTAACAATATAGAGAGTATAACTATCACCCTCCTTGATGCGGAATTACTATGCAATGTTTATGCTTTGGAATGGGACGGAGGTTTATAACAATTACAGGGACAGGACAGACAAACTTGTTGTTAAATCGTTTTATATTCACGTTCACCTTATATACTTTTGTTACAAAATCGAATAAGAAAAAAAAAAAAAGAAAAATAAGCGATGGATTAATCTTTGTTCTTTTCTCCCCTTAACGGTATATGATATATGATATCCCAATTCATGTAGACAAAATGTTTGAATTGAACAGAAGAATGTATTTTATTTATTCTGCAGTCATCGCTTAATAAAAATCTATTGAAAAAAAAAAAAAAAAATTAGATTGGGAAGAATGTCCTTCTTTAGTTAGATTTCACAAAGTACTTTCTCTACAATGCAGGAACAGTAAACATCCATTTTCAGTAGTTTTGCAAAGACTAAAAAACAGTAAAAATATACAATAAAATGATTTCAGGGTTTGAAAGTGAAAACACAGGTTAATGTAGGTCAAAGACACTGCATGTAGTTCAGCAAAGCACATGCTGAGTAGGAAAACAATTCTCACTGTCGTGACTTACATTATTTTCAAACCTAATCACAGAAATGTAAACACTTGTCATCTGAAGGCCATGGTTATTAATGTCTGTGGCTATCAAGGCTACCCATGTATTGTTTTCAAGGAAAGCAACAGGGCAGATTATTGCAGATGAAAGTTGCTGTACTGTATAAAACAATCTTCTAAAATAGGAACCAGAACCAGGAACCAGGTAAAGGAACCAGACCCAGTTATACTTTCTCAAAAATTATTGTTTCTTTAACTGATATTCATTTATTGGGTAATATATGTAGTGCACTTAAAATACCTTTAGAATCTTATGGGCTTATTTAATAAGAGGTGAAACATTTTGCCTGTGCTATTAATCTGCAGGAACCAATCAGATATTAACAAATGTTTTCTAACTGCAGTACGCTAGTAAATAATATCATCTGATTGGGGCAAATTTCTGGACCTTTTATAAAAAAAACAAAAAACATTTATCTTTAGGGGCAACATAGCAATGAACATTAATTTCACAGATGCCTGGGTTTCATAGTTGCCGTCCTCATGAATAAATAATGAAAATGGAGCAGGATCTGGAAAAAACAAGACTAACTCTTTTAGTTATTAATTATGATGACCAAAATTGTGAAAGAGAAGTTGATAGCCAAGTTCTACCCTGACAAAATAGCACAAAGAGACCAATCAAAGTACTGAATGATGTTTTAATGAACCAGTCAGTGCTAAGGATAAATATAGCAATCACACATTAATACTTAACCCCCCCCCCCCCTCAGGACTCATGAACACTTATTAGAACTGCATTAACTTCAGGGAGGGCAGGAGTGAACCAAGAGGAATCCCTAAAAGTAAAGAGTTATTGCCAAAACTAATTCAAGAATTGATGAGTTCAGCATAAGTAAATATTAAGTCAGGAGTTGGAGAAAAAAAAACAGAGCTGAGCACAAGTAGTAGTATACGAGATACAAACAGTACTGGAACGCCCTATAATAAGAAGTCCACCAGGACAGATCCACATTCCTTGTACCAACAAACAAACAAAAGCACAACGCCTGAGTGCACACACGAAATAGAAAGGAACAATACCGTCAACAGTATTGTCCCTTTCTCATTCATTGTGTAGCACATTTCCGAGCACTCCCAATGCCAATGAACGTTCACCATAGGCCTCGGGATTGCTCGGAAATGCCTGAAATTTCCCTCGACCGTGGTCGTCTCTGTGGCCGCAGCTGAGGAAAAACTACAGTCCAGAGCATTCTCTCTCAGGGATTTTTGGAAAATGACCGACAGAATCTTGGGGATTCAGTCTGTGAAATTGTAATGCATGTGTGTACCCAGCTTTCCACTGGCCATGCAATAGATGGCATTCCTGCAACCACCTGGGCAAATCCTTTTGTGTTTAACATTCAGCATCTTAACATTGCAAATAATGATCTGGGCAGGACATGGTGGCAGATTAATGCACCTCTCTGCTGTGCATGTTTAGAATAAGATAAAAGACATGCAAATCCCATGTTAAAGACACAGTTTCCCATTTGAAACTGGCGGTTCTCTGTAAATGTGTTTAAGCACAGCAGTAGCTTTTGATTTTCTTAGATTTTTAGTTATTTTTTCCCAGGTATTTATAGAGACCACGAGATCTTTGTTTTAAATGAAATTAATAATGTTAATACCAAACACTATGCTCCAATTTCAGCTTTTAATCCTACAAGGCAAGCTCAAAAACAGCCACTCCATACATTTCATTGCTAGCCAAGGTGTAAAAGCTTTGGGAAAGATCTTCATTCACCCTATTCACCTCTTCCTACGCCTGCATTCAGGACTTTGCTCGCACAGCTCCTTTCTTGCTCTACCCTTCCTGGCTCAAACCGGCACCCAAAACCCTTAATTATTTTTCAACATAACCTTAAAACTCAGCTCTTTGGGCAATTATATGATCTGATGTAGGACAACAACCCCACCCATTGACTGAGCATGGCCCTACAATCTGCTAGAACTCTGCTGCCAATCTACATACAGCCTACCACATGTTTCATCCTCATTTCCCTCTAGATTGTAAGCCCATTTGAGCAGTCCCTCTTTCCTATTGTATCACAGTATTTCTGTATTTTAAAGGACATGTACAATCTTTTTTCACTCACCTTGTGTCTTTGTACTAACTTCAACGTTTCATTTGTCTTGTTTTTTTTCCCGTCATTTGTAAATCATAGATTTTATCAATGTTCCCAGTCTAAAACTGGGTACACACCTAAAAGATCTTGAAATATGATAGACAGGATCTGCAAGATCCTGTCTGTCATTTTTCAAATGATGACAGCATAGGGAAAACGCTATGTCAGTGTGTTTGGGATATTAAGAAAAATGTGGAGCCTGATTGATCTACTCAAGGTTTCATTCACCTTCAAATAGTGATGGTTTTTATTTACTTTCAGATAGGTACACTAATGAGAAATGCATTGCACAGAGCTGTGCATAAGATCTGATTCAATTCAATATCCTCCCTCTGCAGCTCTGTACTATGTTGTTTATATAATTGTAACTATTAAAGGGGTAATATTAAAGGGTATGCAGACGAATTGGAGATATGGGTAGATTGAAACAGATTGGACAGTGATACAGTGATTCTCCATGAGGACAGGATAATGGCCTGTAGACAAGCTCTCATTGATTCTGGCCATAAGACTCCCCCTATTGAATTTCTTATGGAGCTTTTGAGGTTCGTGCTTACTCATAATTATTTTAGGTTTAAAGACTTAGATTTTATACAGATCACGCGTACAGCCATAGGGTCAAATGTGGCCCAGTCATTTGCGAACCTCTACATGCAATATTTTGAAAATTCATATATCAAACCTGGGAGAACAAGTTTATCTCTACAAAAGATATATTGATGAATTGTTTGTCATATGATCAGGGGACGCAACCTCTGTTATGATCTGTATTAAGAAAATCAATGACTTGCAAACCTCGATTAAGTTGACATCTATGGAGCAGATTGATTTTCTGGATTAGCGTATATTTAAACAGGGTGAGAGCCTGAGTACGATGCAAACACTGCTCTATGCTACTAGTTATCACCCCTCTGCTCTACTGGAAGCCATCCTGCATACTCAATTTTATGGTTATTAAGAAACCATTCTAATCCCAATAGAGCAGAGGAGCAACTCCATGAGATGACTTGCCGGTTTCTTGGGAGGTTATTCTGATATAGTGTTAAAACAACAATTGGTTAAAGCATTAAAGAAGATTATGCCTGTTCAAGTTGATGCTAATGCCAGTAATTTGGAGGAGGAAATAGGACTGATGATGGTCTTCACACTGGACTATCCTCCATTGAGTAGCATGATTAAAGAAACTGGTATTGCAACATTTTGAGGAAGGATTCCTCATTACCATTTGGTTCAAACAACTAAGATTTGTACATAGGAGGGGGCGGTCACTGAGAAACATACTGGTGAAAACTGATTTGAGTTCCCCACATAGAAACATTACAACTGGATTCTTTGGTACCCCCAAGCTTGGATGTTTTAGGTGTCCGAGCTGTACAACATGTAGTTCTATGCACAGTGGTACATCACCATATGGACAGAAGGATCAAGATTAAGCATGGGTTAACTTGTACCACAATAGCAATCAGGTATCTTACCTCCCCAGGTCTACCAATGGACCGAGCAGCACGGAGAGACCTTAAGTCCTGGGAGGACTGGCACCTCCGCACAACAGAAACAGTCAGACGTCTCAGCTAAACAGTAAAAAATGGAAGGGACGAGTCTTCAACCCGGTGCAAAATTGAATCCTTTATTGTGTCACATGGCCAACAAATGTGAGGAAAAAACCACTACAGGAACCTATCCCTGACGCGTTTCGTGACAATGGTCACTTCAGTTCCCTTATAAAGCAAATTAAAGAGAAAGTCTAAAATTAAAGATGATGAATATCAGTACAAAACAATCAAATATCAATCAGCATATCACACTAGTGCATAAGAGAATACCCTTATAGTGCATGATATATATATATATATATACACTTCTGTATCACACATAGATACTGTATAACATATAGTGAATAATTTATAAATACATAGAAGACATATAAAAATCTATAAAAACAGTGTCAAAAAAGTGTATTAATATTTATATAAAGAACAAAGATATATAAAAAAAATATATAAAAAAATATTATAATATAGCACCTATATCTATATCTATGAGTGCAAAGTTAAATATAATATAGATAAAACCATTAGTATAATCTATATAAAAACACTACATATATACATATAGATAGCCATTACAAAATAATGGGGTTAAAGCTTATGTGATGCTGATACAATCATAAATATTAAGATAAGTTATAGTGAAAGTGAGTGAAATACAATATAGGAACCTGGAGGAACAAAACATTATGAACTAATAGCATACATCGACAAAAATAAATATTATAATAATACTCTTATAGTACAGCATACCAACGGGATAGATATTCTGATAATCTTACAATAATGCTAAAAATTAGGATAGCCCAATAAATATTCTGAATCGGTATCCGCATGGAGAGTTCTTAGAAATTATGGATATACAACCAAACGCTATATTCAAAATATATATAATATAAGATCAAGATGTCATTGGAATATGTACATATCATATAAGAGTAAAAGGATAAATACATATATATCCAATAATATTATCACATGTATATACATTATTCCATACCCATCATAATAAGTAAGAATATTGTTAGAATATGTATATACCATAAACATGTTCAGGAAACAATATGTATTCAAAAAAGGATACATGTATATAAGATGTTTAAATATTACAGAGACATAATAAAGTCACACGTAACAATACTGATATCAGCCAGTTATTGTAGAATTATAGGTGATTCCTTGGGTAAAAGGGAATAAATAGACATTGGAGTAAATCTCTATCTGTATAGCAAGTGTAACTATAGCTATATATTACTCTGGAATATTATTCTAAATTGTACCTTAGATCTGGATACATCTATATCCAATTTAGACATAACTGTTTATCTCCCAATCTTTATTAAGGCCCTTTGGCCACCTGGTACCTAACTCTAGGATCCACCACATTTCTGTTGTGCGGAGGTGCCGGTCCTCCCTGGACTTAAGGTCTCCCCGTGCTGCTCGGTCCATTGGTAGACCTGGGGAGGTAAGATACCTGATTGCTATTGTGAATTTGTGGTCTTCACAGACCTTCCGGATTGGTGACTTACCTCAGTGTCTCCCGGACATCTATCCTGTTTTTAACATGTTTTCTACAGCTACATTATAGCTTTTTGGATTATAGGATCACATGATTTAAGATGGCAGAGAGAGAGGAAAACCACGAGGAACAAACAACACGTACCAGAGATCGAGTAAAATAAGCTCAGTCGGTATTCTCGGATAAGGTACGAACGGATTTATTTGATGGTAAAGATTTTGATCAATCATGCAAAAAATTAGAACGTTTGAGGATGAAAGAGATGAAAATTTGGTGGGAGATTTCCACCTTACAAAATTACATCCAATGTATGCGAGTTCCTAGGGGACTACGATTACTTAAGGTTCCTAACTCAGGCAATGTTACCACTGAATTTAAGAACAACTGGAACGAAATACTTAATGATTGCTCTGTTAAACTAATGCAATTGCTTGTCAAATGGCATGATGAGCAACTTAGTATCATACAAACAGAGATTGCCACACATACTTGTAACATCAGAGACACATTTTCACATCTAACACAAGAGTTTGAAGACAAACTATCCAAAATTAAACACTTTATTGATAAACAGGAGAGTACTATTATGGATATAAAAAGGGAAAAATATTTAAGAGACAAACAAGACTATGAGTCTAACAATGTCTTTAGTTGGTGGAAAAACAAAAATGAGTCGGAGACTCCTAAGTTTGGATCCATTCTAAAAAGGAATTATAACAAGACACCTATAAATAAGAGTAAAAGAAATGTTAATATACGATCTAACCATCGGAAAAGCATATCCTTTGATGCCAACAGCAGTGTGTCGGATGGGGAATCTATAAGAAGCGTGGATCTTACGGATATGGATGCGAGTCTAACTGAGGAGGATATTGAATCTGAAGACACAGAAGGAGGGGAGACACGTTTTATCACTACTCGTGCCATGGGAGCCAAAACCAAAGTAAAAGGAAAAATAAAGGTAAAAGAAAGAGGAAAAGATTCAGAAAAAGACGGGGTTCCAGACAGTCCCAAAGAACGGAGGTTATACAAGAGACGATATATGCGCAAGCAGAGAGATTAGATCCCGACTCCAAGGAGGCTACTGGTAATGTAATAAATTTATCTGACTATGCTCTTGATCCACATAAACTGGAATTATTAAATCTGGGGTTGAACTTTACCCCGTCCTCACATTGTTCCATTTTGGACACTACGATAGACCTAAATCTCTTTATACGCAAGATCACTTTAAAAAGACACTTTGCTCTTACAGGTCCCAGTCGTCCACTAGAATTAGATACAGTTCGGGACATTGACTTTGATCAGCAGGATATTGTTAACGTAACTAAGTGTGATTCAATCCATACTGAACAGTTGGATTTACATTTGTCTGAGAATGATGCTTCCCAACATATTCTTAACAATCATAATGAGATTACCAATATTGATACGTTTTCTGATATGTGTGTTGCACATGATTTAGCGAGTCTAATTACTGATACTAATGAATTAAGTATTAATAAGTCTATTATCCACACAAATTTAAAAGAAAAATCAACATTTTATCCTCTACATAGTAGGGGTAATGTTATCGATAAATTTCATTCATTAGTAGAGGGTGAAATTCTTTGTTTGATGTATTCTAATGATACAAAGGCTAAAGGTAAAGATAATTTAACACCTAATCTTAGAAAAGCTTTAAAAAATCTCCAGAATAGTTATTAGACAATCAGATAAGGGAGGTTCAATTGTTATACTCAATAAGGAATATTATATTTCCGATATATGTAATCAGTTATCTGATAATATGACATATAAAAAATTGGAGAGTGATCCCACGACAGCATTTCAGAAAAAACTAAGAGGTTTACTGTTGGAGGCCTTTGATTTAGGCATCCTAAATAAATCAGAAAAGGAGTATCTTGTTGTACAACATCCCATTATGCCAATATTTCATGCCCTTCCCAAAATTCATAAGAGTCTTATTAAACCCAAGGGGAGAACAAATATCTTAGGTATTAGCTCCCTTAATGAAAGACTCTCAGAGTATATTGACCAATTTCTGTTCCCTATGGTCAGACAATTACCTTCATATATTAAGGACTCTGGAGATTGTTTAAACAAATTTCGATATCTGGAATGGTCTGAGGAATATATTTGGTTGACTATAGATGTAAATAGTTTATACTCACATGATATGGGTATAAAGGCTGTGTCTTATTGGCTGTCTGAATATAATAACCTCTCTGAAAATCAAGAAATATTTGTTATGAATGCTCTATCTTATCTTTTGAGACACAATTTCTTTATGTTTCAAGGTTCATACTACCTCCAGACATGCGGGGCCGCAATGGGAGCCCGGTTCTCACCCTCCTGTGCCAATTTATATATGGCTGGTGGGAGCGGCTCTGCATGTATGGAGGTAGCAATCCCTTTAAGGACAAGATAGTCAGGTACTATAATTATATAGATGACCTTATAATTGTCTGGAAAGGTAAGGAGAGTGATATACCAGAGTTCATTAAGTACTTGAATAACAACCAACTGGGTTTGGGGTTCACATATGAATACAGCAAATACAGTATTTCATATTTGGATATCAGGTTCTCCTCACAGGATAAACATATACATAGTGAAGTATTTAGAAAACAAGTATCCAGAAATACTCTTTTGAGGTTTAATAGTGGACATCCCAAATCATTACTAAGAAGTATACCTATTAGCCAGTTTCTTAGAATAAGAAGAATCTGCTCTACTTGGGATCTATTTAACTCCTATGCCCTTAAACTATGGGATAGACTGATCGAAAGAGGATATAGCTTTGGGGTGATTAAGGCAGCTTATGATCGTGCTATAAGTACTCATAGAGAAAGCCTTCTTAACACGTATAACAGGACTCAGAATACAAGGGATACATCTACACATCCTAGACAACGTAACAAATACCAATATGATCACAAAGATAAGAAACGTAAAGATAGGTCTCTTAACTTTAGAACTATGTACAGTAAAGAATCACACAAGATCTTTAAGATCATACAAAAGTACTGGCCAGTTTTGATGGCTGATCCACATTTGGCAGAGATTCTCCCTCACAGACCAAAAGTCACTTACAGCAAATCCAAATCATTATCTAATATTTTGTCACCGAGTATGCTCCCACAATCATGCATTACTAACTGGTTAAAAGTAACAGGTATGAATAAGTGTGGAAGGACAAGATGCAAATGCTGTCATATAATTAAGACCATAGACTATTTTACAGGCACATGTAACCTAAAAAGATATATGATCAAGGGATACATAAATTGCCGTTCCAATTATGTGGTTTATCTGGCCACATGTGGATGTAAGATCCAATATGTGGGCAAAACTAAACGACAACTCAAGGACCGGATTTACGAACACCATAACTCCATTATGAATAACTGCACTAGGGACACACAGTTTGGAATGTACGCTAACGAAACATTGCTCTTATATAGGCATTGAACAAGTTCGTGTAGGTATTAGAGGAGGGGACAGAGATCTAGCACTAGCTAAAAGAGAAATGTGGTGGATCCTAGAGTTAGGTACCAGGTGGCCAAAGGGCCTTAATAAAGATTGGGAGATAACAGTTATGTCTAAATTGGATATAGATGTATCCAGATCTAAGGTACAATTTAGAATAATATTCCAGAGTAATATATAGCTATAGTTCACTTGCTATACAGATAGAGATTACTCCAATGTCTATTTATTCCCTTTACCCAAGGATCACCTATAATTCTACAATAACTGGCTGATATCAGTATTGTTACGTGTGACTTTATTATGTCTCGTAATATTAAACATCTTATATACATGTATCCTTTTTTGAATACATATTGTTTCCTGAACATGTTTATGGTATATACATATTCTAACAATATTCTTACTTATTATGATGGGTATGGAATAATGTATATACATGTGATAATATTATTGGTATATATGTATTTATCCTTTTACTCTTATATGATATGTACATATTCCAATGACTTGATCTTATATTATATATATTTGAATATAGCGTTTGGTTGTATATCCATAATTTCTAAGAACTCTCCATGCGGATACCGATCAGAATATTTATTGGGCTATCCTAATTTTTAGCATTATTGTAAGATTATCAGAATATCTACCCGTTGGTATGCTGTACTATAAGAGTATTATTAATATTTATTTTTGTCGATGTATGCTATTAGTTCATAATGTTTGTTCCTCCAGGTTCCTATATTGTTATTCACTCACTTTCACTATAACTTATCTTAATTTATGATTGTATCAGCATCACATAAGCTTTAACCCCATTATTTTGTAATGGCTATCTATATGTTATATGTAGTGTTTTTATATAGATTATACTAATGGTTTTATCTATATTATATTTAACTTTGCACTCATAGATATAGATAGGTGCTATATTATATATTTTTTTATATATTTTTTTTATATCTTTGTTCTTTATATAAATATTAATACACTTTTTTGACACTGTTTTTATAGATTTTTATATGTCTTCTATGTATTTAAAATTATTCACTATATGTTATACAGTATCATGTGTGATACAGAAGTGTATATATATATATATATATATATATATATCATGCACTATAAGGGTATTCTCTTATGCACTAGTGTGATATGCTGATTGATATTTGATTGTTTTGTACTGATATTCATCACCTTTAATTTTAGACATTCCCATTTGCTTTATAAGGGAACTGTGGGTGAAACCTAATTACCCCTCTGATGAAGTGACCATTGTCACGAAACTCGTCAGGGATAGGTTCCTGTAGTGGTTTTTTCTTCACATTTGTTGGCCATATGACACAATAAAGGATTCAATTTTGCACCGGGTTGAAGACTCGTCCCTTCCAGGGGGTGGAGCCTACCAGAGCAGCGTTTCAGTAACGCTGTGCTTCAAGTTACGCGAACCCAGGGGTGAGGACCTAGCGGTTCAGGTCCTCACCCTGGGTAAAAGGTATTGACCTAAGAAGAGAAGCGGAGGGAAGGTGAGTATAATTGTCCTTTAATGAACTTGCCATTACCACATCTGCTGGAAGATTCAGCATTTTCACTGTAAAGAAACCTTTCCTAACCTGAAGATAAAACTTCTTTTCTTCCAACCTTAAAGGATGTCCACGAGTCCTCTGATATGACCTATTAGAAAACAAAGCACCAGAGAGTTCATTGTATGGCCCATTAATATATTTGTATAAGGTTATTATGTCCCCACGCAAACGTCGCTTCTCCAATCTAAACAGCCCTAACTTGTCTAATCTGCCTGCATATTCAAGCCCCTCCATTCCCCTTATTAATTTAGTTGCCATTCTCTGAACTGCTTCCATTTCAAAGATGTCCCTTTTGTATATGGGATTCCAAAACTGCCCTGCATATTCCAAATGAGGCCTTACCAGTGCCTTGTAAAGAGGGAGAATATTTTTCTCTCTTGAATCTATTCCCCTCTATATACAAGACAGTATCTTGCTAGCTCTAGCCGTTGCTACCTGGCATTGTTTGCTACAGCTAAGTCTGTTATCTACCAGAACCCCCAAATCTTTTTCCATTACAGATGCACTTAACACAGAGTTATTTATGGTGTAGGTGGCACAGGGATTATTAATTCCCAAATACATCACCTTACATTTATGAACATTGAATCTCATCTGCCATTCTGCTGCCCATTTTGATAATCTATCTAGGTCTGCTTGCAACACTTGCACATCATTTGAAGTTTCCAAAGCTCTGCATAGTTTAGTGTCATCAGCAAACACTGAGACCTTGCTCTCAATGCCACCTTCTAAGTCATTTATAAACAGATTAAACAGAAGCGGCCCCAGTACAGAACCCTGAGGCACTCCACTTTAGCCCATATAGATGTAGCTCCATTTACCACTACTCTCTGTTTGCAATCCAATAACCAATTCTCTATCCGTGAACAAATGTTTTCTTCTAGACCAACTGTCCTCAGTTTATACATTAGTTACCTATGTGGCACAGTATCAAAAGCTTTCGCAAAGTCCAAGTATACCACATCCACTGTGGTGCCTGAATCTAAATTATTACTCGCTTCTTCATAAAAAACAATTAAATTTGTCTGGCATGATCTATTTCTCATAAATCCATGCTGACTTCTGCTAATAAGATGAGCTCTATATGATCCTGTAACAAAGTTTCCAGCACCTTCCCTACCACTGATGTTAGGCTTACTGGTCTATAGTTAACAGGTTGTGAACGACAACCTTTTTTGAATATTGGTATTACATTGGCTTTTTTCCAATCCAGCGGCACATCACCAGACCAAAGCGAATCTGAAAAGATGAGAAACAGTGGTCTAGATAGAACTGAACTAAGCTCTTTTAAAATCCGAGGATGCAATCCATCTGGTCCTGGGGCTTTATTGATATTAACTTTGTCTAATTGTTTCCATACCATATACTCCATCGCACCTGATGTTTGAATAAACTATTTGCACAAAAAAAACCTGTGAGTGCACTGGACTATTTCATATATATATATATATATTATTATATATATATTATTATTAAACAATAACTGAAAGATCGGAGCACTCCTGGGATTCCTCAGTGTAAGCAATATTTATTAAATACACGTGTGTCGCCGCGTTTCAACCCAACAATGGGTCGTCTTGAGAACGACCCATTGTTGGTTGAAACGCGTCGACACACGTGTTATTTAATAAATATTGTTTACACTGAGGAATCCCAGGAGTGCTCCGATCTTTCAGTTATTGTTATATCCTATATGCTTACGGAGGCACCCGGGTGGCTGTGAAAGGAGGACGAGGAGTGCCGCTCCACCCCAGTTATACAGTATTATATATATTATATATATTATATATATATATATATATAATATAAATTTGTTGTTTTTTGTTTAATAATAATAAGTACATAGTACACCGGCATTTAGAATCATGTGGTTGCATATTGGCTGGCTTTACTGAGCAATCATTCATTTTGACTACGAGATTGCAAACAATTTTATGCAGTAAGTTTGCAGTATCAGCACATTCACCTCAAGGAAATCTCCCAGTATTATTAAGTCTATATTTCCTGGCCAACACACCAATTTTACAGTTCCATATAACTGATGTGGACTCTGCGGGCTGGGCTGTTTCCACACTGTAACAGCACAACGTTTAACTCCTTGTTAAATGACATCAAACATTAAAAGGATTTTGTCAAGCTGCTGAAAAACTGTCTCTACGTGACCCCTGGAGATGTGGGAGATGTAGAAGGAAAAACACAATTAAAAGGTATCTCCTCTCAATGCACGATCCATGCTGCACATAGAAGACTGAGTCCGTCGGGACCTGTCAGACTACGCGCCGGGGGAACGAGCGGGTAAGTTCTTTACCTTCTCTCCTGGCTCCTGATTGTTTTATTGAAGAACGAGAGGTAAGACACAACTGCTTTACCTCCCGTTCTTCAATAGAACTGAATTCCCAAAATGTGTTATTACAAGTGGAGATACCCTTTAAAATAAAAAAAACAAATGCCTTTTTGCAAGAGGGCAGCATGAGTTTCTGTAAGTTTTTTGCATGCATTTGTCTCCATTTTTTTACAATGCATTTTTCATAGATTGATATAGAAAACGCACACAAAAATGGACAGCAATGCTGCATGCAGTGTGTCCAAGACAAAAACAGACTTAATCTGAATACAACAGTGTGAACGGTACTATTGAATTCTATGTGTCCTTGTGTTTTTAAAATGGTCCATTTTGAAAAATGCACCAAAAACAGATCTAAATGTTCCCCCAACTTAACTTGCTTTTTAAAAAACAAAAGTTATATTTGCAGTTTATTCCCTATCAATCACTGACAAAAAAAAGAAAAACACTTTATCATGGGCTGTGTGTTTCTAAAGGTCTGATACGCCACCATAGCAAATAGAAAACAGCATGGAGGCAACAAAAAGCAGTGAAATCAGCTATTTTGCATTGTTCCGTTCTAGAACACGGAACAAGCTTAGTTTCCCTATAGGCTACACAGCAGAACTCATTCCACATCTAATTCCATAAAAGTAAAAATAGTTTAGAAACAGCAGACACTGTTAAACAACAAAATAAATCTATACTTTGGGAAGCTAGGGGTCAATTATATTGGCCCTACACCCAACAACACCATAGCTATAATCAGACACCTTTCAAACCACCCACGTCAACCACCCCAATATGTACATGCAAAAGACAACTGCTGAGTTTCATAAACAATGTCCTTTGAAACATGTATGTTTACCTACATATGCAGATTTGTAATGCAGAATAAAATTTGCCATTTGGGAAACGGCAATAAAGCTAATCTTCTTGCTTTAAACTGTTCGACATTCTCATAGACATTGTTTTGATGATTTATCAAAAAGCAATTATACTTTTCCTTCCTCTAAATTGATTTTGAGCGCTTTACAAGCCTTGTCGTGACCTAGGGCTTAGAATATTTATACTAGATTCTGGCACATGATGGTTTTACTATTATAATCCAAAAAATACTCCAGCGCTCTGCTGTTGGCGGTCTGCCAGACAATAGGAAGGTGCAGTCCTCCTGCCCCTTACTCCTAGGGCTGCGGAAACAAGGATGGAGGAATACACTATCTCTGTGGTTCAGTAAATTATTCAAATAACAACCATACAATGTTTCGGGGCCACACTGGAAGACTTCTTCTTGGAAGATGTTACCATTTTTAGCCACACTCAACAACTATAGAGGTAGCAATTTTTACAGTATATTAGGAGAAAGGTGCTGATATTTATTTAGATAAGTGTTAAACACCAACAACTCAGAGGGGAGTCCCAAATTTAAACTGAGCATTTGGATTGGTAGACATGGTTTGTGCCTGTCCTAATCTATCTCCAGTCCAATGATATGATTGGATCATCTGGGGATTGGTAGAAATTTTACTAGTAAAATCATCATTTTGGAATATCGATCCTGCTGGTTAATCACAAACAATCATGTATTTTTTTTTTGTAATTATTATTTTCATAAAAAGTAGAAATAATACAGATTTTTCCTATCATAAGCGTAAAATTGCAGATAACATTCTTGTACGTACATGATAAGAGGGAATGGTGGGTGGGGGAGGTTTTAGGGATAAGGGGGGTGGGGGAGAGAGGGAAACCAGATCTGAGCAAATCATTTAGTAAATTTTTATAGGTATCCGTTTCCATGAAGAATATCCATACATTCCAGACAGTTGCCAAGTTCAGAGTTTTTTAGTGTTAATTCCTCCATTGTTTTATGTGGTTAAGTTCTGTAATCCATGATTTATTGGATGGACATATTCTTCCTGCTGTTAAGAAGTGAGTATATTTTTCTTGTGGTATTCTGGGGATCCTGGAAGTATTGAGAGGTGGGTGGCCTGTGGCGTTAAGGATATCGAACAATCATGTATTTTTAAACTCAAAATGATTGGGCTGAAATATAATTTGGCTTCTCAGACATATGACCAACAGATAATAATTTTATTAAAATAAATGAATCTGGAGCTGGGATCAGTATTTTATATTGCAAAAATAAACCACCACCCCTTTTCTTATCTTATTTGATCTACCCAGGGTGAGGACCTAAAATGTTATGCCCTAACACCTGGGAGTAGAGAATAAAGGAAGAATGTATACAATACCTTTTATTTAGAACTCCACTTTGGCCCAAGACTCGCTCTTAAAGAAGCACATCTTTCCATAAACCCTGTCACAAAGCAAAAGAGAACGGGCCAGAGTTGTACGAGTTAAATGCATGTGTTTTCTTTATATTCTCTATTTCCAGGAGTGAGGACCTAGGGATTTAAGTTCTCACCCTGGGTAGATCAAATGGAAGGGGAGGATTACTTTTACGGCATAGTTCTCCTTAAAAATGTGAAGTTCTGTAATGTGTTTAATTTGTCTCCTTAATCTCTCCAGGTAAAGTTTTCACCCTTCCAGGTAATAGGCACATTGAATATCTAATTTCACATTCTCAGAGGAAAGCTTTTAAGCGCAGTCATTAACCTGGGGAGGCAGGAGGCAGAGAGGCTGTTCTATAAGGATGTAGATTACTGGAATACTGCAGTTTAAAGTTCTGTTCCCACAAGGAAAAGCAATGTCCTTAAATGAATGATGTAAAGCCATTTAGAAATCCATTACTTTAATGTTAAATCAGCTGCTTATATAGAAAGACAGGAATATTGTTCTAATATAATTCTCTTAAAATGTTTGCACTAAAAATTTAATGAATAAAAAAATTGTGCGCATCACTCTATAAGAGAGTCATTATGTCCTGTCACTTGGTAAAACAAACAGTGCGGTCTATATACATGGAGTTTTACCAAGTGCAGAAAGGACAGGAATGGGCACAATTGGACCAAAAGTCATACATGCATTTGGTTGAAACATTTATGCCATCAGAATGCAACATACATAGTGGGGAAAATTTCCTGTGATTTTTTGTAAAAAAAAAAAAAAAAGTTTTTGCAGATAGAAATGTGGATTAACCAGCTATAGTGGGACCTACAGTAGCCCTAAGGTGGATCTCAATATTTAGTAGCGGGACAATGCTACTTGTAGTCTTACATGGTAACTACTAAGAAAATGCTACCACAAAAATATGCATCTCATGTGGAAGTAGCCTAAATCTGGGTAAACATTTAAGTCTATCGGTATTGGATGGTTTTTTTTTTTGGCCAGACATGATCGACATCCGACCATTCGTTCATCCCACTTGGAAAAATGTGTGATCGGATTCTTCCACGACAGACATTCCTTGTTTTTATGCAGGGCACGTCTTCCCCCAGGCCATCAAAGGTGGTGGATGCAAACTGTCTGAAATCAGAAGCTCAACTGGAGATTTACCAGTTAAAAAGGTAAACCCAGGAGTGAGGACCAAGCGGTTTAGGGCCTTATCCTCTGCAGTGTTAATAGTAGGTGGTGAGCCTGGGAGTTATTGTAGTTATTGTAGGTGGAAACAATGTACCCCCTACTGTACTTTAAAATATAAGGATACTAAAATTTACCTTAACGTGATTGATCTGTTTATAGTCTGTCTATGATTTGACTGTGATCTGTTATGATCTGTTATGGTCTGTCTATGATCTGTATTTGATTTGTCATTGGCAGCTTCTAATATGTTTATATTTTAGTCTGCACTGCGGATAGCACAAATGTTTTATTAATAAAAGACTATTGCCGTTCCCTTTAGGGATGAGCTTCTCTGATTGAACTCTTGTTGGATATGTGGCTCATGTTTTCCTTGAAACATTTTACTCCAAATAATGGCAGCACTATCTGACAGCATGTAAAGGGAAATGCATTGAGCCAGGCGACTCTGGAGCCTGAAATCCTTTGAAGTCATGAAATGTATTTCCAAAAGACACAATCAACATCGGCACTGAAACAGACTGACCTGGCATGCTGCATTAGCTGCCATTTGTTTTTGTACAAATATTCAAGAATTGATTTGGTTGCTCTTTCAGAACTAAAGCAGAAATGCTATATTTAATATTATTCTAAATTGAGTGAAACATAAGTAAACAGATACACTACATTGGATGCAAAACGTATAAAACGCCAGTATTTTGCACAACACAGAGATCCAAGTCTGCAATCAAAAAGCAACTTTGCTTGTTTCTAAAATGATTAAGTGTCAACACTCCTCAACCTCTACCTCTGAAATTATGCAGGATATATACTAGGAAATGTAACTCTCAACATTACAAGTGGACAACCGTCTGGCCGGGTCATTTTGTGATATTTGACTGCAAAATGAATTGATCAAGAAGAGAAGTAAGAGTTTGATGCATGACAGCCAAATGTCCAATTGCACATGTATGACCACTTGATAGGGCTTTACCGGGACAGATCCCCAGCGACGCCTGACGAGTGGTCTTACACATGCAATTGGGCATTCATTTATTGGCCTCTTTGTCTGTACATAGCTTTTTCGAAACATTGAAACTCTCTAATAAATGTATGGACAACATTAGTTTTAAAGTTCTTTTTGATAATAAAGGCTATTCCTTGGTATTTTTCCCCCAACACATTATTGCAAAACACAGAAAGAAATTGCCAGCGCTCGGTCTAACCCACGCCGCAGTGTTGACCAGCTGCTAGAAGCACCATAGTGTCAGCGCTCGGTCTTACCCACATTCTGGAGTTGACCAGCTGCTAGAAACAATAAAAAGCCATTATTTGTATACACAAAAAGAGGGGAAAATTGCCAGAGCACAGTTTACCTTAAATAATAATAAGGTGTAAGTACCGCACTTTGACCAAAATATGTAAGCTTGCATGCCACGTCAAGGCTCACTTAGAGTCCTACTCTGCCTATTAGCAATCTAAAGATGTAGTGAATTTAGAATCAAGTCCCCCACATTGTACCTGAGTTATAAGACTGTGTTGCACTTATAGAGGCTATCTGGTGTGGCGGCTAGGAGCTATTTAAACCCCAGCTAATTAACATACACCTGTCAGTTTTTTCTCTGCCTGTTAGCATTCTAAAACTGTTGTGCATTTAATAAAGTCCCCCGGCCACCAATGAAGCTGTGTAATAAGACCATGTTCCACTTACTATTAGAATATCTAGTAGGGGGCAATAAGCTATTAACCCCAACTAATTGAAATACAGCTTTGAAAACATGGCAAAAGAAAGTGAAATACCTAAGTAAAGGATGTATGGACTGGTACACGTACAGGGTTCTAACAGACTAGAAAATAGTGCTTGGTAAACTTTCACCTACACACAGCTCTATGGTACTGTACAGTATGCACCATCAGACAATACTTATAGAATAAAATGCCTTCAGGGTTTGGGGTATTTTCTGTATAGTGTAGGGTGCACTGTTTATCTTCGCTATCTCATTTATAACACACATATGTAGCATATCAAGATATAAAGTCTGCCATGGGACCAGAAGGGATTTTTAGATATTATTTAACATGATACCCCCCTTGCTGCCCTTCAATAAAGAACGCAGATTTGCATGCCTGTGTGACAGACATGACAGGGCCAGGATTATAAGGATTCCTACAAACAAACGCTGCATTTACACATTTTTTCCTGAATTTGTATTAATAAACTGTGTTATTGCCACAGGAAGGTAGAAACTTTATCGGATGAGTAACACCTAGCCTATTACTGAAATTACTGTGGAACGTGAAGTACCTCAGTTTATAAAACCTGCCTTGGATCCATCCTCCACACACTTTCAGATTTTGAAATTAGCAGGTTTTTGTGACAGCAAAATTCATGACAAATAAAATGCAATCTGAGCAGCACTTGATGGGATTTCTTTTTAAAAAAGCCTTTATTCTAATACATCTCTAGCACAGATGATTGGATCGAACATGTGGCTTTTTAGCAAGCTTTTATTTAAAAGAAATCATGTGAAAGGGTATGTCTATTCACCAAAATCAAAAATTTTTTTTTTCATTAAAGGTAGTACCCATCCCCAGAAGCCTTTTCCTGCCTTTCTTTTGAAAAAATTCATTCCTACCTTTGCAGCAGTTCTAGAAGTTCTATTCGTTTTTGGGGTGTGGCCTTAGAGTGTGGATAAGGAAGTGAGCTGATTACTAAATGAGGCTATTCATGCGTTTTGGTCCCGCCACTTGACTGTGCTTTTATGTAAACAGATCCTCTCCTGCATTGTCAGAACTGTAGTAAAACAGACAATGTGGCAGAGACAAAGGAGAGAGTTCATACATAAAGTGTGCATTTTGTGGCTGGGGGAAGAGGGAGAGGTGTGTGTAGATAGACCCAATAATAAATATCCAATCCAGGGGGGGGGGGTGTGGGGTGGTGTGTGTGTGTGTGTGTGTGTGTGTGTGTGTGTGTGTGTGTGTGTGTGTGTGTGTGTGTGTTGTGTGTGTGTGTGTGGTGTTTGTGTGTTGTGTGGTGTGTGTGTGGTTGTGTGTGTGTGTGTGTGTGTGTGTGTGTGTGTGTGTGTGTGTGTTTGTGTGGTGTGTAGACCCGAGACTACAAATCCATTCCGGAACGGGATGTTCTGTTTTAATCCCTCAGCCGGGCAGGGTCGACGAGTCCGACGCAGCATGGGTGGATCTGCGCATGTGCGGGGTGGCGCGCACGTCGGACTGCCTGCTATTGGGAAGGCAGCAACATGAATATTCAATGTGCCAAGGGATCTTACAGCACATACATCGGACAAACAAGGGCACACAGACAAAATCCATAAAAGGTATCATGCATATTTAAATGGGCTCTTACTTTAGGCAATGTTAATTTTTCAGGTGACATACCCTTTAAATTATGTCCACTTCATTTGTTATATATCCACAACCATGTCATCTGTATATACCCTTATGAGCTGGCAATGAAAAGCACCGTGACACAGATCTTAGACTAGGCTTCTCAGATGTTCATGCACTAGGTGTATAGTGCACATACATTAAAGGACATGTCCACCCCCAAAACTAAAATTTAATCCCATGCTGGCCCCACTGTGTAGTGTTAACAGATCCTGCATTTGTTATACTTTGGGGCATATTTATAAGGTCGTTACTTTTGCGGTGTTTTCGCGGACATTAACGCATAAATCGCGTTTAACGCGATTTATAAATGTCCGAAACGGCCGCGAAAAGTTAACGAAGCGTTAACCCTTCGCGGCGATACTTACCTGTTACCGCCGCTTCTATTTAAAGCGGCGGTATGGTTTCGCTGTGCTAGTATCGGCTGTTTTACTTCGCCACCTTAAAGGTGGCGAAGTCAACCGATACTAGCTCCCGCGGCGGGAGGGGATGGCAGGAACCCGCGGCGGGTGGTCACACGCCCACCAACCCCCCCGCGGCGGCGGCAGAGACCACCCACCGCCGTTCCCAGCAGCCCTCCCAACCCGTTCCCCGTCACGGCAATCTCGGAACGGGAGGCTAGGAGGGGCTGCCAGGAAGGGGCCGCGCACCCCCTCCCCGGCAACCCCTCCCAGCCCCCGCCCCGGCCGCCCCGGGGAGGGAGCCGCTGGGAGGGGTGGAGGCTCCTCCAGCGGGGCCCTGAGAATGACCTTTGGGGCTTAAGGGGGTCCCGCAGCTCGATTTCTTTAAGAGCGCCACACTGGGGTCCGGTCGAAATGCGGGACCCCGCCAAAGGCACTTGTCAGTGCCGCAAGTGCCCTTACAATGGCCGGGGAGGGGGTCCTGGTTCGAGCTGCGGGACCCCTTAAGCCCCAAAGGGCTCTTGTCAGAGCCGCAAGGGCACTTGTAAGTGCCGCAAAGGCCCGATAGGGCCGGGGAGGGGTCCCGGTTCGAGCTGCGGGACCCCTAAGCCCAAAGGCTCTTATCAGAGCCGCAAGGGCTCTTGTCAGAGCCGCAAAGGCCCTTACAAGGGCCGGGGAGGGGGGTCCCGGTTCGAGCTGCGGGACCCCCTTAAGGCCCAAAGGGCCTTCTCAGGGCCCCGCTGGAGGAAGCTCCCACCCTCCCAGCGGCTCCCTCCCTTCCCTCCCCGGGAGCGGCCGGGGGACTTGGAGGGGTTGCCGGGGAGGGGGTGCGCGGCGGGTGGTGCGACCACCTGCTGCAGCCCCTTCCCGGCAGCCCCTCCTAGCCTCCCGTTCCGAGATTGCCGCGAGCGGGGAACGGGTTGGGAGGGGCTGCTGGGAAGCGGCGGTGGGTGGTCTCGCGCGGGGGTGTGGGGTGGGGTGGGCGTGTGTCCCGGGGCGGGTGTGACCACCCGGCGGGTTGCCTGCCCATCCCCGCGCGGGAGGCTAGTATCGGTTGACTTCGCCACCTTTAAGGTGGCGAAGTAAAACAGCGATACTAGCACAGCGAAACCAGTACCGTCGCTTTATAAATAGAAGCGGCGGTAACAGGTAAGTATCGCCGCGAATGGTTAACGGTTCGTTAACTTTTCGCGGCCGTTTTCGGACATTTATAAATCGCGTTAAACGCGATTTATGCGTTAATGTCCGCGAAAACAGCCGCGAAAAGTTAACGAACCTTTATAAATATGACCCAAAGTATAACAAATGCAGGGAAATTTATCCAGAGTCACTATCGCTAAAGGTAAATCACCCTGCCAAATTCAATATCTGGTTTGCGGCTGTGGGTAAATCTTGAAAGGGATTTTCCCACAGTGAGACTTTAAGGCCAGTTACAGTATTAGCTGTTGTTAAAAAGTCTTGCGAAAGTGTTGCGAACTTGATACTGAATTTGGCACAATGAAAGAATAAAGTTGCAATAACCAATATTGAACTCGATTTTAACTCGCAGCAGCTGCAGGTAAATCCGTCCACAAATGCACCTTCATTGCTCCACCCTGTGGTTAGCCAGGGTCCAATCATGTTCATGACTAAAAGGTCTGGTGTGAAAATTAACGAATAATAATTAGGAACTATCCCTGTAGGGATTGTTACCATACACAAATAGTTTCATTCGGACAGTGGTTCCTAATGTGGTTCAACCCAATTTTTTCCCCCAATAACAAGTTCCAAAAATGTAGAATATTCATTCAAAACCGTAAGTTCCGACTTAAAACCAGGTTCCTTTCAAAACCAAAACACATTACCCTTTCAAAACCAAAACACATTACTATTAGTATTATAGATTTTCTATTTCATTCAGGAACTGTTAATATAATGCCTAATATTATTATTTTTAGATGTGTAAATATCATGATAGATATACTGTTAGTAAAATACATATATGGATACAATATATTATATTGATGCATCTTGACAAATAAGTACAGATTTTTCTATTGGTAAAATAGCACAAATCTTCCAGAGATCCATAATTTCTTTCAGCACTAAAGCTGACATGTTCCCCACCTTAGGTCATGAAGTTTCTGAAATGCAGCCAGTTCAAATTTACCAGTCTAGAGCTTATGTGGAAATTGTCCATCCCTGCCACAAATGTGTGATTCCCATGCAACTAATTTAGTTGTGTTTTCAGGTTTTTTGTTGTTTTTTTTTAAACTTTTCTGGCTTATCTAGGATGGGATTGTATAGTATAGTATAGTATAGTATTGTATAGTATTTGAGGTTCAGTAAAGACATACGTCCATCCAGTCCAACCCATCTAGCAATATCCTCATTTCCTGCCTAACTGTGAAAAAAACCTTCCTGATTCCAAGAGGCAATCGGAAATTTCCCTGGATCAACTCTACTTTATGTATCAATACCAGTAACTTGCAACGTTCCTTGTTTGCAGAAACTCATCCAGCTTTTTTTTAAACTGACCAATGAACCTGCCTAACACGTCCACTGGAAGACAGTTCCATAGTTTTACCGTTCTCACAGTGAAAAACCCTTTCTAAACTTGAAGCCTAAACCTTTTTTCTTCAAGTCTTAAGGGATGTCCACGTGTCCTCTGACATGTTCTATTGGTGAACAATGCCCAGATAGTTTATTGTATGGCCCATTAATGTATTTATACACAGTAATCATATCCCCACGCAAGCGCCTTTTCTCCAGCGTACATAATTGGAACTTTTCCAGTCTCTCTCATATTCAAGCTTCCCCAATCCCCTTATTAATTTAGTTGCCCTTCTCTGAACCCTTTCCATTTCAAAGATGTCCTTTTTGTACACAGGATTCCAAAATTGCATGCATATTCCAAATGAGGCTTACCAATGCTTTGTAAAGGGAGAGATAACATTTTTCCCTTGAATCCATACCTCTCTTTAACAAGACAATACCATGCTGGCTCTGGCTGTTGCCACCTGGCACTGCTTGTACCTTACATTTGTTATCCACCAAAACTTCAAGATCCCTTTCTAACAGGGATTCACTTTACACAGAGCCATTTATAGTATAAGCAGCACAAGGATTTTTAAGTCCAAAATTCATCACCTTACATTTCTCATTCAATCTCATCCGCCACTTAGCAGCCCAATGTGACAATCTATCTAGATCCCCCTGCAACGATTGCACATCCTCTGAAGTTTTTAATGGTCGACAAAGCTTTGTGCATCAGCAAAAACACAGAAACCTTGCTGACAATACCCACATCCAAATCATTAATAAACAGATTAATAGAAGCGGCCCAAACACAGAACCCTGTGGCACCCCACTTAGCACTTTAGTCCATAATGATGAAGCCCCATTTACAAACTACTCTCTGCATCCTATTCATTAACCAAGTTTCTATCCATGTACAAATGTGACTCCCCAGACCAACAGACCTCAGCTTATACATTAGTCACCTATGGGGGACTGTATCAAAAGCCTTTGCAAAATCTAAGTTAACTGCATCCACTGCTATGCCAGAGTCTAAATTTCTACTTACTTCCTCATAAAAGCCAAGAAAGTTAGTTAGTTGGTCAAGAGTGTTATTGGACCTTGAAAGGATTTCACCCAAAACAATTAATACATATGCAGATCTAAATATTACCAGTAAACTAGAATGATGGGTTACAGGACACTTTAATTAAAAGGATTTTCCCATTAACCCTGGATGTAGATATGTAGATCAGCTGATTCTTGCTGTGCACTAGGACTATTGGATCACTTCCATTTACACGAGGATACCGTACATTTTTTATTCTTCACTTTCTCTTGCTTTTAGCATTTTAGCCTCAGTGTTAAAGTGGCCATACACAGGTAGATTGCTGCCGGATGGAACCAATGATTGATTATACCCTGTTCAATGTGCCACCTTAGCACCACTCAAACTTGTCCAGATTTCACCTGATATCTGAGCAAGAATAAACTTTGTATTTTGTCATTTTTGATCCCCTGACGTGCAAAAATTTTGCACAACACCAATCACCTTTTAATCAGAAGTAACAGCACCATCAGCAAGGTAAAGAGGAATACACCGTATTTTTGCCCAAATCAATCAAAATGATTGAATTCACAATATATAGACATCTTAGACTCAAAGCTATTGATTGGTATTAATACACTAAATGATATGCAATAGGTGATGCAATAGGTGATTGTAAAGTGACAACATATTAGCCAAGGTTGATAAAGGAAAAATCCCCATTATGTAAGACTATTTCCACAATACTGATCAATTAGAAGCTACCGGTATTTGATAATATACACTGTGTTGTATATTATTTAGACCAAGTGAACACAATCCACAGGCATATGTTTGCAAATAGCGGCAATCAAAAAACATGGCACTATGTGAATAGCTGACATTCTAATCAATAATAGTTCCTGTGCTATACTACAGTACATTTCAAGCAACCCCTACAATAATTTTATATCAAAACTCCCAGCAGCACTGTGGTTCAAACATACAGTATGTTTAAATGTGTATTCTCCCTTTGTTCCAGTTTCTCCTCCTCCCACAATTGTACGGATAGACTGTTAAATGCTGTTGAGTATATATCCATTACAAAAAAATGTATTATGTACACAAGCACAAAGCAGCATCTTGAGAGCTTTCATACAGGATATGGTTCTACACCGTGACTTTTTTATCCATATATTTTAAAGCGGTGAGTGCACTTTTTCCCATAATACGCGGGTTTCATTGTGTGACACTAATGGCATAACTAAGCACAGAATATCATTTGCAAGATATCCATGGCTTTGGATAAAGGGGTTAGCACCCAAAACACTGTACTAGCTATGTCCCAGTCCCAATAAAAGTGTGTGTGTGAGTGTGCATCTCTCAAGTTGGACTGTATTATAACAATAATAATTATATAGTTCTAAACAGTTTGTTTAAAAAAACTAGGTGGCAAGTTGTAGAGTGTTATTGGACCTTGAAAGGATTTCACACAAAACAATTAACACATACTGTATGCAGGTCTAAATATTAGCAGTAAACTAGAATGATGGGTTACAGGATAATTTAATTAAAAGGATATTCCCATTAACCCTGGACGTAGATATGTAGATCAGCTGATTCTTGCTGTGCACTAGGACTTTTTTATCCATATATTTTAAAGCTGTGAGTGCACTTTTTCCCATAATACACAGGTTTCATCGTGTGACACTAATGGCATAACTAAGCACAGAATATCATTTGCAAGATATCCATGACTTTGGATAAAGGGTTCTGCACCCAAAACACTGTACTAGCTATGTCCCAGCCCCAATAAAAGTGTGTGTGTGAGTGTGCATCTCTCACGTTGGACTGTATTATAACAATAATAACTATATTGTTATAAACAGTTTGTTAAAAAAAAACTAGGTTATTAAAGGACCATAATGCTTCCCAACCCTCCATCCCCTAATAGTACTCAGGTAAGGATCTTAATGCTAGGTCTTTATCAGGGCCACATCTACCATGAGGCAGAGTGAGACATTTGTCTCACTGCACTCAATGCCTGCACTGGCATACTTTCTGCATTGTCCAATGGGAAGATGTGCTCCTTACAGAATGCATCCACTCAGATTTAACCAGTGTTTAACTGCTTTGTTTGTGGATACTACCAAATAAATAGATGGGAGGATCTATCAGTTTTGGTACTCATCCTAGGTATAGGATCTTGGGTACAATTGGCAGCAAAGTCCCCCCTGTGCTTGCATGGGTTTCCTCGGGGCACTTCAGTTTCTACCACAATCATCAAGACTGGTAGGTTGTATGTGTCAAATAAATGTGCTTAGGTTGTAAGCTCTTCGGGGCCGGACCTGATGTGAATGTAAACATGTAATTGTAAAGCGATACGGAAGATGTTGGCGCTATTTAGATCCGCAATAATGATAATAAAAGGGGAGGTTCTTTTGTTGTACCTTAGTAAAACCAATCAAAACACATGTAAATGTAATTTTTAGAGCTGCCTTTTTGTAGCACTTTTCATGATCCATTTTCCTCTTTGTTACTGATTGAGATATATCTCAAAGCCAGCGCTCCAACTTAGTAGCTAGGGATGGCCGGTTCGCGGATCCGAACCCGGATCCGCCGCGGATTTATCCCGTTCGCGAACGGCGGATTTTTCCGGATTTTCCGCCTTCCGAACTTCCGATTCGCGGATTTTTCGTATTTTCTAAAATTTTCGAAATTACGAGTTTTCACGGATTTTTGAAAATTTTCGAAAATACGGGAAAACATGTATTTTCGAAAATTTTCGAAAATACAAGGATTTCTCTTAATTCCTTACATACGTATTTTCGAAAATATTAGAAATTACGAGGATTACTTGTATTTTCGAAAATACATATTTTCGAAAATACGTGAAAACTCGTAATTTCGAAAATTTTCGAAAATACGAAAAATCTCATTATTTCAAGGGTATTTTTAATTTTAACGGGTCCGCTCGCGGATTTTCGAATTTTCGAATTTTTTCGAAAATTCGCGGATCCTCGAGCGGACCGGATTTTGCAAAGTTCGGACATATCTATTAGTAGCAAGGCTACAGGGCTCCCAGACCCCCTGCAAGATTTTCCACAAGACTCTTACACCCCCCATCACCACCCCGACCCCTTTCCCCCCTGTGGCAGACAAGGTACCAAGGATCATGCTTATGGAAGTAGAAGATCGCAAAATTAGCTGGTCCACGTGCCACTGGCATTTTAAATCATTTTATTTGTTAAAAGAAAAGATCCAAGGTGCGCCCCATGTAGCCATATAATCCAAAATCTATTCTTTTGTCCTCCAGCTAAAACACTTCGCAGAATATCTCCTCTTAAATAATAAAAAGTGAGTTTCCATGACTACACAGTAACAGTAATGACAACCACAGGACATGATGGGATCGATACTACTAGAGATGTGAAATGTAGACATAGTAAAGGCCAAACTTAAATTTAAAGCATCAACAATAACATTAGATTGTAATGAAATTTTCTGTAATAATCGTCTACTGTTTGTTCTGAATGCTACAATGATTCGATTGTACGTTTCTGGGCGTTTGGTAATGTGTGATCTGAGTGTTTTTTTTCCCTCTCCATCACAATCAAAGTTAAAAACATAACGCTCCATGTTCCCTGAAGGATCTCTGAATCCTTCAGAAGATAAAATGCTCAAGGCCTTTTTCAAGAAATGTCATATGATGTTCCAAGACTAGAGTCAATGCTAGTGACTATGACGTTTCCTGTTTCTTGCATACTTAATGTTTTCATTCTGTCCTGTTCATATTTACAGTTACAGATACTGCAATACATCACTTTACGGAAAGATATTAGAAATAAAATAAAGTTTATCTTGACAGATTCATAAAACATTAAAAAAAAAATCTTTCAGCCATTTAAGTGACTCCCTAACCTTTGGGTCGATATTTTGATATTTCTTTACATCCATTCTTATGCTGCAAGGCTGCCATCAGGGGGGGTACAGGAGATACAACTTCCCCAGGCCCAAGAAAAATGTTAGTTTCCTGGATCCAAGACAACCAAGACAGACTGCTGTGCTGGCCAGCTGTACCTGTAGGTTGACTGGAGATTTGTGTCATTCTGCAGCCTAGACTCTGCATGCTCTTTAAGAAAGCTGTAATTGGCTGCCTTGCACACTCAGGTTACCCCCTGTTCTTACCCTCCAATAGAACAAATTAGATTTTAGAATAGTTTAACTGGTTCCTCATCTGAAAACAGTATGTCTGACCCATATTTACCCAAATATATAAACCTTGTACCAGAACAGAGGATTTTTTACGAAATTCTATGATTTCCTCTACATCTTGATACAGTGCAATGCTAAAACTAACTCACCAATGTCCAAACAATGATACATGATGTAAGACACAGTACACTAGTTCCTCTATGAGCACAATATGTATGCTAATTATTATTCCAAATTATTCATTTACTTGTTTAAATATAAAAACATTTCAGGTCCCCATTGAAAATGTTTGTAAACCTATAAAGGTTATAGGGTATAGAACAAAATCAGCTGGCTACTTTGTACTTTTATCGTTCTGTCTAACCAAACACAACTGTACAGCACACAAGAGATGTTCACTAACCTTACAGCAGAGTACAGTTCTATCACCCTGAAGGTTTTGTAAGGAATCTCCATGATGTTCCTTTCATGGCATTACTCCACTAATATACACTGTAAACCAAAGATAATTTTTCACATTGACACAACACACATAAAAATATATATAAGATACATATTTGTTTTTAATTTTACGGTTTTAATTCATAAACATTTTCGGTACAGTATGGGGGAATGGGTGGTGTGGGTTATAATTTTATCATTCATATGTGCAGAAAACATAACGCAAATGTGGATCACACAACATAAAGTATCAGTCCCAGTATATGTTTATATCAACACTGCAGGATGGTTCTATTTATCATTTAATACATTGAATTTTTATGATGGATGATATCATGGCCAATGACTGCAAAGTATTCACAAAGAATTCTCTTCTGAGCACTGTGAATGCTTAGTGAGGGTGCGTGAAATCTCTCTGAGATTTGGCAGTGCTTAGAAGAAAGAGGTGGGAGCACCATGGACTGGGAAAAATTTCTCAGTTTAACAGCACTTGTGGACAATGCTTTTCTACAGGTCACCACTGTACATCAAACATTACACAGCAGCCATCTGTGTCCCAGTACTGTGTGTACTTCAACACTGCATAATAACATTTCCTGCAAACTGCAATTGATATGCAAGTACCGTATATACTCGAGTATAAGCCGAGGTTTTCAGGCTCTAAAAATAGCCTGAAAACCTAACCTCGGCTTATACTCGGGTCACTAGGTAATGTGCCATGGTGGAACTTGCTCTGCTGAGGAGACCCAGTGAAACCACTAATTTCCCACATGCAGAACACCTAGCACTCCGATAACTCGCCAGTACACTGTGGACAGTCCTCCGCACCGCCCGATGGTCTTGACGCGGCAACTTACTTACGGTACTGTAGCGCGACTGGAACTGGGTTGAGGAGCGTGCTGTCATGTGACCTTGTGCACGCTGACCTCATTCAACAGAGACCACGGGAGCGGTTTGTTCGTGAAAGCCGGTACTGTGCCTGGGGCTATGGCGCATCCGTTTGGGAGGTAAGAGGAGGCAAGAACATTGGTTCTTCTGCTGGTGTCTACTGATGGGATACTGGGAGTTGGCTCAGGCATGTCTCCCTCCCAGTTGCATCGAGGACCCCAAGTATGGTAAATGGAGGAGAAACTGATAGACTTGGTGACGGCCCTGCACCTGCTTAGGTCAGTCACTTAATACTGCTGTCATTATAGGGGGCTGCCTGATATTACTATCATTATAGGGGGCTGCCATGCTGCTGTCTGATATTACTGTCATTATAGGGGATGTTGGGGCTGTCACTAACCTGTCTGTTTGCTCGCTCGAATTGAAGACTGCCCAGGTACGGTAAGTGAACTTGGGGGTCTCTAGGGTGGGGGACAATATGCCATACAGTAACACCCAATACCTTTCTACTATAGGTGTTTGGAAACTACAACTCCCAGCAACGAAAGCATGCTGGGAGTTGTAGTTTCCAAACATCTACAGGGGAAAGGTATTAGGGTTACTGTATGGGATTACTGTACATTTAAAGGGCAACTATCTACCCTCGGCATATACTCGAGGCAATCGTGGTTTTCTGATTTTGGAGGCATGGGTACCTCGGCTTATACTCGAGTCGGCTTATACTCGAGTATATACGGTAAGCAGAAGGTGCAGATTAATTCCTGTGGACAAATTTGTAGCTTTTTTGTCTTGTAACTGTGCTGTACAAGGATTGTGGAAGCACTCCAATTAGGCTAATTTACAACTAAATTTTGTGGAAGTGCTACTGATCTGGTCAGATAATCAATGCACATTCCTAGGCCCCATACAATAACATATTATCTGCACACTGGCATACTTTATAAACAAAGGGGTTTTAGTAGACATTACTGTGATCACATGAATGAAAAGCCTTCCAACCACGTCAAGGTAACCCCAGTCTGTTCTGTAGCATTTTCTTCCTTACTGTAGTTTGTAAAAGTTTTTATTTATTATTTGTTAAAGGAAAACTGAAGTATTATATTTTTTCCTACATATTTCCTATGTGTCTACCAGAATCATACCCCCTGAAGGTAAAATGGAAAGAGGGGTCTAAATTAATACACTCAAACTTAACAATTAAGGTGTACATACTCAGAAAACAAACTTATTCTTAGACCCATGTGATATACTCTGAAATTAGATATTTTGAACCTCCCAGTTATGTTGTTATTTAATGTATGTTTAGGACTAAAAAAGACAAGTACTCTATAATAAACTTTATTGTTTTGTATACAGATGCTGCATTTTGTCACAATAAAATACAATAAAAAAAACACTGCAGAATAATGTATTGCTTGTTTTTTAGTGTGGCCCATCTTACTACTTTACAGATTTGCTCACTAAAAGACAAAGGAAGGGGGGAAAAG
This sequence comes from Hymenochirus boettgeri, assembly GCA_019447015.1. Lineage (NCBI taxonomy): Eukaryota > Metazoa > Chordata > Amphibia > Anura > Pipidae > Hymenochirus > Hymenochirus boettgeri. The sequence continues at coordinate 44,527,453 of CM033469.1, read as the reverse complement.
TTTAAAAATCCCAATTGAAATCTTGTGAACTGGTATAAGCTAAATAGAAATTGGAACCAATTGGGATGAAATGCTACCACCATGGTGTGACTTTAAAATTAGATATCGCAACTTACTGTGATTTGTCAGTGATGGGCCAATTATGTTTAATTCTTGATTATTTCAGTTCTCTTCAAAAACCTGGACCATCCCTGCATGACACTGATTTCTGCAAAAGGTTCAATGAGGAAGCATTAGGAAAGGTGAGTTATTCAGTCAGTAATTATTGTAATACTTGTATCTAATTCAGGGTAAGTCATGAAATGTCCTTTTTACCTAAGTTGCCCTGGCAACTGATACCAAAATGGCCTTAAAGTCTATAGACAAAAAAAAGCTTAAAAGGCATCTATAGTGAAATTTATACATTGCTCCAATTCAGACATACTGTAAAAAAGGTTAGTGTATGCTGCCTTATTCTGTGGCTCTGTGTTTGCATACAGTGTTATTTACTGCAGAGCTCCCCACTCCCCCTGTCCTCCCCTCTCTGGTCATTCCCCTGTTCATATAATATGGCTGTAAACCAAGCCTGTGAATCAAGCCGCTCATGCACATTGATCCTCCTACACTTCACTCTAACCTTTGTAAACAAACAAAAAAAAACTCCATATGTAAGCCTGTAGAGAGGAAGTGTCTGGAGATACTTGCTACATAAGGAGTGGGAGGAAGATGAGTTAGGAGAGACCCAAGTCCTGCTTTATCACTGAAGCTTGATCTCCCATTGACAGGCAATAAATTGGTGAAAGCTGCTTCATTCTCCTTTTTTAACCCAGTATTTGCCAAGCATTTTAGTGAGCAGGAAGGAGTCATTGGGAGACTTGCTGTAAAACTTGTGTACGCCTACAAACTTAACTGGCATGCTATTAGGTGATTTGATTGACAGCTCAAGTAGGAGCGGTGTATTGAAATCTTGACTTTTTTCAACTTATAAATCTAGGAGGAAACTGAAGAAAATAAAGGTGCTCTAGGGGGGAATTATAGAACATTTTCCTACTATTGATGCCCTTTAAGGAAAAATTGTCTGAAATGGTCAATGGAAATAGAACAATATTGACAAGTGTTTATTTATTGACAGATATCCAGAACAAGTTACTATAGATAGTAGCCATAGACACAAACAGGGAGATTCAATAAAAGTTCTTATTGTTTAAAATGGTGCTAATTTTGCCCCAACCAATCAGATCTTATTTAACATTTGAAAGCTAACATCTGATTGGTTGAGGCAAAGTTAGCACCCTTTTTAACAATAAGAACTTTTATTGAATAACCCTGAAAGAGTATATTTAGAATCTAATTGAAATTGTCTTAACTTTGTTTTGTAATTTTCAAGCTTAGAAGGTCACCCTGCCATTGAACTGGAGAGAGGAAAGCCTTTCACAATACACTTGGCCAGTTCCATCTTCACAGAGAATTAGGAGTGCCTAGTCATGGAGTTTTCTCCTCTGGGGAACTTAAGCTTGGTACACACAGTAACAATAAAGCCCAGATACCGTCGGATCTGATGGTATTGGGGCTTTATCGCCAGCGTAACTGGCAGGTCCCAGCCACTTCCTGGTTCTAGTAAACTATAGTGTGCATGTGGGATTATGCGATACAGTTGACTAGAACTAGGAAGCAGTCGGGACCTGTCAATGCTGCTGTGGTGGATCACGTAAAAGGTAAGTTTCTGCTATATTTGTCCCTAGCTCCTGAGATATTGATTAAAGAATGGGAGTTAAGGAATAGCTCCTTAACCTTCCACTACTTCAATCAATGCATTAAAGGAATGGTTCACTTTTTAAGTGAACTATTCCTTTAAGGTGGGTACACACAGTACCAGTCCTTCAAAGATGACTGAAAGAATCTGTAAGATTCTGTCTGCCATCTTTGAAAGCTGTAACTACACGGTCACAAGCGTTTTTTCTATAAAAAGTGTAGGGAGAACGTTCGTGTCTGCCATACTCCCTACGATCACAGCCGACTCACTATACTTTATTAAAGTGGGCCAACCATGACCTAGGGAAATTATTCTTTAGAAACTGTTTCTGATGCCAATGCAGACCGTTTATCATTGTTAGAAATGATTGTTTAGGCTGTACATACTTTACCAACATAGGGCCAATCCCTTTATCAGGAATGTGTGTACCTAGCTTTACTTGATGGTAAATATTCTAACAGAGATGTTGGTATACACTGGTTCTTACCACAAGTTGCCATGAAAATTGGTTACTCTCCAACATACCAAGCACAACATAAACACTATCATAGGTGCTCCCAAATAAGTGCTCTGCTAATTATCCAGTAAAAGAAAAAAAGAACTTAATATTATCGATTTGTCCAGTGGGGCCTTTAATACCAATATCCACCATTTGATGTCTATACAAAGCTGCTTGTTAATCTCAACTCTGCAGGAAACTAATTTGTGTTAATGCAACTGAAAGCTGGAATGCGTGTGAATTTGAAGTTTCTGTCAATGATTACGTGAGAAAAAAGTGGCAGACTTTAAAATAACCAAATATTTAATGATATTCTCTACCTTTCTGGCAGAGGTTGCTGGCTCCTCCCCCTGCAGCAGGGGAAACAGCAGTCAATGATTGGCTGCGATGTCAGCAGTCGCAGCATTGACTGACTGCAGGGAGAGAGGAGCCTGTTAATAAATGTCTTTAAATATCTAGTTAGTAATAATTTTAATAATGTGCTGAATACATGGGTTGAAATTGAGGGCAGGTAACAGACAAGTCTTTTGCCTGATATATAGAGTACATATACAAGAAAATTTACCATTTTAATATATAAAGTCTAAATTCTCCTCTTATCTTTTTTATTATTATGTGGCTTAAGATATAGAGAGAGTGTGTGAGTGTGTGTGTACTATTATTTGAAAACCAAATATTTAAAATACTAAATGACGTAGTATAACATTAAGTTAAAAATGACATTAATAATAGAGTATTCTCCCCTATTCTGTTTTTCCAATGTGACATCTCTGATTTTTGCTTTACATTCATTTCTTTTAAGTTTAAGTGCACTCGTCACATTTTTCACTATTATGACATAAAGTTTTCTTTTGAACATAATTAAAGCTGTAGTGTCAGCACAGCCATTAGCGTTATTAATTAGGCCTTGATTATTTTTCTTGTGGAATGTGGAAAATGTATTCTTACGTGTCAATTCCAAACAATGAAGAATGTTTTTTAGAGCAAATCTACACAGACATATTAGATTTCACACGTATTAACTTGTCTGTATTGGTTAGAGCTGGGAAAGCCCTGGGCAGAAAATCAGTATTGTACTTCCCCACCAGGACACCAGGGAAATAAATGTTGGGACTGGCATAGGTGGGATCTCCAGCCTATAAAAAACTACTATGGAACTGGTTCACCAGGACACCAGTGAAACCATTGTTGGGACTGGCATCAGTGGAATCGTCTGTCAAAAAGATCGATGACACAAGGAAAACCATTGCTGAGACTGGCATCAGTGGGATCTACAGCATGTAAGAATATAAGTGTAGTACTTGCCCACCAGGACACCAAGGAAACTATCACTAGGAAAAACATCATTGGGATCTTCAGCCTGTAATAATAACAGTGTTGTTCTTTCGCAACAGGACAACGGGGTAACAATTGTTGGGACTAGCATCATAAGGATAACCAGCCTGGAAGAAGAGAAGTTTAGTACTTGCCAAGAAGGACAGGGAAAACTATTGTTGGCACTGGCACTGTAAGGATCTCCAGCCTGGAAGAAGACCAGTGTAGTATTTGCCAACAAGGACACCAGGGAAACCATTGTTGGGACTGGCACTGTAAGTATCTCCAGCCTGAAAGAAGACCAGTATAGTATTTGCCAAAAAAGGACACCAGGGAAGCCATTATTGGGACTGGCATTGAAGATATTTCCAGCCTGGAAAGAAGATCAGTGTAGTACTTTCCCAGCAGAACACTAGGGAATGATTGTTGGGACCTCCATTAGTAGGATCTCCAGCCTATTAATGAAAAAAAGGATAAATAGTTAAGTGTAAATATAGAGGGAAGAGAGATAATAAAGACCATATAAAAAGATATGGAAGGTAAAGAGAGATGGAGGGTGAAGAGTGTAGACACAATGCTGTACTTTTGGTTATATGTTCTCTTGTGGAGTCTGATTTCACTTTTTAATTACTAGCCCAACACCATAAAAGATGCTGTTTATTGTGTACAAGGTTTTACACAACAGATGGCACCTATGGTTCCCATGGCAAGATTTTTTTATTTTATAAAATAATTCGAATTCACATTGTGGATCTTACATTACACAGAATTCAGATATCTGTATTTATACATTAACTGGCACATCACTCTCTGTGTGATCAAGATATATATATCCTTTATATTATATAAATAAATTTATATTTTTACGGAGATTGCATTGAGTTTTTAGGAGCAACTAATTAGGTGGGGGTATATAACACTATTACACGTAGGAAAGGTCTATATGTATGTGTGTAATTATCACTATTTAATTAAAATCACCATAAGAAATAACACTACACAAAGTATAGTATTACTGGACACCCCTAAGTTTGAATGGAAAACTCAAAATGATAGGCCTAGCCACACCTCCAGGATTTCTACAGGGTCCCCATGTAGACACTAAAAGGAAGTGGAATTTTAATAACATCCAATGAGAGGTTCTGATCTTACACTGTTAGCAAATCAAAACATTCTCTTAGGCACTGTACATGTACCCAGTTATGTGCTGTTTGTAAACCATGTGACTTAGCCAATCTTAGCCAATTAGAAAATTTTTCAGAATTAATGTACTCCCCCTCCCCTCTCCATAGAAATTAATGAGACAATCCAGTTTCTGTTTGCTAGACAGGAAGTGTCTGTTTATGATTAAATGACTTTGCATGTCTCCCAGCATTCTTAGAGAAATGGACAGTTTCCACTTTGATTCCACTATTGATATAATAATAACTGTGAGGCTGTGGTTTGCCTTCATTTTATACTCTGTGGGGGGCTTTTAGCTCCTTTATCCAAACCTCTCAAGCTAACTTGTCAAGCTAAGCACTATCCTGTGTTTCCAAATTCTAATCCCATAGTGACTGTAAATTTGGAACTTGCTGTGGTAAATACCAATAAGTATGAACCTGGCATGTTAATCTGGATCCTGTATAGGGTCTCAGGCTGTCCAATGGTGCTGATCAGATTGCACATTGTGGCAATATTGCCAGGATCTCTTTTCAGATCTGAAGGCTAATACCATTTAGGCTGGATACATATAACACTATCATGTGTCCCAACTAAGCATCTGCTTTGTGTGAGAGCTCTGCCAGGATAGATGATTGTTGGTCACAGCAACAGTGGCTGAAGCCTGCAGTGCATGTGACAGACCGATAATATGGTCCCATAGGGAACTGCATGATTGGCCGTGATTTACTAACTGACCTGTTTGCCTGATACGTTTCGGTCCGAGTTCTAGGACCTTTATCAAGCCAATAAAGTCGGCAACGTTTCGGTTCGAGTTCTAGGACCTTTATCAAGCCAATAAAGGTCCTAAAATACATAAGGCTCTGGCATTTGAATGGGGAGGTGCAGTGGCGAGAATCTATATTACAGTCACTCAGTGATGTCACTGAGTGACTTCCTGTATTCCACTGTCCCTCCCCATTTCTCTCTCCATCTGTATTAGTAATGTAGATAACAAGCCCGTTTTTGTACATTGACTGACTGACTGACTTACTGAATCAGCACAGTAATTCAGTCAGTGTAATGAACTAGAACAGCACCGGGTGAGAGACAATGTTTATTGTCTTCTTTTAGTTTGAGATAGAAACATCAGTTAACTATTTGTACTTACAAAAACGGTCTTGTTATCTACATTACTAATACAGGAAGGGGGAGAGATGGAGGGGGGGAGACAGAATGTCTGTGCTCGATTTTTCTTTTTTTTGACCTTATGTATTATATGGAATAATACGCTACCTACAGAGTAAGATATGGATATTACTTCACCTCGGAGTTCCCTGACCTGTATAAAAACACTCGGCCTAACGGCCTCATGTTTTTATATGGTCAGGGAACTCCTCGTGGCGTAATCTCCTTATATTACACTGTAGGTATAGTATATACCTACAGTGTAGGTATACAAAAGTATGTATACACGCCCGCCTCACCTGGTACAGCGTGTGCCCCTTACCAAATAGTAAAGCGGTTCCACTATAAAGAACAGTCGCAGTAGACGGTGTCAGAAGCAGTAGGAGGAAACCCAGCTGTAGTTTGACAGGCCAGGTTTTTTTTTGGGTGGGGTGGGGGCGCACGTAGGTGGGAGGGCACCTAGGGCACTAAAATGGCTAGAAATGACCCTGGTCATTTAAATGGTAATAGTGAGATAGTATACACATACATATACACCTTTCCTATATGTTATATCATATACCCCCCACCACATTGGTAGCTCCTAAAAACTCAATGGAATCTCCTATGAAGTTATAAATATATTTATATAAAATAAGGGATACAAACATAGTTCCAGAGCACTCTGAGGATTTTAAACAAGAACTATTTATTCAGTAATTAGGATCATATCACCTACGTATTTCAGCCATTAAAAAAAAAAAAAAAGTCCAAGGTCAGGGACCGAATCGTTGCCTGTTACCACGAATAAATCACATTATAAAGTCCTTTGGGAGTGCTCTATATTTCATATACTTGTATTTTGGCATCTTTTAGAAGCACCCAGGCCACGTGATTATTGCACCTTTCTTTTAGACAGTATATATATGAGCAAAAGAAGGCACTCACTTCAAGCCATAATTAGTGCCCGGGTGCTGGCTGTATGATGAAGATACAGGCCTGCACTTTGTTGCACTATTGCATGTTAATAAATTGTTGAACAAGACCCTATTATCCATTATCCAAGAAACGCAGTTCTTTGGCCATACAAAATACCCAGTCAGAAGTATCTATTATGATGTCACTGTATGAGCAGATCCGTTGTATTTAAAACACTGCATATAAAGTGTCAATCATAGGCAGTTTCTAATGCAATAATTATTACCTAATTAAGATGAACATATGATATGGTGTGTGGAACCACACTGCCCCCCTGTGACTATATATCTATGTTTAGTGTTTTTTTAAATAATAAATTCTCATTTAGCAAACATTTTGAGCACAGAAGTTAGGGAAAGGTGGTTTATCTATCTGGGTATTAAAATTAGTAAAATCGCAATATTTAGAATTGCTTTAACCTGAAAAAAGGGCCACACTGTTTTAACGCCAGACTTTGTATACTTTAAATCCTCATTCTCGTTTTCCAAGGAGCTAAAGACCTGCAATGGAGCCCATCCATGTAATGATTGTATTATATGTATCGTATCGTATTGTATTATATGTATCGTAATACTATATCATTACATGGATCTGCGACCTGGTCATATTATTTGCTGGCAACTTCATATAAGGGTTCTGTAAGTAACTGACCATGTTACCAAATAATTGGTACATAAGGACATTCCTGGAAGTCTTTTATGTTATAACTAGAAAGGGAAAGTATAAACTTTGAATTTGGCTTGAAGGGCTGCATTTTGGAAGGGAATATGTGTGTTTGCTGCAGATTTTAAAACTCAATAATGGGAATGATGAGTTTGTAGTGAACGCTTGTTTGAGACAAAAAAAACTTTTGTGTGTACCCAGTCCAAAGTGGTGCTAATTTTGATCCAATCAATCAGAAAGCTAACATCTGATTGGTTAGGGCAAAATTAGCACCTTTTTCAATGATAAGAACTTTTATTGAATCTCTCTGTATCTTTTTGATGATTGGTCAAAATTTGTTTTTTTGACTTTAGTTACCCTTTAAGTATGGCTGCCACAGTAATGGATAAGTAGATCAGTAGGTGTGTGTACCTGTGTCGGGTTGGGGGTTACAAAAACAAACTTTTTTGATGATTGGTCAAAAATTTTTTTTTACTTTAGTTACCCTTTAGGTATGGCTGCCACAGTAATGGATAAGTAGATCAGTAGGTGTGTGTACCTGTGTCTGGTTGGGAGTTAAAAAAACAAACTTTTTTGATGATTGGTCAAAATTAGTTTTTTTGACTTTAGTTACCCTTTAGGTATGGCTGCAACAGTAATGGAGGGGTGAGTCAGTAGGTGTATGTAACTGTGCCACATGGGGGTTAAAAAAACAAACCTTTTTTATTATTAATCAAAATTATTTTTTTTACTTTAGTTTACCCTTTAAGTATGGCTGCCACAGTAATGGATAAGTAAATCAGTAGGTGTGTGTACCTGGGTCTGGTTGAGGGGTATGTCTTTTTTGTGTTTATAACCATAAAGCTATATTTTATTGAGGATAAATCTAAATCAGTTTTTTTAACTTTAGTTACCCTTTAAGTATGGCTACCACCATAATAAATTAGTAGGTGTGTGTACCTGGGTCTGGTTGAGGGGGTATGTCTTTTTTGTGTTTATAACCATAAAACTATCTTTTATTGAGGATAAATCTAAATTAGTTTTTTTAACTTTAGTTACCCTTTAAATATGGTTTCCATGGGAATGGAAAGGTAGGTCAGTAGGTGGGTGTACCTGGGTCTGTGTGGGGGGTTGGGAGTATCACCATTTGTATTTATGACCATGAAAAAAACTGTTTTGAAATATCCACATTTGAGGATTGTTACCATTATAGTCAATGGGAAAAAATGTCCGGAAATTTGCCGATAACGCAGTAACGCTTGTGCGGATTCCTTAGCTAGAAGATAGCACACTTCTCCTATATGCCCCGCACGTCTGTACCGAATTTCATGTCTCTAGCTCAAAAACTGTATGAGGAGATACGGTCCAAAAAAGCGGAAGAAGAAAAAGAAGAAATAGAAAGAACAGGAATTTGGCTTTTTCAAGCCAAATTAATACCTTATTTATCACCCTATGCATACTTGTGGATACCTCCCCTTTATTCCAACATCTATTCCCCACCCCCAGGAATCACCCTTTAGGTGGCCATACAGGGAGCCGATACCTACAGATGGAAACTTTCCGTCTTTCCTGACCGACCGTAACTCCAACTACAGACGTTCTTCGACACAACAGTGGGTCGGTTTCAGCCCCTACACACTGCCGATACAAGGTAAATCCCCATCGGCTCACAACGGGATTTACCTAATATCATCAGTATGGCCACCTTTATACATTACTTCATGTTGCTTAAGAATACTGAAACTGCTGTGCATACTTTAGACTTTTTTTCTCCTGTTATATTTGTTTAATAATCATCCTATGCCTGGACCTAATAAAAATAAAATGAATACATTTTATACAGTGAATGTTAACTTTAAACTAGTTTCCATTACTTCTTGTTTTCAGAACTCTTTTTGTATTTATGTAGCATTTCTGTTATGTATTTGAAGCACTTTTGTTTCTTTTTCCTGGGTGTTTTTAGTGGCATAACTACCGCCCCCTCCACCCCTGTGGCTACGAGCAGGGGCCCGGCCTCCAATCTTTGCTCTTTGCTGGCTGGAAACAGCAGAGAGGGGCAGACACAGCTGCCAGCTTTTCAGAGCACCAGGGGAACAAAGGTCTGTAAGTAACTTTCTGGGGATTTTCTTGCAAAACTGACTAGGCGGTTGGGGTGGGATGGACTGCACATAGTAAAATGGTTTTAATGTTAGGGGTATGTAGCAGACAGAAGGGATCCAAAGGGAGGATCCCCTGGGCATGTCACTGTACTTGATTTTAAGGAAGCAGTAGGGACCAGGTGACACACTGACACCTCCTACTCGTCACTTTCCTGGAATTTGAACAAACACTGCAGGAGAACCATTTGGAGCAGAGATGTAAGGTAAGGGTTTTTGAACACTACACAGTGGGGCCAGTATGGGGTTAAATTTTAGTTTTGGGGTGGACATGCCCTTTAACCTTTACCTATTCCAATATGCTTCCCCAACTGCAGTTTTTTTCCAGTTTATTTTGTAACCAAATATTTAATAATACGTTCTCTTTAATTCTGGCAAAGGTATCTGCCTCCACTCTGCTCAATGAGCTTTTTTTAAGCTTGAGCATGTACAAATCTACTTGTCAAATAAAACAAATACCCGGTGTACAAGAAATACAGACCAGACAGTAAAAATATATATAACCATTTATATCAAGAAGTGTCACAAAAATACATTCATAAAAAGTAACCAGCTGGCCAGCTCGGCAACTAAGAATACAATAAAAAAAAACTGCACTGACGTAAGCAGTGACGTGTACTCGTAACTCTCCTTGAAGTTGTTGTGCACGGGTGGACCTGCTCCCGTATCCGCGATCCATACCTAAAACGAAAGTGAGTTTAGCAACAAGCAGCTTGCCTCTTGCTCCAGAGGATCCCATGAGCACATGCAGCCTTGGACCGAAATAATTGATTAAGTCCGGGGGATTGGAGCTATAAGGAACTACATCTCACTTACCTGGATTAAGATTGCGGTGACATATCTTTTTGCACTACTATCTTCTCTTGTGTGATGTTCCGTATTATGAGTTAAGTGACTTTTCTCTTGAGGTGGATGTTACCGGCACAGTTCTACATCCACTCAGATTTTTGAATTAGGGATTTCTACCCATAGTGTTCTCTGCTACAGTAGCTCATGTGTAGCCTTGCCTGATAGCTACTTTTTATCTATATAGTTTTTATTGTATTCTTAGTTGCCGAGCTGGCCAGCTGGTTAATTTTTAGGAATGTATCTATATGTATTTTTGTGACACTTCTTGATATAAATGGTTATATATATTTTTACTGTCTTTTTTTTTTTTCTTTAGTGCGGTCCTCCTTTTGGAAGACACCACTTTTGATTTTTGTCTGTGTAGGGGACACAGATTTACCCAGTGGTATTGGCCTTCAGTTATACACATTTACTTTTTTGTTTAGTTGACAAATCTACTTGTACACTCCTTCGCTAAATCCAGACATCCAATCTCCTCCTGGATGCAGAGCAGGATCATCCACAAGGCAACCCTAGGCACCTGCCTAGGACCCAGGAAACTTCTGGGGGCCCAGCTTCAGAAGCAGTAACAATATTATAGTCTATACAATATATTTAGCAAAATATGGGGCCCTAAATGATGGCCCTGTCTAGGGCCCCATATGATCTTAATCCATCTCTGCCTGGATGTCGCAACGCCGCCTCAAATTAAATTCTAAAACTGAACTAATAATTTTTCCACTTAAATCTGGTCCTATCCCATTCTCTATTTCTGTTGATAATACCCCAATTTATCCAATCCAATCGGCACACTGCCTAGGGGTAATTAATTTGGCTTGAAGAGCCAAATAATTGTTCTTTCTATTTCTTCTTCTTCTACATTTTAATTCTTCCGCTTTTTTGGACCGTATCTCCTCCCACAGTTTTTGAGCTAGAGACATGAAATTCAGTACAGATGTGCGGGGCATATAGGAGAAGTGAGCTATTATTTATTAGCTAAGGAATCCGTGAAAAATCGCCATGGCGAATTTCAGGACATTTTTTGCCATAGACTATAATGATAACAATCCTCAAATGTGAATATTTCAAAACAGTTTGTTTCATGGTCATAAACAAAAACACTTATAACCCCCCCCCACAGACACAGGGACACCCACCTACTGACCTACCTTTCCATTCCAATGGAACCCATACTTAAAGGGTAACTATAGTCAAAAAACTAATTTTGATAAATCATCCATAAAAGTTAGTTATATGGTCATGCAAAACACATACCCCCAACCTCACACGGGTACACACACCTACTGACCTACCCTTTTATTCCTGTGGCAGCCATACTTTATGGTTGTAAACACAAAAAAGACAACCCCCTCAACCAGACCCAGGTACACAAACCTACCCTCCCTCCCATTTCTGTGGTAGCCATACTTAAAGGGTAACTATAGTCAAAAAACAAATTTTGACTAATCGTCAACAAAGTTTGTTATTTTTAACCCCCAACCCGACACAGGTACACACACCTAGTGATCTAATTATCCATTACGGTGGCAGCCATACTTAAAGGGAAACTAAAATTTAAAAAAAATTTTGATCAATAATCAAAAAAAGTTTTTTTTTAACCCCAAATGTGACACAGGTACACACACCTACTGACCTACCCATCAATTACTGTTGCAGCCATACTTAAAGGGTAACTAAATTCAAAATAACTAATTTTGATCAATAATCAAAAAAGCTTGGGTTTTTTTTAACTTCCAACCTGATCCAGGTACACACACACCTAATCACCTACCCCTCCATTTTCATGGCAGCCATATTTAAAGAGTAACTATAGTCAAAAATTTATTTTGACTAATCATCGACAAAGTTTTTTTTTCTTAACCCTCAACCCAACACAGGTACACACACCTACTGACCTACCTTTCCATTTCTGTGGCAGCCATAATTAAAAGGTAACTATAGTCAAAAATACATTTTGATCAATAATCAAAAAAAGTTTGTTTTTTTTAACTTCCAACCTGACACAGGTACACACACCAACTGAGCTACCCATATATTCGTGTGGCAACTATATTTAAAGAGTAAGTATAGTAAAAAAAAACATTTTGACCAAAGTTACTGGGAGATTCAATAAAAGCTCTTATCATTTAAAATGGTGCTAATTTTGCTTTCAAATGTTAAATAAGATCAGATTGGTTGGAGCGAAATTAGCACCATTTTATATCTGTTGTATTTAATTAGATCAACTGGACTTTAAGTTTAGTTCTTGAAGACGTTTCGCTAGTCATCCGACTGGCTTTCTCAATTCAGAATGACTTGTACAAGAATCTGTGGCAATTATGTACCCTGGAAAATCCCAATTAGCATATCACAGCCAAGTGTTAAGGGCATGATTACATAGTGGCTAAGAGGTGTTATAGGAACGCCCAGAGTAAGGTGTTAAAACAGCATTGTACATGGCAGACAGTTGGTGTCGAACCCCCCCATCTCTATTTAGGCATGGTTTCTTTATTTTCACATAAATGGCCTCCTTAACACCTCTCTTGAACCAGTCACGTTCCTTTGCCAATATGTTAACATTACAATCTTCAAAGGTATGTCCTTTATCCTTAAGATGCAGGTACACGGCTGAGTCCTGACCCGAGGAATTGGCTCTTCTGTGCTGGGCCATACGTTGATGCAGTTGCTGTTTGGTCTCCCCCACATACAAATCAGAGCATTCTTCACTGCACTGCACTGCGTATATGATGTCGATTTTCTTGTGTTTCGGTATTGGGTCTTTCGGATGTACCAATTGCTGCCTCAGCGTGTTGCTCGGTTTAAAGCAGACAGGGATACGGTGTTTTTTGAAAACTCTTCTTAGTTTCTCAGAGACCCCTGCTACATATGGGATGACCATGTTCTTTCTCCTGTCTTGCTTTTCACCTTCAATGTTGGTATTCGTGTTCTTTTCTTTCCTTCTGCTTCTTTTGACAAAGGCCCAGTCTGGATATCCACAAGTTTTAAGGGCTCCTCTGAGATGTTTCATTTCAGAGGAGCCCTTAAAACTTGTGGACTCTTTGTAAGTAAGGGATTTGCTTACAGTGTGATTTTAACACCAGCCATGAGCTGGCATTAAAATCCAACACTAAAATTATCACAAACGCGAATCGTGAGCGCCGGCTGCGTGGTTGTCTATTCAGATTCCCACACAGCTGTCACAATGAAGGAGTTAAAGTCCTGCTAAGCGATAGCGAAGCTGTTAGCGCGGCTTTAACTCCAAAAAAGAGCACAGTGGCTCTCGGTAAATGAGGCTGTAAATCCCTTGAAATTTATAGAAGTTCCCATTTCACTAAATAAGAATTCTGTCTTTGAAATTGCCCCATCTGATTCTGGAAGAACTGGCGCGTGTTTAACATGCTAATTTCAACCTTGGTAAACCCCAATCTGTGTCTGTTTTTTCTCCCTTTACTTATAGCACAGATGGAATTTACTCTTTTCAATTTCATTATTGGTTTAGCTCCTTGAATATAAGACATTGTATTGTTGTTATTCATTTCTATTTTATACAATGACAGAAGGAAATTGGGTTTAAAATACATTGTGCTATGGAAAGTTGTATAGCCAAGCTTGGGAGATAAGAAACATGCAGTGTTCCAGTTATTATAAACACACAAATCTAATTGTCTCCAGCCATTTAAAGCAGACATTTTGTATTGCAATCTTGTAGCAACCAGGCTTTATTTTCCCCATCTTTCTTTTTCTATGCACATTGAATCCCGCTTAACTTACCTGCCCTCACCATAAAGCAACTCCTTTACAAAATCCTTCTTTTAACCTTCAAATGCCTTTCCTTTGATGCCTTCCTTTATATCTGTTCCCATATGCTCACCTTGCACTAATCATAAAACCTTCCCCGTCCAAACCCTGTAAATTAACTAATTATCTCAAATGTTGCTCCCTACTTTCGGAATTCTACACCTTTCCCCATTGACCAGAAACTTCTATTGGTATCTTTAAATCTAATTCTGTATCCTACCTCTAAATCTCTGTACAGATGTCCAATCCCAGGGCCGACCCACGACGCATACTGGGAGACGAAGGGGTGGTTCATTGATGGACGTCATTGATGTCCGATCAAACATCCATAGACCAACTGATAGTCAGGCAATCTTCTCCCAGTCGGGTGTCACATGTGGGCCAAGCAATTCCACATCTGTAAGAAGCTTTAGAGAACCAGCATAGTACAAATTTCTTCAGGTAATACTGTAGGAATTTCACCACAGAACTTTGAATTTACAAAATGGAGTGAGAGCGCTCCTTATGTAAAATTACAATTAATAATGGTATAGTATATGGTTGTATAAAGACATACGTCCATCTAGTGCAACCTACTCATCAATACCCACATTTTCCTGCGTAAATATCCAACTTTATGTATCAATACCAATAACATGCAACATTCTTTGTTTTGAAAAAAACTCATCCAGCTTTTTTTAAAAACTTAGCAATGAACCTTAGCAAGGAATAGATTCAAGGGAGAAAATATTATTCTCTCTCTTTACAAGGCACTGGTAAGGCCTCATTTGGAATATGCGGTGCAGTTTTGGGATCCCATATACAAAAGGGACATCTTGGAAATGGAAGCAGTTCAGAGAAAGGCAACTAAAATAATAAAGAAAATGGATGGGGCTTGACTATGCAGGCAGATTAGACAAGTTAGGGCTGTTTACATTGGAGAAGCGATGTGATCACCTTATACCACGTGTCAAACTCAAGGCCTGCGGGATGAATGTGGCCCTTCTGGTGGCTTCTACAGCATCCAAGACTTACTACACTGCTATCCATTTGTGCAGTTCCAGTTAGCGACATAACTATAGATCTGCCTGCTAGATATCACAGTTGTCTCTTTTTAAACAGCTGATTGCACACACAATTATTAAGATAGGTGCATCCAGCTGATTGTGGTATCTAGCAGGCAGATCTATAGTTATGACGCTGCTTGGAACTGGACAAATGTGACTTGCACAAATGAATAGCAGCGTAGTAAGGCTTGGATGCAGTCACCGCTTTATTGAGTGATCGCATATATCTAGCCTGGCACTGGGGAGGGTAGGGAGGTGTGGGAGTTGGCTATTCCATTACCATGCCAGAAGAGTATGGTGGGCATGATCATGCCATAGGCAGAGATCCCAGTCTAAAACTGTGTGCTGACCTGACAAGTAAAAATCAATTCGGCCCATAATCTTTCTTTTTGATTTTGGCCCCTTATGTTATTGAGTTTGACACCCCTGCTTTATACAAATATATTAATATAAATATATAATATATGGTGAACAATGCACCAGAATAATTGTAACATCCAATCTGTCTTCATATTAAAGTTCCCCCAGTCCCCTTATTGATTTAGTTGCCCTTCGCTGAACCCTTTCCAAAATGTCTTTTCTGTACACAGGATTCAAAAACTGCACAGCATATTCCAAATTATATCTTACCAATGATTTGTAAAGAGGAAAAATAATATATTTCTCCCTTGAATTCATACCTCTCTTTATACAAGACAGTAACTTGCTGGCTCTAGCTGTTGCCGTCTGGCACTGCTTGCTACATTTAATGTTGTCCACCAAAACTCCAAGGGCCATATTTATAAATGGCCGATAATAGCGCGGTGATATTACCGCTGCACATCGCAGCAGAAAAAATATCGCTATCGCCATATTTATAATGGCGAGCGGCATTGCGGAAAAATGTTTTGCAGGTGCGATGTGTGGCGGTAATTTAAACTATCTTCACGGCAATACTGCACTTAGCGCATTCCGCTAAGTACAATACCGCCACAAATCCTGGAGCAGGGGGCTGGGAGGGGATGCCAGGAAAGGATCGCTGTGGGTGGTCACATTCCTCAGAGGGGCGTGGCAGGGTGTTACCACCCCATCCTCGCCCCCTGTGGGCGGGGTGTTACCACCACCCACCGCCACCCCTTCCCAGCAGCCCCTCCCAGCCCCCTGCCTCATACTCTCGCGGGGAGGGGGAGGGAAGCGCCCGCTGGGGGGGTGGAGGGACTTACAAGTGCCCTTGTGGCCCTGAGAAGGGCCTGTGGGGCTTAAAGGGCATGTCCACCCCCAAAACTATAATCCCCCCACTAATGGCCCCACCATGTAGTGTAATAAAATCCTTACCTCACATCCCAGCTCCATAAGGTTCTCCTGTAGTCCCCCCCCAAAGTCTCAAAAACTGCCCACCAGTAGGGTTGCAGAGTCCATATAGGACTCTGCCTCCTATCTGGCCTCCGGGAGAAGTTTGGCATGCGTACTGCAGCTCTTCTCCCCCTCCCTCTCCCTCCCCCTACCATAAAACCCCTTGCCCATATAATAGTATATCTTCCCCCAGCCCCAACCGCTAAAAAATAATTTTAAGAAAGACCCCCAAACTCTACTTACCTTCCCTCTCTCCCCCGGCATTCTGAGAAGCCAACAGCCGCGTCCGTGATGCCATCGCAGCAGATGGCTGAAGAAAGAAGCGTTTGGCAACATCAGCTCCACTGAGGCCGGTGGTGCTAGCGGGCTCACTGGCGGCCGACGTGAGCCTGCCTAGCATCGGCGACCTCAGTGGGATTGGTGTCGCCAGACCGAAGATGTTGCGATGGATCAAGACGCCGTTGAGGCCTGAGAAAGAAGATACCGCCAAAGGGCTCTTTTTAGAGCCGCTCACTGGGGTCCCGGTTTGAGCTGCGGGACCCCCGCCAAAGGCACTTGTAAGTGCCGCAAGGGCCCTTATAAGGGCCAGGGAGGGGGGTACCGGTTCTGAACAGGGGGGGCCGAGGGGGGGTGGTAACACACCGCCGTGCCCCTCTGAGGAATGCGACCACCCACGGCGATCCTTTCCCGGCATCCTCTCCCAGACCCCTGCAATCTCCGCAAAGTGAAACGGATGAGATTAACGAGGCGCATCAGTTACCTCCGTTTTATAAATAGAAGCGAGCAGTAACTGATGCAAAGTTAACAAGGCGTTAACTTTTTGCGGCCGGGTTTCGCACATTGGTAAATCGCGTTATTAGTGATTTTAGCGAAATTGGCGGGAAACCCGCAAAGTTACCACTCGTTTATAAATATGCCCCCAAGATTCTTTTCCAACAGAGATTCACTTAAAGGGCATGTCCACCCCCAAAAATAAAATTTTCTATTCTACTGAACCCACTATGTATTGTTAAAAAATTCTTACCCCTCTGCTCCTTATGGTTGCCCTGCAGTGTCCCAGAAAGTGAAGAGCAGGAGTATGTCTGTGTGTAAAAAGGTTTCTGTCCCTTCTGTGTCCTCTGATTCCCATAGGGAAGCGCACAATAGGCTGTGATTTACAGACACGTCCGTTCATCGGGCGACTGACATCAGTTGCGGCGGCGGGTGAAAGTGGCACAGATTTTTCGGCCCAATCGACCAGAAGTATCGGTCAATTGGCCTGAAAAATCTGGCCGTGTGTACCCACCCTTACTGTATGGTGCCATGTCTCACTGCATTGTACTAATGCACATGGCTCCTTTTGTATGGCATCATTACACGGTGCTTTTTAGTGTCATTACTCACTAGTGCCCACTATGTTGATAGTACTCACTACTTTCCCTGTATGGTGCCAACAACCTTTTCAACACCACAGTTTTCTCACTATTGCAACAATTTCTAGCTTTCTCATTGGTATGCCAATGGCTATTGTACCTGTTGTTCTTTTAAATATAGAAATTAAATACTAGCAAGAGATAGCAAGAAAAGTTTACAAAATCTTAGTGTAAAAATTACACCAAAGTTACCGTACCAATATTTGGTAAACCAGATTTAAAAGTTTTGCTGTGTTGCATCACTAAATCCTGGTGGCGCGGGAGACTTTGGGCCAATATTCCATACCGTAGAATATACTAATTGCTAGTCAATCACTCAGAATTAAACAAAACCTACCAAGCGGCTGAATTTGATCAAATTTGTGCCAAAAAACAGCTTATATGTACCAGGCCTAACTTTCCACACTGGTAAAACAACAAATATATATGTTCAAAAAAAGTATAAAATGCTGCAATACTGTAGGGGAAGAACTCATTAATACAGCAATATATGCTTCACTGACATGCAACCTTTTAAGCACAGTTGTCATGGAAAGGTCAGTATACATTTCATTCTGCTAAAAATAATTCAATTAAAATTTTAGAACCTCCTACACGTGTGTTCATTAACCTAAAGGTAAAAGTGAATCAATAGACAGGAATGGCTCGATGTGGCTCAGTGAGTAAGAAAACTAGACTGAGCTTGGTTTCATTTTATTTTCTCTTTGTTATGACCTATGGCCTGGTAGACACAAGCATACATATTTTGGGACTGTCAGAATTACAGATTAATATATACTTACAGATTATTATATATACTGATCGGTAGCCTTTTAGAATTAAAAGGTCTAATATGTAGCGGTCCCGTATGCCTTAGGGTGAGGCCACACTAGCGCGTTTTTCGCACGTTTGCGCGTGTGATTCGCGATTGCGCCCGCGATTTTCGCTAAAATGGAAATCGTGGGAACGCGAAAATTCCCGTGATTTCCGATGCACATCCTTTCTCATTTTGGTAATGCAAGTGTTCTCAATTTTCATTTCCATAACACAAAATGGCAAAAACGCATGCGCAAACGCAAAATGCACAAGAATCGCACACACAATCATGTGCGATAGCGCCCGAGATTTTGTGCGCGATTCCTGTGCGTTGCAGTGTGGCCTCAGCCTTAAAATCCACCACAGTGTTGAGTTGGTAG
Source organism: Hymenochirus boettgeri (assembly GCA_019447015.1). Classification (NCBI taxonomy): domain Eukaryota; kingdom Metazoa; phylum Chordata; class Amphibia; order Anura; family Pipidae; genus Hymenochirus; species Hymenochirus boettgeri. Next base: position 44,508,234 of record CM033469.1, on the reverse strand, counting down.
CTTTAATAGAAAAAGATCAGAAATGTTTTGATCACTAATGTTCTGTAATAAGTTTTAAGATACTTTTAACATGTTTGATTTCTGAAATATACACTGTCAGGGAGATTCAATACAAGTTCTTAAAATGGTGCTAACTTTGCCCCAACCAATCAGAACTTATGTAACATTTGAAAGCTAACAACTTATTGGTTGGGGCAAAATTAGCACCATTTTAAACGATAAGAACTTTTATTGAATAACCCCGTGTCTATCCTAAATGCCAGGCCGTCATCCTAGCTCAACAAACATTAGAAAGCATCAATGGGGTATGGCAGAGACAGAGACACATTGGTAAGGTGAGAGGGGGAGGGGGGGGAGTTGATTGGGACAAGACTTTTCACCAATGCAAAGATTTCTATAAGGTTTTCCGTAAATTAAAATATCATAGCTAATGGATCACATATCCCTGTGCTAAGTAAGATAATTCTTTTCAAATCCCAAATGAATTGCATGTTTTTTTACCATGTCTTAGTAGACTGTGATGAGGCAGCTTTCTAGGAAAAATAAATTGAGATAAAAGGGGTATAAATGATCTCCCTGTCTCCCACTGCATGTTCTCATTGCCTTCATCTTACATTCACATAAACAGACAATAAAATATGAGACTCCTTCTTATTATGGGTGCAAAGCACTTTGGTATTACTCCAACACACATAAGAAAATAAAAGTTATAATCTTTGCTTAGGTACAGATAAAACCATGGCTTTTTATTACTAGAAAAAAAAAAAAGATTGTAATGTTCTAATGATAACGATTATGGAAAAAAGCCAATACTTATGTTGGCAATATGCTGCTTTTTACTAAAAAATAAAAAAATTAAAAATATGCAAAAATTGAGAGTTGTTTTTAAAGACCTGTAAAACATATTGAACTGTCTCAAAGCAGGAAATTTACAGAGAATAAATAAATTCTATAAAATGGTGAGGAGCACTAACCTAAAAAAAAGCTTCTATTGCACAGTGCTTCAATCTAGCTAAAAGGAAATGGAAGATAATTTTACTCCTTGCAGATGATTCACAGGCAGGAAGCTTCTTTTATATCCTTTTACTAAATAACTACAATTTAACAGGGAAAAAATGCAAATTGTTACTCGGAGCTTAACTGTCTTCCCATAGATAGAATCAGTTCTATTTAAATAACAATGTGATCTAATCCAGTGAATGATTAATAAAAGGTCAAGCTGATAATTTATCAAGTATACTTAGCTTCATTTCATTTCAAAGGGAAGAAAAACAAAAAGAAATACAAAGATCGTTTTTTACAAAGTAGATTTGGTTTAAGGCTGGGTACACACGGGGAAAAATAAAGACAAAGCATATTGACAAAAAACGATTTAAGCTGGGTACACACATTAACGATTAAGCCCCGATACCGTCGGATCCGACGGTATCGGGGCTTAATCGTTACGTGTGTACGTTCGTTTTCCCGAACAACGCGCGCCGCCAAACATCGGGTCGGCCGAACGCTCGTTCGGAAAGGCCGAAAATTTCCATCGCCGCCTAACTCCCTATAGAGAGTCTAGCGCGGCCGATGTAACACACAGTCCCGAGCGTTCTCACATAGGAGAACGCTCGGGACTGTGTGTTTGCAGATCTTTGAAAGATGGCAGACAGGATCTTGCAGATCCTGTCTGTCATCTTTCAGAAATCTGTACAGTGTGTACCTAGCTTTAGCCAGTCACGCACACCAACAGAAGAGGATGGGAATGGCCCCACTATCTCTGCTGCCCTGCGCTGCTAACCGTTTTCACAGCGCTGCAATCACCATTTTTGGTGCGCATCACATGTGCCATCACAATATAAACTTTGTCGTTATATATTATTATTATAAAAAAGTATTTATGGGGAATTGAACCTGTAACCTCATGGGCTGTATTAGCCTGCTGAGCTACGTACCAAAGATAATGCAAAGAAAACAGCCACATTAGAAACTTTATTTTTTGCTAGAATGGAAGCAAAAAAAAACAAACAGCATTTTAGTATTGTTCCTGCAAGCTGTCTACAATTCCGTCTGAAAATGAGTAACAAGTAGCTTTCAAAAGCTAAAGTTCCAATGCAAACTGATCCTGACTTGGTGCACACGTATCAATCCCCACCCCAAGGGATACGAAATAACAAGCAAGATGAGAGTCGCCCTCACTGAGTGCATTTTCTCATCTTTTGTCTGCTTGCTTCCTATAGCATGGAGACATTCGTATTACATGCAGGACTCAAGATCTCAACTAACTTGGGCCAGGGGTGCCCAACCCATCTAAAGGTCCTAATGCGCGACACAAATTGTCACTAACTACAAATTGATTGCAATTAAAGGGCATGTCTATCCATTTTTTTTTTCTTTCTGTGTGGTAGGGCTCCCTCCTCCAGCCACAACCGCTATAGTTATTTGTCCAGAAAGTCCCCTGATCATTACTTACCTTGCCTCTCTCCTCCGACGTACTGTCACGGCCCTCTGCTTGCATGAAATTGCAAGCAGGGGGCCGGACCGGCAGCCGTGTCCGTGACGACTGAGAGGCAGCCAATCACATATGCGGCTTCCCTATCCAGACGCAGTGGGAAACAGGTAATTGTAAGTACAGTTCAGGGACTTTCTGGACAAATAACTATAGCGGTTGGGGCTGGGAGCCAAACACTGCGAAAAGGTAATTAACACTAGGGGCAGAGGGAAAATGACGAGATCGGGAGGGAGGGAAGGACGGCTGCTCTGAGCAAGCCAAAAACTTCTGAAGAGCCTCAGAGGCAGAAACAATTTCCCTCCCTACAGGCTCCTGGTGTCACTTTCTGGACTTTGGAGGGACAGTAGTGGGGATATTGGTTTTGGGGGTGACATGCCCTCTATACATTTATAGTGACTCACAAACGAATGCAGTTCATTTCAATTAGCAATCAATGCAGCCGCAAAAATGACATTACTACTGGAGGGCTGGCTGTGAACTGGAGGGCTTACTGCAACACGAGTGATGGGGAGGGGAAGTGTCCCAGGGGTGTGTCCAGGATATCAACATTGATAGCATGGATGTCTGTCTGTATAAGCGGTAAACAAATTACAATCATGTGAGCTTGCTTCTGTCCTGAGTTACGTAGTTGTGGTTCTTTCCCTGTCTCTTCAGAGCTCCTATAAAGATATAAATATCTGCCTCAGGTTGGTTGTGTTTTGGGCAATCACTCGATTCACCACCAGGTGACAGCACACAGGTCAGACTGCATACCCCCATTAACTTATCCATGAATGAAAAGGGGTCAAACAAAGAGTAGGGGGTGGTTTGTAAAAGTTGGAAAGTAGCCTATAGTATATTTCTCATCATCAAGTTTCATCAAAATTATCCCAGATGTTCGTAAATTTTTCTAGAACATACATACATTGACTTTTATATATAGATACATGCAATGGAGACAATGCTCATAAGGCTCTTTGAAGACTACATGGGCTGTTAATTGTACAACAACATAGCCTTCTTGGTGACATGTCCATTACCAACATTACCCACCCAGTTTCTATCTGATATATCAGCACATTATTAGATGTATTATTAACCAGACATTTAAGCTAATTATTATCATTCTGGCAGAGTTAAGCTAGATACACACAGTACAGATCAGTGAAAGATGACAGAGAGGATCTGCAAGATCCTCTCTGTCATCTTTCAAAGATCTGCATACACACAGTCCGCGCGTTCTCCCTATGAACATCATAGGGAGAACGCTCGGGACTGTGTGTTTCCATCGGCCGCGCTAGACTCCTCTATAGGTAGACAAGAGCGACTGATAGAATTTTTTGTCTTTCCCTGAACAGCGTTCGGCCGACCTGATCGTTCGGGAATAAAGGTAACACACATACTGATAAAGCCCCGATAACCGTCGGATCAGACGGTATCGGGGCTTTATCGTTACTGTGTGTACGCAGCTTAAGCTGACCCCTCATGCTGAAGGCAATCAAGCCTGTGACTGCTGACATCACAACCAATAAATGATTGCTATTTCCCCTGCTGCCTCCACTGCACATGCTGAAGCTTATAAAAAGCTAAAAGCGAGGGAGGAGCCATATACCTTTTGTTATAAAGGAATAGAACTTAAATATCTGGTTTAAATGCATATAATGAACTGGTAAAAATAGCAGTTATTAGCAGGAAACTAAGCAAATTCTCAAAATGTGAGAACTTAAATTGCAGCCACATATTAAAACTGTTGTTATGGCAGTTTCTTGCATAAGTTGTTGAATGATTTATGTCTGCTTGATTTCAACCTCTTTCCTTTAAAACCAAACACATGCAAAATCGCATGCGGAAGGGCTTAGTATTTCTATTAGTTGCTTGATTTACCGGTATGTGGATCCATACAGCATGTATTTAATGACTTCTGAAAGCCTTCTTTTCTGTTTCAAAGGGAAGAACTGGCAATTCTAGTCGGATTACGCACCAACCTAGGCTCTTGTCTAGGGCCCAATTACTGCTGCAGAAACTGTAATATATTGATTTTTGACAGCAGACTTTAGTGCTGGGTACTATATCCGTATCACATGGTGGGGTTAATTTTAAGACACCTTTTTATATCAACCTGGTATTCATACTTTGATTGTTTAAAAGATAAACGGCCTGGTGGCTCACTTATTACCACCACATATACTGTACAATGGGAACAAACTAGTCTCACCCTAGTCCCTAAAATGACATAGATTACTGTGGGTATGCTTTCTGCTAGTTCAAAACATGCCAGTTTAACTTTAATGACCTGCTCGCTTCCTCGCTCAACCAAGCAAATGACCATCAAAATGTTGAAAATAGGCAAATTAAAATCATGTCCGACAGTGGTATTGGGCCTGCCAAAAAATATAAAACCTTCTTTAGGAGCAGCCTGTCCAAGTTTCCTGGATGCAGAAAGCCTAACCTTTCAGCACCTTAACCTTTTCAGTACCATTACTATTCAATCATAGAGACATTGATATGAAAAGCACAAACGTGCTTATAAATATTGCTCTTTGGACTAACTACTGTAAATGGATAATTACCACCAATCTAAATCTGCTTTTTTATCTTCTCTGACCTTCCTATACCTTGTTTTTTTAGCTCTGGGAGTTTTGCTTTTTAAAGAGGGCGGGCATAGCTAGTCAGTAAAGAACTGCCAATCACCCAGCACCTCACCCTGGCACATTTCATGTAGAAACTATCCATTCTATAAAGTAAAGCTTATTTCTCTGTCACTCCATGGCTTATTGATTCACCATTAAGATCAGGAAAAGGAATAATCATTATCTGTTGTTCTGTGCCCTTTCTGTTGTACAGATACACCCAATGATGCAGTTAGCTCATGTTTGTTCTCTCTGTCTCCCAAGGTAGCACTGTACCTAAGAAATCAATTCTAAGCCCCACGCACACAGCCCTACAAAACTCCTACACTAAAAGAAAATCTTGCTTGATCTAAGCAGTTGTTACAGCTGCCAGTGCTGTTCACCATCCCATTGCAAAGCAGTTTCACTTTCACTATACACAAAATTACTGGGTGAATGCTATTGGCTGTAGTGGGGCACAGCTCATCTCCACTGCACATGCTCCACCCTCTATCTGTGCCTCATTTTTGAGAGGGGGTGGATACAGAAAGAAAAAGACATGCTAATAATTAGGAGTGAGCTGAACAGGGCATGGAGGATCTAGTGACAGGAAGCACTGAGAGCAAAAGGGGATCAATTTCCTGACACACTAAAAATATAGAATGGATAAAGGCAAGTAATTTTTTTCAGTTAAGTGTCCCTTTAAGCATTTTTAGGCAGGACAGTTAATATTTCTTAAGATTTTTAGCAAAGGGTCGGAATAGAGATTTGTTTTATTAATCCATCTTATACCTTATAAATCTTGGATATGTTTCCCTAATCTCTGAAACAAATCGCACTAAACATTTAGCCCAAGTAAATGTCAGGATAAAATAACATGGTGTAAAAGAAAATATAGTTATCTATGGGTATATTGTAAAAGGCAGATAAAGCTTTCTAAAATAATTAAACGTAAGTAAAATTGTCAGAGAACGATGGTAAATACTTACCCGATCACTAGCTCTTCTGCTGTGTACTCTGACAGGACCCGACGGACTCTGTTTCTATGCGCATCGCACTTGCTCATAAAAGACAGAGTGCATCGGACCTGTCAAGATGCGGCAGAGAAGCGATCGATCAGGTAATACAAATGATATTGGTAGGTAGGAATTATCCATCCTACTTCTCTGCCCCAGGTACTATTATTATAACTGTTTTTTTTTTACTTTATGTATTTATGTTATGTAGGGGTCACATGTCCTTTAAATAGATAACTATTGAGAAATGTTTCACATTGTTATCCTCCACCTGCAGCTCTGCACAATTTTGTTTCTGTAGTGTAACTATTAAAGGAACACTAAACTCATTTTTTTAAGTATATTCCATCTGTTTCTATCACTCACAGGGAGGTGAGAATGCATATTCCCACCTCCCTGTGAATAATAGTATCTCGGGGGAACACTGGAACTACCTTACTGCCGCTCCACTCGCAGCTGCTTCTGCAATGACAGCTGTGCTGTCCCGATCGCATGCCTATCTTTTGATCTTTTGTATTGGTGGCATGCGCCTAAGATAGGGCGCTTGGTCGAAACACCGCAGCTTGTCAGTGCAGAAGCAGCTGCTAGTGGAGCGGTGGTAAGGTAAGATCAGTGTCCCCGAGCATCCTATTTTTCACAGGGAGGTGGAAATAACGTTCTTACCTCCTGTGTGAATATAGAAAGGGATGGAATATACTTACAAAAACGGGGTTATGTTGTTTAGTGTTCCTTTAAAGGAGAATCAAACCTGCCTCCTCGCTCTTCTCCATTTAAAGGGAATCAAACCTGTCTTCCTCCTCTTCTCCATTTAAAGCACCCTGGGTGAGGACCTGGGAAGTCTCAGATATAATTACTGAAACTTCCCTTAGCCGCTGTGAGAAATATTTTTACTTCTCACGCCGGCTGTGATCTGTCCAATAGGAGGACATGCTCCTTGCGTGGTGCATCTTCCCATTAAACTTGTCACTGACAGACTGAGGGTCGTGTTAGACAGGAGCGGCAAGAAGAAATGCAGTAAGTACGGTATATCAGGAGATAGAGACTCTACCATGGGTGATCTACCTGGGTATATTAAGGGAGGGGGGTGATTGTCTTTTAAGGAGGATGTTGAGTTATGATTCCCTTGGTAGTGCCTAAAGGCCAATAGGGGTATAGCTGTGACCCACATACCTTCTTAGTACATTCTGGGTCATACATAGGCCAAGGTGATATACATTTAATGAATGAAATACACTCCTGTCTCTTGCTGACTCTCTCTCTCTATAATGACCAGACTAAAACCAATCACACCACTCCCTGAGGTTTACCCTGCACTTCCCAGAACACACCAACAGCAGCTCTGCACAAACTTCTTCCTCCCGAGACGGCACAGCCAATCAAAGCGAGTCCTTATGCGGTGCAGCGATGGGCTGGCGTCCCCACCAATGGGAAGGCGCTTTTGTTTAGAAACTACGGCGAGCCAGGTGGTTCATGAAGTCTTTGCGCGATCCGCTATACAGTAGGGAGAGATGGCAGTGCGGCTCTGTAGACTGTTCCTCCTCTGTCCCCTGCTTCTGTCTGTACAGGGGGGAAAGTATTCCAGAGACGCCAATGAGAACCGGTCGGACCGGGAAACCGTCGAGTTCAGGATAAGGAAGTTGGACCAGATGTGGAGAAAGCCCAGAGGGTGAGTTTCCTTCGGGACCATTTTGTGCTCAGTGTTATTTAACCTAACATACCATCTAACCCAGTCATAACGGGCCTTTGTACTCCACTTGTGTAGAAATGACAACTCCCAGCATGCCTAGATACAGAATGCTTTTAAGCATGCTTGGAGTTGTAGTTTCCAAAACATGGATTACCAAGGTCCATCACTGATTGTAACCTAACTAGTCTGCATTGTGTATGGGGGAGGTTATTCAAGTTGCTGCATTCGTGTTTATGTGTCATATAAATAAAAGCTGAAATGATTATCATTTCCATAACTAATCAAATAGAACAGGACACCTGTTAGAGGGGAAGTTCAGTACAAATATATGTACTTTTAATAAAAAAAGCAGTATTTTTTCATCCCAATGACCTTAATCTGCCCATTCAGCATTTTGTCTGTGTATAAATAAATGCTTCAGAATTACTGACTCCCTGTTTGCAGGACCCCTAGTAGAGACTGTTATGGTCGTGCCTTGACCCAGCGCCTGGGTTGATCAGTTGCTGCTCAGTAGAGATCTGAGCATCTTTGACTCATCCAACAGCCAATCAGTAGAAATTACTGTCAGGAACATTCCAAGGATGTGGATCCTGGGAAGGAGAAGGACTGTTACGAACCTGAAATGTCAGCTTGCAAATGTCAACAGCAGGAATAGTAAAGTGTATGAAATCAACAGATTTTTCAAAATGAAGAGAATATGTAAATAACTAGGTATGCATAATATAAACTAATAATTTTAAAATTTATTTTTTCCACTGAACTCTCCCATTAAACCAACATGACAGTTTGGGTTTAATACATTTTATGCAATTAGAGCAGCACTTCTAATACCATATTTGAAGAGCATCTCATAATAGTCAGGTGATCTGGTAGCCCTGTTATCCAAAAGTGGTATCACCATGGTGCAATATTAATTCATGGTAGGTGTACTATATTGCATTTTACCTGGTAAAGGGTAACTCTGCCCATTAGCTATGAAAGCAAAGGATGTTTTCTGTTTGGATTGTGCACAGATTATAACACTGTTCATATGCTCATTGCAATTGTAGACAGTGAGCCAATCTAAAAGTTGCCAGTGGATACACTTGTCTCCTGCATCACATATACTAGATATTCTCTGGCTTCTTGGCGGGCGGTGTGTATCTCATAAGTGGTGCAGAAACTTTACTCATTGGCTTTCTAACTCTACTTTATATTATAGAATAGTCATTTATAGTTTTATATTTGGTACAGTTTCCCTTTAAAATAAGTTGTGGTGTATGCTCTGGGCATTTAGCCTTTATAAATGCTAAATGTTGATAGGGGTATCTAGTTAGGATGTTAGGATGTTCTTACTTGCCTTACGTTATAGATTTTTTATTTCATTATTCTAAACCTGCAACTAAAACTATGTTTTTGCTGTATGCATTTGCACAAACACTATCCAGTTCTATTCGTTAAGAGCCACAATACTGTTCTTCTGACTTAAACATATTCTAACTGATTTGGGGCAATTTAAAAACATTAAGGTTTGGGCCACACTACGAACGTGCATTATCGTGCATTTGCACTTGATTTTCCCTTAATCTGTTACGGATTCACAATAATGTGTTGTAACATATAACAATAAATTATCACACACACTTCAAAAACAAATAGCAAACAGCGCATAAAGTTCAGACGTTAACTGAAAACCGTGAGAATCCACACAGTGTGGCCTAAACTTTTTAAGATCGCACCTGCGTTTATTTTGAAACCTTAACGCATGCAGCTGGTTTTATATTGTGATTTCATCGGTTTTACTTGAGAACTTTAACGTTGACTAAAAAGCTGGCGCTTAAAGCATGCAGCCTTTAATAGTAAAAAATTCACCTTGGAATACCATTGGGCGGTCTCTTTTCAGTAGCATCTGCACAATATGTAGCTGTAATCATGTGCTTGAAAACATTTGCTTAATTCTTGAATTAAATGATCAGAAACTTTAAGATATATCTGTTGTATTCAATTAGATCAACTGACTTGAAGTTTAGTCTTGAAGACGTTTTGCTAGTCATCCGACTGGCTTTCTTAATTCAGAATGACTTGTGCAAGAATCTGTGGCATTATTATCCTGGAAATCCCAATTAGCATATCACAGCCAGGTGTTAGGGTGTGATTGGATAGTGGCTAAGAGGTGTTATAGGAACGTCCAGATATAGCTTGTGAAGGTTCTCATTCCAAGTAAGGTGTCAAAACAGCATTGTACATGGCAGACAGTTGGTGTCGAACCCCCCCCCCCCCCCTCTATTAGGCTGTGTTCTTTATTTTCACATAAATGGTCTCTGTTAAAGGAGGCTTTATGTGAAAATAAAGAAACCAAGCCTAAATAGAGGTGGGGGGTTTCGACACCAACTGTCTGCTGTTTTGACACCATACTCTGGGCGTTCCTATAACACCTCTTAGCCACTATCCAATCACGCCCTTAACACTTAATTGCCACAGATTCTTGTACAAGTCATTGTGATTGAGAAAGCCAGTCGGATGACTAGCGAAATGTCTTCAAGAACTAAACTTCAAGTCCAGTTGATCTAATTGAATACAACAGATATACCATGACCTGGATGAATGAGAACCTTCACAAGCAAAAGTCCCTGATGTTAAAAAACATGCCTACTGAAACTGTTTACATTTTGCTAAACAGAAATGTTTCTAAATTAAATGCTTGTTTTGTCTTAGCAAATTTATTAAAACATTTTGTAAAATGTTGTAGATCACGAGGAGTTTTTATGATTTTGCAATAAAACTTCCACTCTGTCCCATAGATAATAGCTAAGGGATGCTGCAAGTTTTTGTGTAACTCCCCTGCTTCTAAAAGCAGTAAAGCTTACAGGAGAGCAGAAGAAACTTACCTGCGTATCGCTCCAGCGCCGGCTTCTCCGAAAGTCTCCGCTGCATCCACGCTCCTTTGCGCTGTGTGCACACATGCACATAATGCAAAGGGCTGTGGATCCATTGGGGAATGTCAGTGCAGTCGGAGGCTGTCAGCAGCGCTGGACCGACACGCGGTAAGTTTCTCCTGCTCACTTGTAAGTTTTTTACTGCTTTTAGAAGCATGGCGGCATAGTACACAGAGTGAGGACCTAAAGCTTAACCCAATCAACAGCCAATGATCTAAAATTACTGTTAAAGTGACACTAAACCAATAATTTTATTTACTTTGCATCTTTATCTATTAGGCTGAGGCCACACTGCATCACACCGGAATTGCGTGCGCGATGCTGGAGCCATAGTGAGCGTCGGTGCACACTTGCGATACGATCATATAAACCTGCGTTAATATAGCCTGTGCGCGCAAAATAAATAGTGATTGCATGCGAATTGCAAAGCAGTGCACCTAATGTGGCCAAAACACTAGCGTGTGCTTTTTAAAACGCGATGGGATCGTGTGTTAAAACAGGGTGGTGTAGCCTAGCCCTTATTCAGCAATAATAAGATGATAAGCAATCTCACCTCTCTATAAATAATAAATAAAGATGCAAGGTAATTAAAGGGCATGTCCACCCTCTTTAAAAACTTTTGCAAGCCATGCCCTCCCACTCCCAACCGCTATATTCATAACTGTAAAAACGCTTTCAATCTGCACTTGAACCTCCTCTTTCCTGCGCTGTTCTGTTCCGGCTCCCCTGCCTGCCGGAACTGCAAACGGGTTCGGACCGGCAGCCGCATCTGTGATTGGCTTAGAGGCAGCCAATCACAGCCGAGGCTGCCTTCACTGTAGAACGGCACTGGAATGTGGTGTAAGTACAGATAGGAATTGTTTTTACAGTTATGAATATAGTGGTTGGGGGTGGGAGGGTATGCCCTGCATGATGTCAAAATCTTTTATAGATAGATAACTGCCAGCCACAGAGGGATTGGGAGGGAGGGAGAGGGGGAAAGGGCTCTACTGAGCATGCCTCATACCTTGCTGAGGTTAGCAGACAAACAGGCACCGGATGAGTCATTGACCACTCCTACCCAGCGGTTTCCTGAACTTTGAAGAGGCATATCAGGAGAACCACAAGGAACAGGGGTGTAAGGTAAGGGTTTTTTGTACTGTGGGGCCAGTAGTTGGTAAAAAAAATTTTGGGAGGTGGACATGCCCTTTAAATTACCGGTTTAGTGTCCCTTTAAGTAAGCACCCTGGATGGTACTTCACTAGTGGCCACAGCTGGGCATAGTAAGAAATTAAAAATTGACAATATGTAGATTTATTGAAATGTATTTAATAAAAATAAATTTTTTACTTTGTTTCACTTGTAAATTAGTATTCTACCTGCTCTAGAAGGAGACACCTTTGCTCGTGGGGTTAGCACCACTTAATCATTTACTATTATGGAACATTATTTTGTAACTAACTTCATCATCTACATAACTCATGTGAATAAATATTTAACCATTTTCAACATAAGTGCAAAGCCTCATAATGGATCTGCAATAAGCGTTCTCACCTCCCTGTGAATAATAGAAACGGATGGCATATACTTTAAAAAAATGGATTTTGTGGGTTTAGTGTTCCTTTAAAAAAAAAAAAAACTCGAGCTCTACGGTCCTTTGTTCCCCAGTATTCTGCATTGGGGGCAGTCACGTCTGTGATTGGAACGCCGGGGGAATGAATGCATGTAAATACTGTTCTGATGCTTTTTTTAACTAAGGAACCTGGCGGTTGGGGATGGGCTAAGGTCCCTACAGGATATCAAGGTTATTTTTTAGGGTGGAGATACCCTTTAATGTTTTGTGAGTGCTCCTATTTGACCCCACCTCCCTTACTCAATGCCTCCTTGTAGTGTTCTGCACAGCCTCGCCATGGACCCTGCTCTGCTTACACGTCTCCCCCTTCTTTCTTTTCCCTGCTGATTCTCTTAAATGTTGCAGAAAGTGTGCTGGCAGACAGTTAAAGATCCTATTGGGAGGGATGGGTCACATATTCTAATTTCTGCTTCTGGAGAGACAGGTCTTTCCCTGTAAATGTTGTGATTTCAAATGATTAAAATCCGAAAAACGTTTAAGTAGTGGGATCTTACTGTATCTAAATATAATTTTTTTGAAAATTCCATTTTAGATACCCTTTAACTAAAACCATTTTTTTTTGGAATATGTCTAAAAGTTTTATGTGTTTCATAGTGTGCAGACTTGGACGTTCTGTTTAGTACATATGTGTTATAGCTGTAAGTGGTACATTGCTCCATGGAGATGTGTGGCAAACCTGCATTTAATGTGTGCTCGATGACCCTTTGTAGCATAATTCTGAACATTACTGATTATAGATTAGTAGTCTGTCTGATGGGAATATTGGGTGGTATGTAGGCCTTGTTATGGGGAGACTTCTGTACTGTACGGGCTTCTTTGAAACTCAAGTCAACACGTGCGTTTTTAAGACAAAAAAGCTTTCCACAATTTTTTTTAGATTTTACAGGTAGTTCATACCTGTAAAGATCTTTTATTATTTAAGGTTTGAGTGTATCACCATTACAGTACAGTGTAAAAAAACATTTCTTACCTTTTGCAAGTGATTTCTGTAAAGTGATATAATTACCCCCAATGCCCTGAGCACATTATAAGCAGCGAATAAATTTCCAGAGCTCTGAAATGCTTGATTCAAGAAATGTAATTATTATTAACCCAAAGCTCTCCCATAAATGCATGTAGGCAAAAGGATTCCGGTATTCTTCATGGTAATACTACCCCTCAAAGGTGGTTTTAGCTAGAAGCATGCACAAAGAGGCTTTCTTTGTTCAGTCAGTAACAAATTATCATAAGAGGATTTCAGTAGCGTGTATGTAGACATTATTAGCCATAATTCTAGGACATGTAAACTGTGCCAAATCATTTTCCAACACAGTATAAAATTGCCACCAACCTTACATCTGCTTTTTTTTCCGTGGTCTTTCTATGACGCTCCTTGTGTTTTAGCACAACTGTATATATAAAGCATAGCTTATTCCTCTGCCACTGCATGGCTAATTAATTCAACATTAAAGGGGAACTGTGACCTCCAAACAAGTTAAGTTTAAATGAAAGGCCAGTTTCCTACCTTTAAAATGAGCCATCAACCACCTGTCTACAGCTCCACAGCCCAAGAAATGACTGACCAGAAAGTTAATGGATGGGAGGCTGACTTGTAACATTCCTAAGGCTTCTTCTGCACAGTGCCACCGGCAAGCACAGCCTCAGACTCCCTCAGTGTGTGAGGGAGACAGAAAGTTCCTCCTCCTCTCTGCTGTGTGAAGTCCTGACAGAGAAGGTAAGGGAATATACAGTCCTTCTCTTTCACTGTGTGAAAACAGACTTTTCAGGCAGAGTTTTCACTCTGCCTGAAAAGGCTGATTCCACAGAGTTTTGTGTAGGGGGGAAGGGGGTGGGGTGTCTGAGTAACCCACGGCACATGTGAGTGGGCGGGGCTTAGGCACCCGTGAGTGGGCAGGGCTTAGGCACCCATGAGTGGGCGGGGCCACAGGGGGCTGTAAGATAATGGGACATGGGGGGCCTGCAACTGGAGGGACCATGGGGTCCATGACTGGGAGGGACCAGGGGGGCTGCAAAGGGGAGGAGGAGACACAGGAAAGATTGACTGACTGCTGTCATATCACACACACAAATGTAAAAACCTTCAAAACTATGAAAAATAAACAATGGAAATAAATTGCAGAAATTCTCAGGGGAGCAATTCCTATCAATTTACCGCAAGTCATTTGTGCACCACAGTTCCCCTTTAAGATCATGAAAAGGAATGAGCATTATCTCTTGCTGTTTGCTCACCCTGCTTGCAGCTTACACCCAAACTCTGCAGTTAGCTGCATTTTGTGCTGTCTGAGTTAGTGGATTCCCAATCTAGCACTGCACCGAAATAAATCAATTCCAAACTCCCCCCACCACACACAAACACATACCGGTACTCTCCTTTAAATTAATATTTTATTAAAGCCCATAATTGATAAGCTGCCAGAGCTGCTCAACTTACCATAGCCAGGCAGTTTCTCTTTCACTATAACACAGGGTCACTGGTGTTATAGTGGTATAAATCACAGGGTCAATGCTATTATATTTTTTTAGAAAGAAAAGAAAGGCCTGAACTGCAACACTCTATGCAATGCTATTAAAAATTATTTATTTATCTCTATATAGGGATATCCATTTAAAAACATTGAAAATATGTTCAGCCGATGGCCTCATACCATTTAAGTTAAGCACATAAAAAGGCTTACCACTTTAACTTCATTACACCAGTATTTAGCCAGTAATCTAATGTTCTAGTTACAAGGTAGCACAATATGGAACATTTCATAAGTTAATTGCCACCAGTCACAGTCCTTTCTAGAACATCAAATGGTGTCCCCATGGACTTCAGCATCTGCTAGGGAGGCAGACTAATTAAAAGATGGCAATGTTTAAAAAAACATGCTTTTGGATGTTGCTCATCGTATGGAAACACGTTTCCAGCATGCTCCCCATTATTGCTACCGATAACAAAATCCAAACATGGATGACCGTCCTTACGTGGTGTTCACCATGTAATCATATTTCCCCATTAAGTAATGTTCCAACATTACTACTAGGTTCATTAAATGCATAATTTCTTTCAGATACTTTAACAGTTGCAGCTCTTCCTGTTTCAATTTTTTTTAACTTTCTGCATCACCCTCAAGATGAAAGGGGACCTACCGTATTTTACAGTAATGTATGTTCCTCCTTTATTGGAGAACTAAACATTGTCAAATACTGCTTCAGTAAGGGGAGATTATGTACATATGAGAAGTGGATTGTGTACTATCCAAACATCCTAGTAAGCAAGTTCGCCAATGGGTTGCTTCCCCAATCCCAGAATTCACTCTTTTTATTTACAGAGCATTTTCTATACAGATGTCTCCACTACAAAATGGAAGCCCCTGGTAAGAGTTTGTCATCCTGCAGTTAGCAGACAGCCTAAACAGGATCAGTGATCAGCTGCTTTTATGGCTTTTGTTTTTCTTTCATTCTGTTCCAGCAAAAGATGAGGGGGCTGATGCAATAAAGGTGGGAACGTTTGCCTGTGCTATAATCTGCAGAAGCTAATCAAATGTTATCTAACTGCAGTAATCCAGATAACAGCTAAAATATTTGTTGCTACAAATGATTAGCAAAAGCAGACTCACCTCTAACTCAGCCCCAAATATTCTTAATGTAAAACATTCTTTTGGAGAGAGAATCAATGTGGTTACAAGTTCATAATACAATTTTAATTTTCTTTCTACCATTTACCGGTGTGCTGGATCTGAAATTAACTCTTTAATTTGTAGTGAAAAGCAAAGAAATGTTAGGGTAGGAAAAAGTGATACAGAAAAGATGTTCTATAGTGTAAAACAGGGGTTGGAAATCCAATTTCACAGGGGGCCGCATGAGAAACTTGGATATTCGTTAAAGGACAATTATACTTACCTTTTCCCCAATCCATTTATGTAAAGTACCCAGGGTTAGGACCTAAATGCTAAAATCCTCTCCTCTGTATACTTTACAGAAGTCCTGCACTAGTTATTTGAAGATTCCTTCGGCACTGCGTTCTGATCCTTCCCGCTGGCACTGTCAGTGATGGTCAGAGAGGCAGCCAATGGGAAGACATGCCTCCTTGTAGAGTGTGTCTTCCCATTGGCTGCAACACAAACTGTCAATCACAGTGTCAGTGGGGAGGATCAGACGGGAGCGCCGAAGGAATCTTCAAGCAAGTAGTGCAGGACTTCTGTAAAGTACTCAGAGGGGAGGACTTAGCGTTTTATGTCCACACCCTGGGTACTTTACAGGAATGGAGGAAGAGGATCGAGGATGAGGTATAATTATCCCTTAAGGGACGTACCAAAAGGTTCAACTCAATTCTAGAGGTTGCAAAACTGGATTTTATAAACAATAAATTAATATACCTGGTTCTTTGAATGTTATTATAAGTTGCCATTTTTCATAGAATGTGTGTTATATTTTGGATCCATTCCATCAAATTCAATTAATCATATTTTAATAAAATCAACTTAATAGAAATAAATCAATTATCCATCCTGGAACAATCAATATTAAGATTTTTGTGGGCACAGGTCTAGTGTTGAGGGTCCAGTCAGGGACAGCAAAAGGACTTGTGCATGTGGCACCCAGGCCTTATTTGCCCGGGTCTGGTGTAAAACAGGTTAATAATTTAGAGAGGCAGGATCTCTGTTCTGTAACAGAAATGTTCTGTAACCAATATCTGATTCTTTTTTTTTTTTTATATTCTGTGCACAAGAAAGCATGTTCAAAAGTGTACAACATGCATTTAGACTCCCAGTAAAATAATAAATTGCTAGAGCTGACCCCTAGTACCCATTGGTTTATTAAATAAATCAACCAACAGCCTAAGCAAAGAGAGAGGTTGGACATCATTATGTTAAAAAATTGCTAGCAATTTTAACTAATGCATTTGATTTTCCTTGTTATGGAACTTGAACCCTTTACCCTTACCTTTATACTGCACTCAAAGGGCCTAATGTCTGAAATCTAGCTTAGTGTAGCTCCTAATGCCCCTTTGTTTATAGAACATGCCAGTGTGCAGATATGATATTGTATGGGGCCTAGGAATGTGCATGGATTATCTTTTCTATGTTTGTAGCTCCTAATGCCGTCTCCTGTTTTTTCCACCAGCTCCATCTTTCACCTGTACAGTTAGCAGAACTTCACAGTGACCTTAAAATCCAGGAGAAAGATGAATTGAACTGGAAGAAACTTAAGGCTGATGGTTTGGATGATGATGGGGAAAAAGAAGCCAAACTTAGACGTTCCCTTAATGGTAAATACCTTTTAATAAATAGCATTGGACGAACTAATTCATTAGAAAATTATAATGTTGTCCTATACATTGTGCAGAAATTAACTTTCCAGTTTGTCTGGTAAACGTTCCAGCAAATCTTTAACCATCCTAATGTATCGGGTAAAACACAAGCTGTTAACATAGTGCTTGTGAAGTTTCCCATCTAGGTCATGATAAATCTATGTTATTCAGCTAGATCAACTGGACATGAAGTTTTGAGAGAGCCAGTTTTATGACTAGAACTAAACTTCAAGTCCAGTTGATCTAACTGAATAATACAGACATTGCTTCTTGCAGTACAGAAAATATATACATTTTTGGGGGGGGCATAGTTTAAAATATCCTATTTTCTTAGTCAAGTAACATAATTGGGTGGCCAGTAGGGTTATGAGTCAGATTTCAAGGTAGTAGTAATTTTGTTTTTTTAAAGATGATGTTTAACTAGGGGTTTCTGGGATTGTAATTTGTTATGTGGGTGGCCCGGATATGCCAATCCTGCTATAATTTATTTTCAAGAGCAGAAAGCATTAAACCATACATGTAGTTACCAATGGGGAGCTGTCACTTCAATCATAATACAGAACATTTAACCTTTCCCCCAAACAGTGATTATGGCAAAGTATGGACTTGATGGCAAAAAGAAAACGCAGGCAGAAGAAAGTAACTTCGTTAAAGATGACAAAGACAATTATATTCTAACTGATCCACGTTTGGAGAAATTATGGAATAAGGCAAGTTAAACCTCATTTCACTGAGTTATGGTCTCTAATCCTAAAGGCTTACAGGATTCCACTTGTAACCACAGTGTTAGATTGTAATGGTTTCACTCCCAGCATTCTGTAGCTGGGGAATGCTGGGTATTAGGTATTTGGTATGATGATAGTTGCAGTCCATTTTGTTTACATAAAGCATTTCCTTAATTAAAGGGTCACTATACTCACTGAAACAACTTTACATTTTCTGAAACTACAATTTGAGAGAAGTAAAATGATGGTACTCACATATTTATCTGTGTTTGCTTTGTCATTAAATTATTAATGTTTAGTGAGTACTCCTAATTTACCCCCCACCCTCCCTTACTCACTGCCTTCGTTTAGTGTCTGCGACACTTATGTGATCTGCACAGCCTCACCATGGACACTGCTCTGCTTACACATCTCCCCTCTCTCCCCTCTGCTGTCTTTTCTCTGCTGATTCTCTTAAATGTTGCAGAAAGAGTGCTGGCAGGCATGCACAGAGGTCAAGCATGGGTCACATATTATAATTTCTGCTCCTGGAGTGACAGGTCTTTCCCTGGAAATGCTGTGATTTAAAATTATGATTTCTGCTCAGATTTAAAATCTGAAAAAGAGTTTTGGCATTATGTTCTTAATGGAGAAGTTTCCTTTTCAACATGGCATTGTTAATAAGCCATACTTTCTATTTTATTTGTTTTGCTTCCCCATTGCAAGAAGCAAAATGAAAGTTGGTCTGATACATTTTATTGCATTACATGCATCAGTCGGTCGCATCATGGCTCCATACAGTGTGAGCTGCTATCTGTGAAACACTATGCACAACTATGGAAGTGTTTGTGACCTGTTGCACCATGATATATGGCACTGTGACAAGTGACCAGTTAAAGTGATACAGTAAAGTTTTAGGACATAAATTTAAACCCCTAAATGAAAAAACAAAAATGTGTTGTTGTCACGGCGGTTGGCGAAAATATCACCCATATCTACACAGCCTTAAAGGGCATGTCCACCCCCAAAACTAAAATTTAACCCCTTACTGGCCACATCAAGTAGTTTAAAACAATCCTTACCTTACATTCCTGCTCAAAATAGTTCCCCTGCTGTGCCCCTCCAAAGTCCAGGAAACTGCTGTGTAGGAGCAGTGTGTGACTCATGCTGTGCCTGAGACTTCCTCAACCTCATCAAGGTTGAGGCATGCTCAGTGCAGCCCTCCCTGCCTCTCAGCCAATCACGGACGCGGCTGCCGGTCCCGCCCCCTGCTTTCAATTCCATGCAAGCAGAGGGCCTGAACACTGCAGCAGAGGAGAGAGGGCAGGTAAGTAAGAATCGGGGGACTTTCTAACAATTATATTAATGCGGTTGGGGCTGGGGGAGCATGCCCTACCACATATCAAAAGTTAAATTTCGGGGTGGACATGCCCTTTAAACACACTGACATAGGTTGTTTTAAAGTAACAGTTCCGACCGTTTTAATAACGGATTCATTATTGTGTTTACAGGCAAAGACGTTAGGAAAATTTTCTGAAGAAGAACTAGAAAAATTATGGCGTGAATTTATACATCACAAGGAGAAAGTAGAGGAATACAACATACTGCTGGATACTGTGAGCAGGACGGAAGGTATGTGTTCCGGTCTGGATAATCTATACCACGTAACACGTCTGGTCCATGCCTTGGTTATGATTATTGATTTGAAAGTGGATAAATGAGTGTTCTTAGTTGTCACGTTGTACACTGTGTGTGCATTGGTTATGTAGCCTCTTAAAGGGATTTCCTCTCGCCTTTCTAGGAACCCAAATAATGTACACTGGAAAGTATAAATATATTTTATTATATACCTAATATCCTTAAAATTAGCCTATATGGAGATATATAAAAACTCCTTTTTAAAAAAATACACGTGTATACCCGCTGGCCAGCCTTATTCCTAATATACAATAATAATCTAGTAATGTGTGGGTCTAGAAGATCTATAAAAAGATATATATATGCATATCAAAAAGGATTGTTTTTTTTTTTATAAAAAAAAGAGGGAGAGTCAATAATAAACGAACAATGCATCCGAATTAAGTCACAAGTCCGTTGTAAACCTCTGTATATAAAAGTCTATCTCCACCCGGTAACGGTAGATTATGTAGATATAAAGATAAAACGCCTCAGTTTAAATCAATAGTTTGGCCAATAACAGTACATGGGTGCCTTAATGAAATACATCACTACCGCTTCTGCCTTTCTATTGCATGGATTGGTCCGTGAATCCTACCAGTCCCCCAGACGATTTAAAATTGCCGCTCGTGGCTCTCAGCTCATAAGTAGATGGTTCCACGATCCTTTTGATCAGGCTTCTCAGCGGACAAAAGTAAGAAACACCGCACTTCACATATTCTGGTCCGTGTTGCAACACTTCCTGTTTCCAGATACGTCACCACTACGCTTTTCACTTCAGATAAGCTTTGTCAGGTAGGGCTTTCTAGGAATCCAGTTGATGTACACCGTTTACACTACACAGCCTTGTTATACTGTTGTCGGGGCTGTATGATGGCACGACAAACTACAAAAACCTTCCCTCTTTCCACCAGCAGAAGAATTTACCTTTATGTACCGGGCCATTCAAACAAATCAGCAGGAGTGAGTAGTGTTACAAATAATATATATTGTAGGGGTGTAGCCAAGTGGTGGGCACTTTCCGCGTGTTTTCCAGGTTAGACAAAAAGGAAAGAGCGGGTGACAGCAGGCAGTTTTGGTTTACTACTGTTTGTCACAGCAGCTCCTAGTTTAAGGTACAGCAGACAATAACTGAGCTCTACCTAATAACAGAAAGTATAAGTCCCTCTCTATCCCTGTGCCCCCTAAAAGACACAGGTCTCGAAAACAAACAGTTGGTTTGTAACAGTTACTCACAGGTAACTTTCACCAGAGGAGATTCAGATTCACCTACAGATTCTGCTCTCAGTCCTCACAGCCCCTCCTCTCTCATAGGAACAGCTCACAACTTCTTACCCAGGTTCTCTCAGCTGATCCTAATCAGCCTAAAAAGAAAACCCGGTTTCCTTAAGGAATTGGGAATGCACCCCACCCTGCACTAGTGAATTCCCAGTAAAACCAGACCCTGTCCAACTCTTAGTTGGAGCCAATGCAAAGGAGAATATCCTATGCACCAGATACATACTATTCTGGTTTTACCTTACCAGATATACGTGAGAAACCTTAAAGGAACATACCGACCATCTAGTACTTTACCTGCTGGAATGTTACAATATATATATGAAAATACCTAAATATAGCTTTCGTCTGTGCAGGGCATGCCTGGTTAATCAATCTGTGTTGTGTGCTGCTCACCTTGAACTATTTTCAGGGAGATTTAATGTGTAATTACTATGCACCACTTCATAGTCTGTTTGGATAAAGTACCATTGAAATTACTATGTTGAAAATGATCCTGATTAGAGCCATTACCGTAGAGCACAATACAATGGTCATTCTAACTTTCTTCACCACCATCTTGTCTCCCAACAACAATAGTGAGAGACTAAATTGAAACATGGTGAAAAGGATCCTTGTTCCATTGGTCTTAACATCCCAATATAGACATTATCATGCAAGCTGACTTCCTTTTGATACTCGCTCATTATACAAAAATTACCGTATATCCTAATGTAGCTCTCTGACCACTCCCTCTTATAAAATGTATTGCCCCACTTAAACACACAGCCATTGAGCCTACCTGTTATGGCAAATCAGTTTGTTCAATGGAACCCTTAGTGAAGCATTTCTTTTGTTATTGTCAAAGCCATTAATTGGGTGATGGAGCCAAATGGCCTGTGCTAGTAAGGTGGTAGATACCTGATTTCCTTAAATGAAAATTTAGGCTGAATGTTTTTCCTATATTATGGACATCTCCTAGCTATAACAATGGAAGAAGAAAATATAATAAATAACTAACTGGAGGGTAAAATCAGTGATATATAATTTTAAAGAACAACTGTATACAGTATTACAGTCTGTATTTGTCATATACTGTTATGTTATATCTGTATATACTGATGTACCTAGAACAGCCCAGATATGTCTGGTTGTGTGTTTAGAGTGTCAGCCTATTATCTGCCCAGCCTTGTGTTTTAAATGATTGGGAAGCTCCTGACTGCATGTTGCTGTTCCCAGAGGGTGGAATTACCGGTATTTGTCCGTGCAGCTGTGTACCTGCATCTTAAGGATAAAGGACATACTTTTGAAGATTGTAATGTTAACATATTGGCAAAGGAACGTGACTGGTTCAAGAGAGGTGTTAAGGAGGCTATTTATGTGAAAATAAAGAAACCAAGCCTAAATAGAGGTAGGGGGGGTTCGACACCAACTATCTGCCATGTACAATGCTGTTTTGACACCTTACCCTGGGTGTTCCTATAACACCTCTTAGCCACTATCCAATCACGCCCTTAACACTTGGCTGTGATATGCTAATTGGGATTTTCCAGGGTACATAATTGCCACAGATTCTTGTACAAGTCATTCTGAATTAAGAAAGCCAGTCGGATGAGTAGTGACGTCATTGGATGCGGAAGCCGGATTCCTCATTAAAGTAAGTGACTGACCAGAGTATAAGTCGAGGTTCATTTTCAGGCTGTTTTTACAGCCTGAAAACCTCGACTTATACTCGAGTATATACGGTAAGTTTAATTGCTGGACCATGACAGATATTTCCCAATTTAGACTTCCATGTTGTTATTCTTAAACTAGAGTAGTTCATTTTAAAATTGAAATGAAAAAAAAAATCATTTTAGAAACTTGAGTATCCTGAAGGTGATTTTTATTTTTGTGTTTGACATTGTGTTGTAAACAGACACTTTAAGGTGGTGTCAATATACAACTGTCAATCTACTGATTAAAATTTAACAGCAGATCTCTCTGTCGCATTCGCACATCTCATTGCTTTAAGACTTTAAAGCTGTCAAACATTTTACAAGCACTCTATGAGTATGGGAGAATACAGCAATGCTAAATCGCAATAGAATCTTTAAAAGCGAAAATCTGTTTCAATGCAGGTTCTTTGAGCCTTTATATTTTTAGGCTTTGGCAAATTAAAAATTCTATATACTGGTAGGTAAATCAACCCCCTGAAAACTGCAATAGTTAGAAAGCAGAGAGATGTAAGACTAACTCGCTGCCCAATGTTCTGTTATCCCTTTTTCTGCTTCCTGGTTCTTCAAGTTAGTAGTTGTCATGGATGTGAACATTGACATCACAGCAAATGACTTAATGCTATTCCCTGCCTTCTCTGAGCATGTGCGTGCTTGCCAAATATTTGCAGAGGGGGGCGGTAACTTTTAGAGAGGCAGGGGGGGAAAGAACATTTCGCTGCATAAAAGGTTAGTCCTACATCTGTCAGCTTTCTAACAATTGAGGTTTGGGGGGACGGTGTGATTTACCTATATTTCATTTTTTATTTGAGATGTGAACATACATTTTAAAGGAATAGTTCACTGGAAAGGTGAACTATTCCTTTAATGCATTGATTGAAGGATGAGTGGTTAAGGAGCTATGCCTTACCTTCCATTCTTCAATCAATTTCACAGGAGCCATGAACGAAGGTGTAATATATTTACCTTTTGATCCACCCCGGCCGCACTGACGGGTCCCAACAGCTTCCTGGTTCAGTTCAACTATAGCACGCATTATCAGGAAAATTGATTATCGTGAAATAGGTTGAAGAACGGGAGGAAAGGCATATTCGCTTTGCATTCACTTTTACAGTGAACTATTCCTTTAAAGGGGAAGTTCAGCTCAAATACATGTACTTTTAAGAAAGAAGAGCAATATTTTTTCATCACAGTGACCTTAATCTTCCCATTCAGCATTTTGTCTGTGTATAAATAAATGCAACCAGAATACTAACTTCCTGTTTGCAGGACCCCTAGTAAAGGCTGCTGTGGTCTTGCCCTTGACCCAGCGCCTGGGTTGCTCAGTAGAGATCTGAGCATCTTTGACCCATCCAACAGCCAATCAGTAGAAATAACTGTAAGGAACATTCCAAGGATGTGGTGCATCCTGGGAAGAAGGACGGTTAGAACCTGAAATGTCAGCTCACTAATGTCAATAGCAGAGAACAGCAAATGGTATGAAATCAACTGATTTTTCAAAATGGAAGAGAATATTTAGAATAACTAAGTATGCATTACGCAAACTAACAATTTAACAAATATTGATCATTTCCACTGAACTGCCCCTTTAAGGATTGTTGCGAGGTGGGTTTAAAGAATACTTAAATCCCTCCACTTAACATGGCCATTGGTATAGAAGAAATTGCCCACCCATCATACTTTTTTTTTTATTATAGTACTTGCACTTCATCCCTTAAGCCAAATTTTAACAGTTTGGGCAAACAAACTATAGGCAACTTTGGTATCCATACATACATATGGACACACTTCTCACTGAGAATTAATAGACTGATTGAGCATTGTACCTGGGAAGTGAACTTTTAAGGTTTTATTATAACTCAAGACTTGTGAGGATATAACTAGGTACATATAATATATGCAATATTTTTACTTTGTGTACATTTCCCTTTGCAGTAGGTCAGGCCTGTCACATGTTTGATTCTAAGTACTTAATTGCATATAATGAAGATCACTACACAATAAGTGTATCCAATGCTTTGGCTTTTTTTCTTATTAAGAGATTCACAAGAACGTCATCAGCCCTGAGGAGTATGAGGTCAAAGAGGAAGTTTTACATGGCAAGCACACAGATCTCAAAGAGAGGCTTAGAAGCATTAACCAAGGATACGATCGTCTACGCAAACTTAGCCACGAGGGTTATGTTACTGAAAGAGGTATGTATGCTCACAGATGTGGTGGAACACTAGGTGTGTATCTTGCACTTGAAGTATTATTTGAAGTATTAGAGGAAAAGTTAATTGAAAATTCTATTTTTTGCATTTCTGATAAGCACACTACATATTTTCCTTGTTTTAAAAATTAAAAATCAATTGTTTTGCAAAATAACAACATGGAGAAATTAGTCCTAGGAATAATCAATGGTGCGTATTCTCTGTTTTTACCTGATGGATCACAAATATGAAGACCGCTCACTTAAAATGTCAATGTGTGAACTTTAATCAATATAAATCTACATAAACAATGTTTCTGGGGATTAATCCCGTTCCTCAGGTGTAAACTCAAACTACCAAGTGACTCTATAAAGGTTCAGAGTGAGGCTAACCATTTACTTTTCACTTTCCTGTAACCACTCCCTTAGATTGTAAGGTCTTCGGGGCAGGATTCCAGTCCTAATGTGTCAAGACACATCTCACTCTATCTAACCGTCCAAAATGTATATATGTATTCCTAACGTAAGAATAAAACTTTGTTTAATTTGTATTTATTGGTTTAATTGCTTGCTTTAATCCCCATGTCTTCTCTGTACTTTAAAATGTACATTGCTACATACCCAAGTGGAGCTTTATAAATAAAATTATATATACATGCATATTTTTTCACACTTGGTAGTTTGAATTTACACCCCAGGAAGGGGATTAAGCCCCGGAAACATTGGTTTATATTGATTTAAGGACATGTCCATCCATTAATCTAAATTATACGTACAAGTGCAGGACCCCCCAAACCCCACTTCTATTTTAGTTACTCCTTCCAAAGATGCAGCTAAAGAAATTTACAAGACCTGGTCCCTTGCCTCCCCTCTCTGCTTCCAGGTTGCAGCTGTCAGTCAAAGGCGTGACTGTGATGTCATGCCCAATTGCTGACAGCCGCGACCAGGAAGTACCTCACTGCTGCTGTTCTTGCTCGAAACAAGCTCACAACAGCAGCGGTGGGCAGTACTCAGGCGGCACGGGACCGGGGCTTGTAAGTTTCTTTAGCTGCATCTTTGGAAAAGTAAAACAGAAGTGGGGTTTGGGGTGGGGGGGTCCTGCAGCTGTATGTGAAATTTAGATTTATGGGTGGACCTGCCCTATCTTCATATTTTTTTTATACTTAATTTCTCTATGGCATGTAGTGAGCTTCCTTTTAATATCCTGCAAAGGTCCTCCTCCTTCCCAGGATGTACCCTTCCTTAAAATGTTCCTAATAGTAATTTTAATACATTGAGCATTGGTTTGTCAAACATGCTCAGATTTATATTGAGCAACTGATTGTCTCAGGGGAAGCTGCTTCAGTGGAAACCATAACTGAAACTATTAATAGGGGTCCTGTTTTCAGGAATTTAGCACTTTCTTATTTATGTACAGAATGCTGGATGGGCAAAGATTATTGGGATGAGAAATTACTCCTTTTTTTTCCTGAAACCATATGTATTTGTATTGAACTTAACCAAAATTGTTCCCGTCCGGGTACATGTTGATCATTTTTAGAATTTTTTTTTTTTTTAATTTATTACAGAATTTAATGAGCCTAGAGTCAATGATCTCTGGGATATGGCAAAGGAAGCAAATTTCTCAGACTCTGAACTGGAATCAATTAAAGTAAGAAAAGTTTTTGAGATATTATTGATCACATTACATTGCACATCTTCTGTTACTAAGGTTCTGATGCAGTAAGAGGCACGAAAGTTTGCCCATGCTATTTGTAGCAACCAATCAGATGTTTGATTTTTACTTACTGCGGTTAGATACATCTGATTGGTTGCTGCAGATTAATAGCAAGATCAAACTTTTGTACCCTTAGTATATATATTTTTGTCCATCTTTCTAACCTATATCCATCCATCTATTATAGGTCATATAGAGTTTTCTGGATTTGTTTTTTTTTTTATATTTTTAAGGACCAGCAATGTATTTTGCTCTCTGAATCATTTGTGCCTTTGTTTAAATTCTGTGCTGATGGATTAGCTGTCTTTATGAGCTGTACACATAGAAGTAACAATCCATATATAGACCTGCTTTTCCATTTCATTGCTGTTCCTATTTTAGTTGGCTATGTTGGTATTTTATTTATGGTTTCACATGGATATAAAAATCACTCGCAAGCCAATGAAAGCGCAGAAAGAATTCCAAGCTGTGCTATCAGACGGCGCTTGTCCCATCATAAAAAATGCCCTGCCTAATAACACCCCATCCCATGGCAGGCTGGGAAACAGCAGGTCTTGTACCCATAAAAAAAAAATGTTTTCTGTAGTTCTGAAGTCAATGGAAAGGAGAGAAGTATACTGCTTAAAATATATCATTGTGTGTACTTGCGATAATAAAAATGTTCCTCAAAGAAATCCCTTCTTGGGAAGGTACTATGGTTGTGTCACATAATGTCATGCATTGAGTCTACTAGTTTTCTTAAAACCATCCAATTTGCAGTCGTTTTGCAGAATATCTGATTTGAACAAACAACAACTCTTCACTGTATATATACAATATAGAGACGCCTGTTGGTTCATTGGTTGGTACTGATACCTCGCCTTTCGCAACAGCAGTTTTGTATATTATTCCTGTGCAGGGATAAACTTTTGTTTTCTCTAGGTTATCTGGTTTCTAACTGTTATCATAATATAATTCTGATAGGGTATGTGTAAGATGTGGTACGTTGGTTATAAGCTCTTCAGAGGCAGAACCAGATGTGCGTTGTGTCCAAACAGATTGTTATGAACAAGATGTTGGTGTGTTGTTAATTTTGTTTTTACGGAAGAGTTTTCCTTCAATAATGTGTTTGATGTGTTTTTCATGTTTTACCCGATTAGTTTTGTAGCTATATGGACTATAGTGAATGATGTTATTAGGTGTCAAATGTGGATTTGATGATCAATTTGTATCGTCTCTGTATTGTCTGTACTCATTAAATATTTGTACTCTGCCTGTGCGACTCTAGTACGCCATTTATGAAACCTGCTTTATGAGCACTGAATATACAGAACCAACAGATTTAAGCAAACGCAGAATCCGATTGGGTTTTTTTGTAATTTAAGGAGGAACTGAAACATTTTGAAACAAAGATTGAAAAACATCAACATTATCAGAAGCAGCTTGAAATTTCACATGAAAAACTAAAACACGTGGCAGGAACTGGTGACAAGGATCACCTGATGAGGAGCAAGGAGAAGCACAATATGCTCACCGAGAAGATCAAGGAGCTGGGATATAAGGTTCAATTGAAACTTTGACTTTGTATATCACTGTGCCTCTTTCATTCCCTTTTTGGTTTAAAGAGATTGTAAGGTCGAGAGATGTCAAAACACTGAAAATACTACAAAAAAAACCCCTAATAAAAGATAACCCTATCTGGCTGTCATGCTGTGTGATGGCCCCTACATGTCCCTTTAGCCATTATATACCTATTGTATTTTTCCATTATGCTCATCTGTTCTCAGCCATTGGCCTAATGAAGTTTGTGAGTTGTGTCAGAATCAAGATAACAAAGATCCTCCCCTCTTTAGGAATCGTTATGTAGCGTTATTTTTTATATCTTATCAGTAATGAAAATGATTTTTTTTTTTAAAGTAAAATTATTAAATACCGTATCTTTTTTTTTTTTTTTTTTTTTTTTAAGCTGTAAAAGAAAATAGTTTATTTGCTTCATTATTTATTTTTATTAATTCCATCAAATGCAGGTGAAGAAACATCTCCAAGACCTATCAAGCAGAGTCTCCAAAGGTGGTCTACGGCATAATGAACTTTAAAGGAAGCTTTTCACCTCAATAATGTAAAGATGAAGACCAAGTCTGTGGATCTAATGAGATTGTAATGATAATCTATCAGTCCTGTCCTTTTGGAATATTGTTGCTTCCAATTTTATAGGATGTATATTTTCTTGATTGAACTTCTCTAAAACAAAAATCTGTTAACCTAATCTCACTAACACATTCCCAGGATTTCCCTCTAAAACAAATAGGTTTGGGGGGTACCAAATTAACTTTTGTTAGGTTTGCACTCATTATATGTTTAGGTGTCACACCTGTGTATGTTTCATATGAAGGAGATGAATGTGTAAATCTTAAAAACAGAATAGTCTTGTATATAATGTTGTGTTGCTTTCCGGTCACAATCAGAATTTTTAAATAAATATTTTATACTTAAATTTGTTTTTGCTCAGAAATGTAATAATGTGCTGTGAGTTTTTGGTGTTCTAGAGACCATAAACATTATAGAAAAGAAAGTACTTGTGTACATCACTGCAAACTTGATGGATTTTATATTTTCATAATACTGTATGTTTTATAAGTGGAAACGGCAAATGAAAATTAGACTATACACTACTGTATCGTAGTAGGACGCTGTGTACCAACTCCATATACTATAACTCAAGCAATGTGTATACTATACCATGAAATGGTTTCCTCTATTCTCAAACTATACCTGTATAACCCTTCTGCCTTTCCTTCCCCCCCCCCCCCGCCTCAATCTCTTAACGCTATCCCTGCTGAAATAATACAAGGAAAATGCTAAAATGAAAGTTGGGTTCTAAACCAATATAATACAGTATGGTATAGCTAAAAGACTGTATACACTGTAATATAAACCAATGTGTGCATTTCCAAACTGTACCTGTACAATCCTTCCCTCTTCCCATTTCCTCCTCAATCTCGATCGCTATCCCTGTTGAAGTACTGAAAAGTAATGAAAATGCTAAATGAATGTGTACATTGTCACAAGTCAATGCATCTATACTGTTAAAAGATTTTCATCTAATCTCAAACTATCTGTATAATCCTCCTATCTCCCTCCCCCTTTAACCTCTATCGCTATCCCTGTTTAGCCACTATAATGCAAATGCTACAGTGAAATCGGATCTTGAAATAGGGTATTATTGTAAATACAAGTACAACTGCTTATGCTGGGATATGAATCAAATGTATTGTGCCAAACACTGTCTTATTTATCTCTGTACCATACCATCAGAACCCCCCTGTCCCTCCTCCCCCAACCCATTTTTAATACCCTTGGCAATCTGCTAAAATGAACCTGTTAAAATGGGGGCTGGACTCTAAAATACTATAACACCAAGATACCCAAATGACTATATATTATGGTGTAGAATAATGCTTATCAGACATTGTTCTTTGCCCCAATTCCTGCTGTTGCCACTCCTGCACAGCTAAACCGAAAACAATGCAAAGGGAGGGGAACCTCAAAGGGTGATATTATGATAGGACAATCTAAAAAGATCATTCAACATGGTGCAATGCAATGTATATATAATGAAAGAACTTGTTTCCTCTAATTTCAAACTTACTTCCAAAACCTACTTCCCCCTCCTCTCCTCCTACCTTCCGCTGCTGTCCCTATACAAACACCACAACGAGAATGGTTAAAATAACTTCTGTACTAAGATGATTTCCTCTACTGCTTTCTCTTTCCCTACCTGTGTCCCGTTCACGGTCTCTCTCCTCTGCTTCTTCTGCTCTATAGATTTGTATTAGACAACCGATTCCCCAAAGGGTATCAGGCTGGCCAGTGACCTCTGAAAGGGTACCTACATATCCCCATTCCCCTATCACTGGCACTGCATTATCATACACTATTGGTCTACACTTTAATACCCAAAAGTTGGTTGATGGTGCTGGAGAAAAGCAACTTAGGTTCGTCTTTTCTCCTCTGCTTCAATATCTCTGTGTGACTCTCACTATAGATACAGTACAATATGTAATCATTGGTATCTATGATCCCCTACCAGCCTCACTCAGAGCAATCCGAGAAATTCTACCATTTATATCAGGATACCCGAACGCACAATTAGTTTATATGTGTTACTTTAACTTATTGATGACTCCAGATCTGGACAAATTCTCCCAAAAAAAGGATCCTGGGCGCCTCTCCCCTGAACCCCACCCCTCTACATATACTACTGAGTTGGGTTGGATAGATGCCTGGAGGTTCAAATTTCCCCACACAAGAGAATACACCTGTCACTCTAAAATACACGATTTGCTGTTTAGAATAGACTACATATTTGGAAACAGATACACCAGTCTCCAAATACACAATATTGCCCACCTACCCAGAACTATATCTGACACCCCCTATCATAGCTACAATACAAAAACCCTGGACACTGTCAAAGACCCTGGAGCTTTCATCCCTTTTCGCTGACTCTATTCCCTGACTCTATTCCCTGAGCAAGACCCAATTCTTGAACACATAGAGCTATATACCACACTAGACCATGGCTCAACACCCATAGGCAACCAGTAGGATGCCCTCAAAGCAGTCCTCAGAGGCCACCTCCAAAGCCCCATTTCCCACATAAAGCAAAAAGCTAAAAAGGGAAAAGAAAAATTGGTAACACAATCGCTGCAGGAAGCTGCGGCCTCATATATACAATCCCCCACCCCACAAACAAAAAATACCTGGCACATGGCACAATACCTTTATAACAACGCTTACTGAAAAATTCTCTAGGAAATCTTTCTTCTATAGGCAGAAATATTTTGAACATGGCCACCAGTTGGCGAAACTTATTGCAAGATTGGCACACGGGCCCTCAGACCAAAATGCAATACTTCAATTAATAGATCCACAGAAAGTACTAGTCAATAACACAGAAGACATCCTACAATGCATGACAAACTATTACACTAAACTATACCATAACACAAGCCTCAACAAACCAGAACACAATGGAGAAATTCCTAGATACTATCTCTTTCACTAAGCTATCCCCTGCTAATACCTCACTTCTACATACCGTAAATATGCAAAACCAATACTACCCTTCCTCCTTGAGACGTTAAACTCTGCTTACCACAATAATTAACTCCCAGACTCGATGTACGAAGCATGTGTTACCTTGATCCTAAAATCTGGAAAGAATCCCCAGCAATGTGACTCATATAGGCCCATCTCGCTACTAAATTTAGATTATAAAATTTTAGCTAAGATACTGGCAAATAGGCTAAAACAAATTATCACCACCATCATCCACTCAGACCAAATTGGCTTTATCCCTGGGAAATCTACGTCCATAAACATCCAGAAAACACTTATAAACACTCAAGTGGAAAATGGTCAAAAAGATCCTTAATCTACACTGAAACAAACCCCCTTGTGGCATAATCACTCATACCCATCACTTGCTGCACTCCCCACTGCTAATTTCTGGATAAACAAAGGAGTCACTCACTTCTCCCACATCATACAAAATAATAAAATACATCTTTTTAAAGAAATTAAGGATAAATTCAATCTCACAAACACCTGGCTGCAATACCTTCAATTGTGGTACTGTCTAATATCAGATTTTCAGACTGATACCATATAACAACCAATAATCCAGATCCTCGTGGGGGGGAGGAGAGGCGTCTGGTATCTAAACTCTACCTGTCTACTCAATACTAAGCTGGAGATAGGCACTGCGAGTATGCTGGATAAATAAGAACCACTGATACCCCCCCTATCATCAGAAGACTGGGAAGACCTTGCTCAAAGTCATCTCCTTGTCTCTCTGTCCACCCCAAACA
This sequence comes from Hymenochirus boettgeri, assembly GCA_019447015.1. Classification (NCBI taxonomy): domain Eukaryota; kingdom Metazoa; phylum Chordata; class Amphibia; order Anura; family Pipidae; genus Hymenochirus; species Hymenochirus boettgeri. The sequence goes on along the minus strand of CM033469.1, from coordinate 44,475,516 downwards.
AACTGATGCAGTTTTATATCCTGCACTAGGCATACCTTTCACCTCACAGACTCACTCGCATTTCCCCCTCCTACTTCCCTAACTGCCCCAAATGCCACCAGACCCCTGCCAACTTCAGGCATTTAATATGGGACTGTCCCAAGATCACTAGGTTCTGGCATAAGGTTACAAATTACCTTTCGTCTATACTACCATACCCTATTCCATATGACCCTAAAATATGCATACTTGAAATCCCAGATATGGATATCTGGAACAAATATGAATTAGAATTTATACGAGAAGCCCTGTTCTATGCCAGAAGAGCCATAATACTGAAATGGATGGACTCCACAGTCCCCAAACTGACCGTCTGAATCATTTTCATGAATGTATTATGCTTGACTTACAGGTCAGCGATCAGTCCATTCATTTTCTGGATGTCTAGATTAACAAGGGTAATGGTCAATTTTTTACGGGGCTCTATACGAAGTAATCAATTGCTTCATTTCACCAGTTACCACCCTCCGTATGTAAAAAAAATCAATTCCGTATAGCCAGTTCTGCCGTGTTTACAGACAGTGGTAAATGAGCCAGAGAAAAAGGAGGTTCAACTAGTGGAAATGAGCAAAAAATGTGCTTCATGTGGATACCCAGATAAAATAATTGCCCAAGCAAGGGACAAACAGGTGTGGTATTCTGGGGTGCTGCACTGCTGCACTGCTGCTGAGATCACCAGAAATAACACCATTACCCTCATACTTCTCCAAGATCTCATTAATATTTCTTATAAATGTTTTGGTAGGATCACCAGTTAATTTTTGATACACCTTCTCATCAGATAATTGTCTGTAGATTTCAGCTTCCTAATCTGAGGTATTCAGTACCACAATAGCCCCCCCTTATCTGATTGTGATATCAGGATTGTCCCTCAGAGTTACCTTTTAAGTATGGCTGCAACAGTAATGGAGGGGTAGGTCAGTAAGTGTGTGTACCTGTGCCACGAGGAGGTTAAAAAAAAGAAACTTTTTTGATTATTGATCAAAATTAATTTTTTTTGACTTGTTACCCTTTAGGTATGGATGCAACAGTAATGGAGGGGTAGGTCAGTAGGTGTGTTTACCTGTATCACATTGGGGGTTAAAAAATGGCTGCCACAGTAATGGATAAGTAGATCAGTCTCTAGCTCAAAAACTGTGGGAGGAGATACAGTCCAAAAAAGCGGAAGAATAAAATGGAAGAAGAAGAAGAAATAGAAAGAACAGTACTGTATATACTCGAGTATAAGACAAGGTTTTCAGGCTTTAAAAATAGCTTGAGAACCTAACCTCGGCTTGTACTCGGGTCACCAGATGTTTCTATACATTCTGCTCTGCTGAGGAAACCCAGTGAAACAACTAATTTCCTACTGCTCCAATAACCTATTTCCCACTAGCACCTGACGCTGTAACTTACTCACTGTAAAGCGACTGGGTTGAGAAGCATGTGGTCATGTGACCAGACATTCTGTCACATGGGCGGATGCGTGTTGTCCTTACTCCACAAGAGACCACGGGAGAGGTGCGTTCCCAAAAGCCGGTACCATGCCCAGGGCTATGGGACATCTGTTCGGAGGGGAAAAGGAGGCTTCTTCAGTTCTTCTGCCGGTGCCTACTAAGGGGATACTGGGAGTTGGCTCAGGCTTGTCTCCCCCAGTTGTACCGAGGACCCCATGTCAGGGAAGTGAAGGAGAAACTGATAGACCTGGTGATGGTCCCCATCTGCTTAGGTCAGTGAGGAAGCTGCCATACTGTCTCCTTCCTATCTCATAATAGTGGATGGGAGCTTTAATACTACTGTCATTATAGTGGGTGAGGGGCTGCCATGCTGCTGTCTGATATTACTGTCATTATAGGGGATGGTGGGGCTGTCACTAACCTGTCTCTTCGCTCGCTCGCTCCTCATCTTTAGGCTGACGTCACTACTACGCCGGTGATGAGTAGTCGGGAAAATGAGCGAGCGGCTGGATTGAAGGCTGCTCAGAAGCTGGAAAGTTTCTTTGATGTACGCACCTCTTGGGTGTGCTGCCACAGATGCCAGTATGTCCTATTTCTTCTGTACATGACTGACTGTATTGTTCTGTATTGTTTTGAGGCTTTAGTTGCCCTTCAAATGGACAGCAGAATTCCCATACAGTAGTCCCATACAGTAATAGCCATAATGGATTATGGGACTACTGTATGGGAATTCTGCTGTCCATTTAAAGGGCAATTAAAGCCTCAGAACAATACAGAATCAGAAGGCAGTGGTAATAATTTCAGCCCTCGGCTTATACTCGAGTCAATCAGCTTTTCCTAATTTTTGAGGTAAAAATAGATACCTCGGCTTATACTCGGGTCGGCTTATACTCGACTATATACGGTAATTTGGCTTTTTTCAAGCCAAATTAATGAAGAAACAATATATAGCCTAGTACAGACTTTCAAATAAGTTTAACAATAGTATAATAATGGCAGTCTAGTAATGTATTATTAGCTATCAGATACAACAGTGTGGCAGACCAGAATTAGATTATGGAATACACCGGATTAGATGATGGAATACACTGGAGGAGCAAGTTAAAAACGATGGCTAGACGTGTTTCATCTTTACTAAGACTTCGTCAGCAGCATTCATACCCCTTTTCCCTCCGTCTTTTTATACTGTACCGCAAAACGACGTGGGTTAGCGTCACTTTCACATTATGCCGGTCCCGTTATACATCATAAAGAAGTGACTTACGGACGTATTTGTGTGCGGGAAGCTAAATCAATATGTATAGGAAAGGAGGGCCTAATTAGTATGTATAGAGGGGGCTTGCCCATCTACATAAACAAAGGGGTATGGTTGTCATATCCTCCCATTCTTCATTGGGAAGTCCCTCCCACCTCTTTCCATAGATCTATCGATCTGAAGTTCACCACCCATTTCTGTTCTCTTTACTCTTCTTCCAGGTAGCAGCTGTCAGTCATCACTGAGATATATAACAAGTTTTTTCAGCTGTAACAGGAGGTGGGACCCTTTAAGTGGGGGTAAACCTTTTAATGTAGATTTGGCTTCTGGAATGTCCATGAGCTGTGCAATTATTGTGATATTGGGGGCGGCCCTTTAATCTGCGCATCAAGTGCATTAATCTCATTGTATACATCGGTACAAAATAGTCTATAAAGCCTCATTAAGAATATAAACCTGCAATTTTGTTTGTTTCGTATATTTAGAAATTTCAGACAAAATAAAGCGTGTAATGTTGCTTGGTGGTGAAGGCTTTATTGCAGGGAAACATGAAGGTTTTAAAAAAACAAGGTTACAATTTGTTGTAATGGAACAAATTCAAATCTTAAAGAAAATATCAATGGTTTGTGGCATTAGATTCTTCTCCCTTAAGCTTAATCTTTCTTAATAATATTCTGGAAAAAATTGGTACACATCATTTACTGCCACTTTGAATATAAGTCAAACCTTTAGACATTATCTGCATAAGAATAAACCTGTGACCAAAGTTAATTAATAATCTTTATTACTGTTTTTTAGCAGTAAGTGCATGAACATAAAATCCATTTGTTTCCTAAAAGCAAAATTTTATACTAATTATTCATAGGATTAAAGGACAACTCCACCCTCATAAGGAATTTTGTTCTAGAAAGAATGGCCTCTAAAATATGTTGAAATATCCTACTACATCCTCTGGAATCATTATTGTATGACTGCTATGCTTCTGGATGCCTGGTGGAAACTGACCAATTTGGGAAGGCTGGATATATATATGGCTATGCTCAATGTCGGTAATTACCAATGTCAATTCTTTATAAATAGCACCCAACATTATAGTCCTATATATTTATAAAAGTGCGATATGCATTAAAAAGTAATTTAAAGGAAAATGAAAATGGGACCCCCCCTGTCCTTCCCCCTTTACAAGATGATATTTCAACCAATGGGAGGATATGCTCTGCAAGAAACATGTCCCCTCATTGGAAATACAACAGACAAATTGGTGACTGTGATTACAGGTCTGCAGAGGAGCAGCAAAGACATCTGGAAGTACCTGATCCACCAGCTGTACCCCAAGGGGTTTGAACCTGGCATTTTAGGTCCTCACACTGGTTATAGCTTAAGGAAGAGGTTTCACTTTATTTCCCCTTTAACTTTCCAGAACAATTTTTCATTCTATGATCCAATTTGCCCTAAGCCATTCTCCAGCATTTACTTGCCAAAAACTTTCTAGCCTAACTGATTTAGAAGTAGCATTTCCCCTCACATTATTTGAGAGAAAAAGCATTAAAGGTCACAAACTAGGGCAAATCTTTGCTGTGGCGATTGGGGTCATTTGCCCTATGGATTTCACAGAAATTTGCGTTAAGTTGTGTCTCTGACAGCGGCCCTGAGGGTAAAAACCTATTGACTAAATTGTTTTTATAAACATTATACACGTTCTATTGTCATTGAGTCCAAAGGTTGTGCCTAGGCCGGTAAATGTATTTATCTTCATTAGATTTACAGATTATTATATCATTTGCTTTGCAGCTTTCATTTCCACGGCATAATTATTTATAGAAATTTACATTTTTTTATAACAAGAAATATTCTAACTACATTTTTCCTAATGACATTCCACGCAAAATGCAAGAAATCATGCAATATTTATATAAAATATAGTCACTTTTATACTTAATTACATATGTATGAGCCTATCCCTGACACAATTACAATATAACATTGAAGGTAAAACAAATCCAAAAACACAGTTATGGAAGTAGAAAAATATTTTGTTATGTCTAAGAACAATTGCACAAGGCTTTTTAGTCGCCCTTTAAGGGGCCATGTTGGTTTACCACCCCAAATTTCCAGAATTAAAATGGGAGCTATTTCTCACTTACTGATACTGGTTATTGTTGACTTATTGGGCATTAAAGGGCATGTCCGCCCTAAAAACAAAAAAATGCCCCCAACCCCAACTGATATATTTTACACTTTATTACCTGCATTAAGCTGGGTACACACCATTGTATAATTTCAGTCGGACCAAAATATTGGATGGTTTCTTCTTCAGGCGCCTACCGTTCATTTGTCTGTATCGGGCCTTCAGAAAACCATGTGCAGTCTACGGATCGCACGCTCGGTCACGGCTAACTGTTGGACATGGCTGCTTTTGCCGCAACAGACAGTCCTTTGTCCTTGCAGACTGGTAGTGTACTCACCTTTACTAACCAGATGTTTACAGATTATTATTGTCCCTATAGTGGCAGAATAAGTTGGCCCCTCCCTCTATCCAGTCAATCAAGCCTTTAACAACATACATCACAGCCAATTTCCCCTGCCATTTCCCCTGCTGCCTCTGCACATGCTCAAGCTTATAAAAAAGCTCACTGAGGCAGGAGGCAGATACCTTTGCCAGATAGGAATGGAATAACTAATCATTAAATATCTGGTTACAAATGCATGTAATAAACTGGTAAAAATAACAGCTGGAGTTGCCGGTAGATAAGTGATAATTCACCAGTTTTTTGTTTTAAGGGTGGACATGACCTTTAAAGGCAATTCATGGGAACTTCCTATAGAGAATTTATCTCAGCTGGCATCACTATACTCGTGCTGTAGCCAACAGTTTTACAGCTATACCCTCTTCTTCATTAACATATGCTCCATATCAGAGATAGGAGAAGTGTCTGTGACAGACAGGATCAGGGGCCAGAAAGCAATCAGTTGCTGCATGAGTATAGTGTCCCTTTAAGTGTCAATGCTCTATTAGTAGCCATCCACTTTTTATTGTGACACAAAATGAAACTGCAACATACAATATTTAATTCTGTAAACATTTCTCATGTAAATAATCTAATATACACATTTTGAACTAAAATCTATCCAAAAACCATAAATTATTGCCAGATGCATTTGAGTAGATTTTTTGTATTTGAAAAACGTTAAAAAACATTAAAATATGTTGGTCTATGGTTTTGCAAGTAATTTGGTTAATGTTTTTCCAATAAAGTTTGTTTTTACAAAATAGAGACAAAGAATGATAGCAAATCAAAGTATTATTGTAACAATGGGCTATCTTTATAAAGGCCCGGTATTGCAAATTAAAGATTGTTAATTTTAAGACAGCGATCATAAAATTGGGATTGCGGTTATACAATTGCAATCGCAATTGTATGATCGCCTATACAATACAATTGCATTAATCTACTACTGCATGGTATTGTACGGCCAAATGGTTATAAATATACGACCACGGCCTTTTTACGATAACCCATGGTATCGGAACTTTCTGATTCAGGGGATTCATAAGTTTGCCCCCTGTTTCATGGCCTATTCACAATGGATTACTTAACGTTTTTTTAAGAGACGTACACCCTTTCAACAAAAATCTGTATACAAAAATCTGTATATATTTTATGGCGGTTGGGACTGGGGAAAGGAAAGCTAATATTTGGCAAAGGGGTTTAACACTAGGGGGAGGCATTGCAAAACGGGTGGGGGAGGGAGGGGGGGAGGCCTGCAGTGCGCAGGACAAACTTCTCCCGGAGGCCAGATAGGAGGCAGAGTCCTATCTGGACTCTGCTATCCTCCTGGTGGCCAGTTTTTGGGACTTTGCGGGGACATTACAGGAGAACCATTTGGAGCTAGGATGTAAGGTAAGGATTTTATTGCACTACATAGTGGGGCCAGTAGTGGGGGGAATTATAGTTTTGGGGGTGGACATGCCCTTTAACCCATATACAGATTTTTGTTGAGAGGGTTGACATGGCCTTTAATTCAAAATAATTTCTGTTTAATAACAGTGTTATAATACTGCCTAATTCACTAAGGTTTAGTTTAAGATGTTTATTGATTTTTTTTTGTTGATGTAATACAATACACTCCTAATGTACCCATGGAGAAGAGTCGGAGGTGTATAATTGTCCTATTAAAGTTTCATCATTTTGCTAGAATATTTGTGACTAGAGATTAAAGAGGAATAAAGAAGTTCAACTTTGAAATTAACATCCTTACTCTGATAAATTGGCAATTATAGACTCTAGAGTAATTGCTCTCTGGCTCCTCCCACAGTCAGTGTCCCTGACTCTGCTCCTATCTCTGACAAAGGTAAGCAGGTGTTAAGGAAGAGGAGGCCAGACTGAGGGAGAAGAAAGCAAGTTAGCCATTGCATGAGTGTAGTGTCCCTTTAATATCCCAAATTCTTGTAAAACGTTTCTTTAATAAGAGAAAATAAATAGAAAACTGATTACAAGAACATCAGCATAACACTTTTATTAAATGCTACCATACCACAACAGTTCTAAATAATTAGCTATTTGGACAAGTCCTTTGTCAACTTTAGAGCTTCCTAAACTATAAATTTAATGAAAAAATATAAATATAGCATCACTATCTCTGCACCTCGTCTATGAAAATAGGAAATATGGTCCACAAATATTTCTTTGCACCAGACATTTTTTTTTCTTAAGCAATTTTTTAGGATGTCTTCTGTTTAAAGCCTTTAGATTTAGTTTGTTTTCATTGAAACAATCCGTGGGTTAAAGTTTTAGTTAAGGTTTTTTAGTTAAAGGACAGATGTATTGTCAAAGCTCTGTCCCAATATCAATCTAGTATCTATGCATTGAGGGGGAAAACACTTGAAGAGTGTTCCTTGCCATTGGTTGGGCCCTGGGTGAAAAGGGGGCAGAGCAACAACACTACAGTTTTCCTTTTAAGAGAAAGACATGATAGGTTCTACATCTGCCTGTTAGCATGGCCTGAAATAACGATAATGATCACAATTCACAGGCTGTATTCCATTACTGGTATATAAGGTAATTGGGGCTGAAACTTTATAACTATATAAAGGGTGAACACAATCGGTGGGTTAAAGGGGAAGTTCAGTGGAAATACATATGCTTTTAAGAAAAAAGAGCAGTATTTTTCCATCCCAATGACCTTAACCTGCCCATTCAGCATTTTGTCTGTGTATAAATAAATACTTCCGAAATACTGACTTCCTGTTTGAGGACCCCTAATAGAGACCGTTATGGTCTTTCCCTTGACCCAGCACCTGGGTTGATTCAGTTGCTCAGTAGAGATCTGAGCATGTTTGACCCATCCAACAGCCAATCAGTATAAATTACTGTTAGGAACATTCCAAGGAAGTGGTGCATTCTGGGAAGAACCTGAAATGTCAGCTTACTAATGTCAACAGCAGGGAATAGCAAGGGGTAGAAATTCAACTGATTTTTCAAAATGGGAGAGAATATGTAGAATAACTAGGTATGTATAATATTAACTAATACTTTTTAAAATATTGATATTTTCCACTGAACACTCCCTTTAACTATTTGTAACTAACAAGGACATTGATATTTGCTAAAAGCTGTATAGATTATCTATTGCCCAAATATTTTAGATGCTGACAAAAAAAGTAAAAATCTTAATACATTTCATCAATATGTTTCTGTTTCTGAACAATACATTCAATAAAAAAATTATTTATTTTATTCTGCTAATATCTCTTTATTAAAGACCGCATCTGAGTTTGCCATTTGTTTTCTTCAAACATTTAACAAAGAGTAGCTGGTGACATCACCTTCCATGTCTGCAGGGAAAGACTGCCCATTTGTGCAATTAAGTAATTTTTCTGTGATGATGCAAGCTATTAATCTGCTGCAACCAATCAAATGTTTTCTAACTGCAGTAACCTAGTAAAAAGCTAAAATCTAATTGGTAACTACAAATTAAAAGCATGAACAAACATTTGCACATTTTAATTAATCAGTCCTAATGATTAGCTCTCTTTGTTAACTGCTTTTTCAATTTTGTTTTTGTAACATCCTGTTACACTTGTTGACATAATAAATTGCATTGCAAGATACACATAACAAAGGTAAAATCAGACCACTAAAGAGCTTAATTCAATTACATTTGCTTCCTTAAATATGACAACATGGTAGTCAGAAAATTATTACTATTACAAAGTTTAAAAAAAAGTAAATGTATTTAAATTGTGAATAAGTAAATGTATTAGTTTCTATATTTTACATAAATGCCCCAGAACATGTGAGATCATTGCATACAGTAAAACTGAAAAGTCTACAAAATTTTTATTGTGTAAGACCATTTAAACTTAGGAGGTATGTTGCAGAAGACCATTATGTATAAAAGTATATGCAAATATAATTAAATATTAATTCATGACAAGTAAACATAATTAATCTGTCAGCTCTATCCATATAAAATATCACCATACAGAAAACTAGACTTTAAATGCAAGTATCATAGTATACATTAATACTAGTCAAGAAAACCAGACATTGCCTTTAATTAGTGAAATATTTCAGAATACTCAGCATTTACTTTAAACAATGCCTTTAACTAGAGAAGTGAAGATAAGTGAAATTGTCCAAACATTTCCTTTAACAAGATAATGTAAATTAAATATACTAGAAAACCTTGGCATTGCCTTTAACCAGTTAATCTAATTGAAATATTCTGGAAACCCTGTTATTGTTTTATTTTAAATATCTCAAAACCTTCAGGCATTGCATTCAACAATATTTGTTGAAATCATTTCTGAAAACGGCAGACATTAACATCCCCCAGATCATTCTACATGCTTTCCAGTATGGAATTTCAGTTTTGGAATGACCCCTGTGTTAACATGCTACATCTTTTTCCATTCTAGTAAATAGTGTCAGCTGTATTGATAAAGAGACCGCACATTTGGCCCACATACCAAAGATAGGGCCACCAGTGCTTAACTTTGCACCCATATCTGGAAAAACAGCACTGGTTTCTTCAGTTTTTACAGCATAATGCTTTACTGCACCACATACAGTACTCATGTGTACCAGGTCACTGTGTGCCTTTTCTTTTCTGTTCAAGTTCCTGAAGGCGCTCCTCTCTAGACTGAGCATGCTGGGATCCTACTTTATGGGCCGTCTCTGTTGCAGCAATGTCTATCTGAGCATACTTGGTGGAACCTCCTCCTGTAAACCAAACAAGACAAATTGTGATTGGTCAATATCATATCATTTGTTTAAAATCATATTGGTATTTTATAGATAAAGATTGTGTAAGTCCATTGGTGCTCATGTGACAGATACCTGTATTTCTGGCACATTATATCCAGTATGAGTTCTAAGAGGAATATGAAAATGGTGCTGATATGTCATGTACCTGAACCGCAGCATTCCACCCTACCCTCGCTCATGTCTTGTGCTTGGAGATTGGTTCACCTCTGTGGTTTGTATCTCCAAAGCACTTTAAAGGTTTCTCAGGAAGTCCTGTTTCGGTCCTTTGTCTTGGCTTGATTAATGATCCAAAACACAGGACCAAAATATTGCCAATGTGTACTGTTTATACCCACTAAAAAAATCCCTTTATATTGCCTGGGATAAATAAAGAAAGATATATAGACGAACAGAAATTTCAAAGAATTTCAAGTGGCACTAACCCCTTTGTTATCAGACACTCCTAGACGTGGAACCACAAACAGTTGCCATAAGTTCACATATAGTATATTAAAGGACAATTAATATCGCTGCCAACAATTGGTACTATGACTAAACCGCTAGGTCCTTGCCCCTGGGTTTACTTTGTATAAGCAGAAAAAAGGCCAGTTGTACCCAGGGTGAGGATCTTAACTGCTAGGTGCCCTGAAATAAGATTTAAAAGTTTCCTGCATGTGGCCGCCTCGCTAAACCCTACCAACCCCCCTCCCCCATTTGGCCCAAGGCAGGACCACCAATAGGAAGGTGGCATCACAAAGGAAACTTTTAAAAGGTATGTCCACCACCCCCCAAAAAAAACTTCTAATATCTTGTAAAATACCCACCAAAACCTCAACCTCGCGAGGCTCTTACAAAATTCTGGTAATGCTACTTGTTCCCTCTGCGTTCTGCTTGCTTCTGTGCCTTTTCCATGCATGGAAGCAAGTACAAGGGGCCGGACCGACAGCGGCTTCTATGATTGGCTCATAATATCACTATTAATCCTGAATAATTCAAATTAAAAACGATTAACCATCTATAATGTTAGTCCAGTCAATAGTTTTTGGTGCTATGTTTTAATAAATGTAACTACTGTTATGTGTTTTCTTTTATTTGGAAAATAATTGTCTTTGGAAAGTGCATCTGTCTATATTATGTTTAAATAATAATTCAATTTCCTATCTGCACAACATAATGCTGCTCTTGATCTCCGGTTATTAGACCATTGTACGAAACAGCAGAAAATTACTCGCGTACTAATTTAGCACATGGATTGAAAGCATATTAAATCCTGCAAAAATATTTGTTTTTTCTTAGAATGTATATTTTATTGGAAATGTTGCATCATTTCATGTCTGTTGGGCTGTTGCACAAAAAAGTTTTGCTAGGATCCCCAAAACAAGTAACTTTAATTGTCCCTTTAATTACTCCACTTTATTTAACTGACAATAGTTTTATTTAGCTGGAAATTTTTTTACCACCACCAACTGATCTCATCCAAATTGAACGAAAATTCAATAGGGCATGTTAGTAAATTGTGTCCAATCTCGTGGTCTTCTCAATCTTGCAGTGCCTTAAAGGGTATGTACACTGGAAATTCTTTTTTTAATTGGCCATAAGTGGAAACTATAATTCATCCCAAGTATCACTGTACAGTTTTTTTTTTGTTGATCTGCCCCCTATTTTATTAGATATCCAATCTGAAATATCTTACATTTTAGCATTTCTGTAAGCAGTTTTGCTGTAGCTGGAATGGTTTGACAGTTGGTGTGCTGTATGCAGTTTTGACAGTTGGTATGTGGGAAAATAGTCCGGTCAGTGGTCAGAGCCTGAGCAAAACAAGTATTGTACTGAAGGCATGCAGCAACACACACACCTCAGAGTAAGTGCTACTTACATGTATTTATTTATAGATTAAGATGACGATTAAGATGATTTTTTCACTATACATACACTTTTATGTACATGATGTTTTCTGGGTGAAAATGTCCCTTTAATAATATAACTGATATATAGTACAATAATATTTTTTTTTCTTATTTTAATTCTCTCTATATAAATATAGAGGGAAAGATATAGATGGTAAAAAAAGATGATGCACAGTGTAAGGTGCTAATTACCATGTAAAACAAAATGAAAGTAAAAAATATATTACGTTGAAGTAGGCAGTAAGTTATGTCAAATTACTTCTCATTTTTATTGATTTCTCTGTTCTAATTATAATCATTATAAAATCTGCAGCTTTTAATCCACCTAAGACACATCAAATTGCTCAGCGATAAAATAAGAATTATTCCCTGCTATAGAGATTACACTGTGTGCATGTTAAGATGATATGGGTGAAGAAATCACAGAATAACCAGAAGCAGGCAGAGAATAAAGGGCAATTTTCTCTTTCTGCCAAAACCTTAATCCAAAAAAGATCCCGTCACCAATTCTTATTCCTATAGGAGGGGACTATCTTGATATGCTACTTTGATTTTAGAATATTTCATGTTTTAACAAAAGAATGTGGCATTTCGATGCACTGACTGTTCAGGAAAGAAAAAAGGTCTTCAAAGGCTAATGCCCCAATAAGAATTAAAGGGAAAGTTCAGTAGAAAATTAATTTATAATTATTATTAATAATTATTTTTAAAATTCTTAGTTTATATTGCACATACCTAGTTATTCTACATATGCTCTCCCATTTTAAAAAAATCAGTTGATTTCATACCCTTTGCTGTTCCCTGCTGTTGACATTAGTGAGCTGATATTTCAGGTTCTAATGGCCCTTCTTCTTCCCAGGATGCACCACTTCCTTGGAATTTTCCTAACAGTAACTTCTACTGATTGGCTATTGGATGGGTCAAACATAGCAAGACCATAACAGGAAGTCAGTATTTCAGAAGTATTTATTTATACACAGGCAAAATGCTGAATGGGCAGGTTAAGGTCATTGGGATGGAAAAACACTGCTTTTTTTTCTTAAAAGCATATGTATTTGCACTGAACTCCCCCTTTAAAGGTTTCATAAAATCATTTCTCCCACTGTAGCTACATGCACCAATGACCGGTCAGTAGTAAAACAAGAACAAATATGGCTTTTTTAAATTAAATTCTGAATCAGTAAATGGTAGACACTAGCGACACATCTCTTAGTGGGCCCCAAGTGCCCAATCTCGCAATAGCTTTATATTGGTGGTAATAATTGTATTTTTGTAGAATGACTTATACAATATTGCAATAACTGTGTGTAGACATGGCATGGATATAGGACTTATATGTGACATGGGATCTTTGGACCACTTGAAGCAGATGGATAACATATGTTTCTTATTAAAGCTGTGTAATTTAAAGGATGGCCATATAAGGAATCTGAATCTGAAAAAAATCTGTAATGCCCTCCCCTATATTTTATTGACTTGTAACATATGGCCAAGTTTAGGTATAAGAGAGGGGTCTGTGCGAGCCTGTTGAGGAACCAGCACATGTGTTTATATGCAATAAATAAACTCTTCTATCAACTTTAAAGACTGGAGTGATCTATGGAATCCCTTTATTATAATATTTGTCCTTATTACTAGGGATGGGCGGTTCGCGGATCCGAACCCGGATCCGCCGCAGATTTATCCCGTTCTCAAACGGCGGATTTTTCCGGATTTTCCGCCTTCCGAACTTCCGAACCGCGGATTTCTCGTACTTTCGAAAATTTTCGAAAATACGAGGATGTCTCTTATTTTCGTAATTACGTATTTTCGAAAATTTTAAAAATTACGAGGATTACTCGTATTTTCGAAAAATACGTTTTCGAAAATTTTCGAAATTACGAGATTTCGCGTATTTTCGAAAGTTTCCGAAAATACGCGAATTCGTAATTTAGAAATTTTTTGAAAATACGAGAAATCTCGTATTATATTTTGACGGGTCCACTCACAGATTTTCGAATTTTCTAATTTTTCCGAAAATTCGCGGATCCTCGAGCGGACCGGATATTGCGAAGTTCGGACATCTCTACTTATTACTTCTCATTAGCTAACAGCCCCTGGTTTTCTACTAGGTTTTAGTGGTGCTAATTGTCAACTATCTATTAAAACCAACAACTGCTGTTCTCAACAGAATGTTAAGATGAAGATAAAGCGAAGCCCCTGATAATGACTGTGTGAAAACCTTAGCAGATACATCATTGACTAGAATACTGCAGATTTATTAAACCAACATTAACTTTACCGCACACACTCGCCTATTAAAGAGGCAATTATACCCCATAAGAAATATTTCAGATCAGTATGTGCCATGTGTTACTTCAACAAACTGTTTTTTTTTGTTTTTTTTTAATTGTGATTGAATGTTCTGTTTTTAAAAGAGTATTGATATTAAAATATTTATTAGTCTGAATGTAACTACCTGTATTCGGTTCAGGTTGCTTTATTTTTAGATATAAATCATTTTGCAATATAACAGTTAGCTTAGCTTAGTTGAATTATAATTTCAATTACAGGATAAAGCACACCTCAGATAAAACTGCAATGTTGGCATGTTGCTTTAAGAACCACAACTATTGTCGAAGTTCTGCCACCACCTCAGTCTGGGATCTATCCAATGGGAAACAGTGTTTCTTGCAGAATGTGTCTTCCCATTGGTTAGGCCCTGAACCACAAGGGGGTTGGCGCAACAAACAGTCAGGCTCCCTTTCCATAGTTCCCAGAATTCTCAGAAAGTGCCCCTGATACGTCTATTACAACATTTTAGTGAGAACTCCACCTCCATTTTTGCCCTTGAAACCTAGAAGAGTTAAAGAATTCCACCATCACTTCTGCACTATAACTAGGCTCATACACCTGTTCTAATACTTTGATTGACCCATTGACTCATATTTTAGTTAATGTCTATACATACAAGTACCAGGCTATGCACCCACAAGTACCATTTGCACAGATAAAGGCCCAAGATGGTTCATTCATTTATTATGAAGATTAGGGATGTACAAACCTGCCAAGTTCCTCTTTACCAGTGTGGAATCTACTACTGGTAGATTTGACCAAAAACAGCAGTTAATTGTCTTTTTATCGCTTATATTGTATCCCTTGTAAATGTGATTTTTCCCTTCTGTCTCTCTCTCCCTCCTTTCAATCTTTCTCTCTCTCTCCCCCTTCTCTCTCTCTCTCTTCCTCCCCCCCTCTCTCTCCCTCCTTTCACTCTTTCTCTCTCTCGTGGTCGGCTTCTCCAATGTCGCATGGACAGTGGGAGGATGGTTGATGACATGCCGCTTGAGCTTCTGCGTCCATGGGCCATGCATATCGACAACTCTCTTTTAGTATATAGGGTATGCAAAGTCCTCCGTATAAGGTCATCTTTGCATGGACTGACTGACAGTCTAGTGTGTGGCTTGAACCAACATTTGATTTTAATGGGATTTCTCCAGATCGATCAGCCTTCCTCTCCCCACTTAACAGCCCATTTTAAGGAGTTTCTAGATAATTGTCTTTAGAATGATTGTTCCGAAAATAATTATCTGTATGTCTTTACTTGGAACACATTGTCTGCAACCAGTCTTAAAGGGCATGTCCACCCCCGAAACTATAATTTAACCCACTACTGGTCCCACTCTGTAGTGTATAAAAATCCTTACCTTACATCCCAGCTCCAAATGGTTCTCCTGTAATGACCCCCCAAAGTTAAAAAAACTGACCACCAGGAGTCTGGACACCAGTGAAATTGTTTCCACCTCTGAGTTGTCCTCTCAGAGGTTTTTGACTTGCTCAGAGCAGCCCTTCACTCCCCCCCCCCCCTCTTCCTCCCATTTTGCTCTCCCTCCCCCTAGTGTAAAAACCCTTAGGCCGATAGTAGGGATACTGTAGTTCCCTTAGCCCCAACCGCTATAATATATTTTTCAGAAAGTCCCCCGATCACAGATGCGGCTGCCGGTCCGGCCCCCTGCTTGCAGTTCTATGCAAGCAGAAGGCCGGGCAGTGCGGTGGAGGAGAGACGGGAAGGTAAGTAAAGATCGAAAAAGATTCTGAAAAATATAGCGTTTGGGGCTGGGGGAACTATCCCTACTATCTGCCAAAAGTTAGGAAAAGGGGTGGACATGCCCTTTAAGGCCTGTATACACATGTAAACCTGCAAATGACCGCCGACAAACAAGTGGCCAGTGAATGGGTGTGCTGGATGAAAACCATATGTGAATGGTTGGTTGGTCGGCCATAGTTGGTCCGGCCCATTGCATCAATGAACGTCGCCTGACTAAATGGCCATATGCGTAGATTATCACCTGGTTCGGCCATTCGTCAGCAGTCACATGTTTTAATCACATATGTGTATGAGCCTTTAGACTTGAGATACGTTTTTGTAGCTGTGCTTTTTAGCCTGTGTGTGATAATGTACCTGAAAATACTTGTACAGCGCAGTGATCATTTTATTATAACCAATAAATCAGCTTTAGATACACAGAATGTTAAGCACCTACTTGACATTTGCATTACTTGTGTCTGATGACACAGTTTATTTTCATCTTTGTTCTCATTATATTTAAAAGGAGAATTAAGTACAAAAATGTTTCTTTTATTGGGATGCAATAAGGTTAAAATCTGCTGTTTATTTACTGTCCAGCCTTGATGCACCCCACATCCTTTTTATGTCTAAGGTAGGTCATAAAAAGGATTTGGCCCTCCAAATGATTGCAAAGCACAACTTCTTGTATTCTCTGCATATTGCAGCCAGGGAATGATGGGAGGGGGAGGGACACAGGTTGGACATGACATAAGTAGGTAATTAACTGAATGGAATTTCTGTAGAATGCAGAACATCATAGCAATCAGGTAGGAGAACATTATTTTAGCTAGTGACTTTTGTGCAAAGACTGCTGGAACAAAATGTTTTTGTTTATTGTGATATTTTCTATTTCTAGCATCTGTTATTTGAAGCAGAGAAATTACATTTGTAATGGTTTTACTGCAACTTAACTGAGCTATAAAGCTATATAGTATATATACTATTAACACCAACCTTTAGGGCTAGGACTCACTACAGTGATCTAACATGTGATGCCATCGCACGTTAAAAAGGGCACACTAGTTTTGGGCAATGGTTCTGGCCACACTAGATGTGCTCCCATCCGTTTTCGGAGTGCATGAGATCACATTTTTTTGCGGATCGCATGGGCTCCAATAGTGCGGTGTGGCCTCAAACTACAACAGAAAGTCTATAGACATGGCTGGAGGAATGACTGGGCCTCTAACTCAAGGAATAAAATATATATTGGTGACACCTAACATCCTTCCACTTTTAATTGTTTTTGACCTACAAATTCTTACCCCCTTCCCCTACAAAACATTCCTGCTGTTGTATATTCGAACAGGCAGTCCCGGGGATAAGAACATCTGACCTAAGGTGCCCATACACTGTGTCTTACCTGCAGACATTCCTGTTATGTTCTGGACAACAGCCCAAAAACTTTGACCAACGACCAAGAAGATTGCTGCTGCTGTTGAGAAAGCCATTGGGTGAAACACGTCCAGCATGTACCTCCCAGCACTATGTGCATTCTCCTACTAGATGGTCTAACTACTTGTATGATGCCTCTATATACATTTGGGTTACTGTACTCCCTAGTGACTGACCTAAGGGGACTATGGACAGATGAGTATTACCTATTGCTAGATGTATCTAGCATCACTTATCTATGCCTCTTATGTACTAGTGGGGAATGCCTTTTTGTTGGTTTTAAGTGTTTTTAATGACTTGCACTGCACTTTTTTGTCTATATGACTACCCTCATCTGTGTTGTACTGAATAAAGGGATTCTTACTTTTTTTGACACATAACTTGTGAGTGCCAGATACTTTTCTCCTTTTTGTTTTTTGATTATACTATTATACTGTGAGCGCCTCTGACCCATTTGGGTACTTATGCAGCTTTGTGCCCTGATACATATTTCATACATAAGAAGATTGCCTATAGCTTCACACCAGCTGGAGGGATAAAACGTGAACCTCTCTAATATAAACAATTACTTTTCAAATATTAATCGTGCTTTGTTTTCGGAATGTAAAAGGGAATAGACAGTTAAAGTATCACCGTCTCTCCTAAATTGAACTGGCCGAGCTGATCATAGAGTGCAACAATCCTGCCACCACCATAGAGGGCAGGCAAGACCGTATATATTATAGATTATTGTCCCTTGTTGGGTTGGAATGTTAGTTTTGTTACTGGAACACACAATTCATTCATCGTGAAAGAAGATTCCTATCACACAAACCTAAAGGGCACATGCAGCACAAATAACAAAATATAGACAGAATTATTCTTTTGCTATTAAGATTTTTTATCGCCAATGAAGCCAATTAACAATGGGTCATTGTTACGGCGGAGGCTGGATGATCTTCCCAGAAGGGGAGCAATGTAGATTACCTCTTATTCCTGCATTAGGATCTTGAAGTTCTAAAGCCAAGTAATGGAGCTGTGTCTTTGCTGTAGGGCTGATTGGAATATTAACATAGGTTGCTGATTCGCTGCGAGGACGGTCAGATACAAGTGACTCAGTCGGGTAACCTGCTGCCCCTGCTGACCAGATGAAGCAGACATATTGCATTGGTTAATGCATAGTTTAATTGCAGATCAGATCTTCCCTGCTAATGAACGCTGATGCACAGACTGCACACATTTCTACCCATCGTGGCTAATTTTAAATCAGAGCCATTACTGATGTCTGGGTAAATCAACACTTGTTTTCAGCTTCGCATATGGTGTCTATTTTGAGTTTGTCTTTTAATTTCTTCCTATTAAACATATTGAATAATATACACGTGTTAATCTTCTGCAGTGTTAGTTTTCTGCGCTTTATATAGCTCAGATTAAAGGGGAACTAAGAAACTTTTGCACAAATCCAGAGGGGGGGATTATGGGGGTGAATTAGCAATGTATTACGTGTTAGTAGGGTTAGTTACAGGGCAGAAAAGAGAACACCCCCATTCCCCAGCCCAACCACTATCCTTACAATATTGTTTTGTATATTTGTTAGGGGGTTTTCTGTTCATATTCAGAGAAGTCTGGCCTGCAGCCTCCAACTGATGATAAACTATAAGTCCCCTTCATATCTTTATGATAAAGTAATATCCCATTCCCTTTAAATAATCCCCTTTATAAAGATGGCTCTCTTCAGGAAGCTGAAGATTTCTTTAAATCACGCCAATCTTCAAGACTAGAGGAGCTATACGGACACAGGTAAGGTGGTAATAGTGATCCTAACACAGCAAGGCTATTTATTCTGTGCAGCACTACCTGGGCAAAAAAGCAACAATCCTTTTCAGGTTAAGCACTCAGTTTATATGGAAAATGACACTGCAGTGATGCACAAAAATATTTAAGCTCAGGTGATTCCCCATGGAATCACCTGTGCTGTGTTTTTAACCTTAAAATTGCTATCTGTAGTCCAAAAAGTCAAGTGTTAGTGGGTGCTGCTCCTCATCTTCTTCCCAAGCTCCTCCTTCTGGTAGCAACCTCTTGTCACTAGCACCAGTCCCATAGAATTGAATGGGGCTTACATCACCAGCAGTAAAGGACCATGGGAAAAAGGAAGACAAGTATTTTTAACATATTTGCTACCTAAATTATTCTGTTAATCTATGATATTTATATATATGGATGTTATATATGATTATAATAATAATAAAAAATCAATAAAATCATTCGAGTTCCCTGCCCTGCATAAAAACACTGACCTTTTGGCTTGGTGCTTTTAGGTTCAGGGGTCAGGGTAGTATAGTTTATTACATGGATATATATCTCATAAAATTTAGTAAATTATCCCTCATAGTGCTCAGCTATGTCATTGGTATCATGTGACTCTCTGAAACTTGTTAATTATAGAAAATTATGCACGCCCTACTGTACTAAATAACAATTGTAAAAGCCAATAAAAAAGCCTGTGCAGTTCATACGCTCATGGGACATTTTTAAAAATTCTTACATCCTTATATTACTATTATAGTAATTCACAGTTATTCAAAGTAATATTATCCCACAGCTTTAGCAGCAGCAATACGATGACAATGTTGTCTTAAGCCCTTTTGCTAATACATAAAAATGGTGTCACGCTGCTCTCTAGAACAGTTACACTTTAATCTGTTGCTGCGGGAGGTTATATCAAATACTTAAAAGACTTAAAAGATGTGGCTTTAGAGTCTCATTGCTACTGTCTGGCTGCAGAGAGACAATGCGTGTTAGATATTTATTCTGCACTATAATAAAAGAGATCATGGCACATCCTTTCTGAGACCAAGGCTTTGTTTGGCTTTAGACAGGTCTCTCTAAACTTACCAGCAACCTGCAGGTTTCAAAAAGTGCCCTGAATTCACACTGACTCGGTTCCAGAGATTTTAACAATGTGCCTTTTTATACACAGGACGTGCTGTCAAAACATCATATATATTTCCTTTTTTAATAAAAAAATGTGACAATTCTAGAAGATGTAAAATTCTATATCAATTAAAATCCTAAATGGAGTAGTGTAATATTTATCATAAACGCATAAACCCCACCTATAATGTCATTTAGTGTCTATTACAGTACATTATATAGAACACAACCTGGTGGCCTTTATACATGTGTCCAGTAGGTGCCGCTATATGCAAGACTTACCTTGGAAAATATTTATTCATGTCAAAGATATACATGTATTTCTAATGGTTGATATAATTTTCTTAAAGGGGAACTGTGGTGTAATAACAAAAGGTCATGAAAGAAGTCTTATGTTCATAGCAATCCCCCATTCTGGCAGAAAGTGATCTGTAGCTCCGTAGATTTAAGAAATGACTGCTTCTTCATCCTCCTGCCACGTCTTCTATGCCTCCACCTCTTCCAGCGGTACAGACATGCTGCTGCTTCTGTGGATAATAAAGAAGTCATGGTGCATGCCTACACTGTACAGAGAGGATGCAGCAGACCTGCCAGTGATGGCAGTGGGAAGAAGGAGTTTTTCAGGTCATCGGACCTTCAGAACTCTCAGTGAGGGATCATTTTGAACATAAGACTTTATTTTTCTCTCTAAGAAACATTTGCATACACCTAATTATGTTTGTGCTGCTAAACACTAAACTTATTTTACTTTCCTGTTGAATAGAGCCATGAGTATGGCAGACAAAAGTTGGGACAACCTTTCAGCCTATTAACGATTATTTAGAAAATTCATAAATAGTTGATTAAATGAAACCTGGTCAGATGTATAAAATGGAAATTACAGATCTGGTGTTTTGTCAGCCAAGAGCACAACACAAGAGCGAATGATGGTTTTGGGGATCAATCTACACCTGTACCCACGTACCACCTGACATCGTTTACTGATCCCCCTAGCTGGATATCCATGTTCTTTGTTTTTATGCTTGGGGGGTCTCCCGGTCATTCCCTCTTCCTTATAGATTAGAACTACTGCTGAACAGTCTGTCTGTTTGGGGATCATTAGAAAAACTGTTGTAGGAATTATAATGTAGCAATTGTTCCAAACAACAATCCTCTAATATGGGAAGAAAGCATTAAACCTCGTACACACGTAAGAATGTTAAAGGGTATCTTTACTCTAAATAAACAAATTGTAAATTTAGATACAGCAAGATCCCATTGCTTCAAAACTTTTTCGAATTTTAAATCTGAGCTGTTGATCCTGAGAAATCATAATTTGAAATCACAACATTTACAGAGAAAGACCTGTCACTCCAGAAGCAGAAATTATAACATGTCACATCCCTGACCCCTAACTAGCTGCCTGCCAGCACACTTTCTGCAACAATTAAGAGAATCAGTAGAAAAAAGAAGGAAGGAGGGAGGGGGAGATGTGTTAGCAGAGCTGGGTCTATGGTGAGGCTGTGCAGAGCTTGTAAGTGTCGCAGACGCTACAAGAAGGCAGTGAGTAAGGGAGGGTGGGGGAAATAGGAGCACTCACTAAACTTTAATAATTTAATAACAAAGCAAGCACAGATAAATATGTGATAATGTAAAGTTGTTTGAGTGAGTATAGTGACCCTTTAAGTATGTGGCAACTGGCATAAGATTGTTGAGCAACTAGGTTTATTGTCTTCAGCCATCATTTCAAGGATTGTGTACATGTGAGACGCACAATGTTGTATGAACGGCCATTAAATATATGGGCACTTTGTCAGATGAAACGGTCGCGTATCATTGATAAATCATTTAGTTGGATCATAAACAATACACCCATACACTTGCTGAAAAGTCCGTTCGTACACCATCAAGTGTCACAGGCCAGCCCCAAGATCGCAAGTTTGTACGAAGCTTTACGTGTGTACAGGGCTTGGGGCTCATTCACACTAGAAACTGACAAATACTGACAGAAACATACAGCGTTTGACAGACCAAACTCAATCAGACACAATTAGAAAGCAATAGTGTGAACGGTACTCCTGAATTAAAAACAGTCCTTTGCAAAAACACACCAAAAAACAGACCTAGTGTGAACGAGCCCTAAGGATGAGGTCATTGCAACGTGCTCCCGCTCACATGGAAGTGTGCACATTAACGCTCACGATTGCACGCACGTTCCCAGTGCGCACGATTGCGAACGCCCAATGTTTCACAATTGGAGAGCATGCGATTGCACAAAAAATGCCGATCACATTGCAGTCGCACAGTCACACACTAGTGTGCTTTTTTTTTTTACGATTGGATCACACTTAAAAGTGCATCAGTGTGGCCTAGCCCTAAGTGTGGCATGTTGGAAACAATGGGAAGGAGACTGAGTTTTCAAACCCTGTGTCAACTACTATTACACTGAATACGTAATAGGCCAGTCGTGACCCAGGCATTATTTTATATTTTGCAATCTCAGGATCTACATTTTGACATTTATTGATATTGATTTGGTTGTCCTCAAAATTCTAAATTGCAGCTTTGACCTGAATAAGAGAGAAAAAAAACTTTGCCCCAACACGAAACATATCACATGTATGTATGTATGTAGCGTCACCAATACAACTTTCATAATCCAGGAAGAAATAACTTTCAAAAGATAAAATAAAAACGAACAGTAAAGTCAATACATTTAGAGAAAAAAAAGGGGTAAAGTATTTTAATAACAGAAACCATGAGTTAACTAAAAATCTAAAACCCCAGGACAATTTTTTAACTGATGTTAATAAGGAAATGTACCACAGGGAACATTCAACAAACTATTGGTTTTCAAAAACTATTTCCAGCCAAGAAAAGACCCAGAAATGACACTTCAGATTTAAAGAGATTTACAGACCAAATTTTCACCAAAAATCCCAATTTTTGGCATTTTACAAATACTGCTATGGTACTCACAGGGTTTAACCCCAAGAAAAGGATATTTAGTATATTTGCGATATGTGGCAAAAATTTTGCTTACAGAGAGAAAAAGTGGCAAAAAGCGAAATATTCGCCTATTTATAAACTGTGTTACTTTTTCCATATCAAAAATAGCCCCAATAATTTGACATCAGAATATTAGAAATATGGCCTTTATTCATTCTGGTCAGTATAAATTAAATAATTTTAATTCAACATTCCTTGGTTACTATTAAGAAATCTAACCACAGGTGTATTGATTTATAATACTTTATTGTGAAATGTCAATTATTTTATACCCTCATTAAAGTTCAGTTGTTATATTTTTAAATAATATTAAAGGGTGTGTCCGCCCCCAAAACTAAAATTTTATCCCATACTGGCCCCAGTATTTTATACCCCCCCCCCCCCACACACACACACACACCATCTGGATCCATCCTCTGCTGCTGTGGCACTTAGCGTGAAAAGCTTTTAGGATTTGGTAGGTACCCCCTGCCCAACCCCAACTGCCAAAATATTTCTTTAAAAAATTTTAGATTGATACTTACAGCCCCTTCTCTCCCGCAGCGTCTCCGTTAAAAGCAGCCACGTCTGCCGGTCTGGACCCTGCTTGCGACTTACTCCAAACAGGAAGAAGGGAGGAGACGCCATGGGAGTGTAAGAGTGTAAGTGTTGATCAGGGGGTCCCTACCTTATCCTAAAAGTTTATTTTCAGGGTGGACATGCCCTTTAATACAAAGTAACTGGACTCTTTTAGTAATTGAAGACCTTTCACCACTGTAATTTATCTGACTGTAAGAGACATTCCCCATCATATCTATAGATGGGGAATGTTATACCTTCATACACCATATGGCCTGTATGGACTCACCCATGGTGTATACATGAATCTATTTGGTACAGATGTTAGATTGATCAGGCGGTTACAAATTGTTTGTAATAACTGCCCATGTACAGTATGGCTAGCTTTAACCTTCCTGGTGAGTAAACAAAGTTATGTGCTAAACTAGAGACAGAGGCAACTATGATGTCCTATGATGTCCCATCACTTGTATTCCACCTGCAGAGGCTAATGAGGCTGTTCGGAACCACCTGAAAAAAGACAATGCCTATGGAACAGATGTAAAGCCAGACTATATACATACACTGTATGACATCACTAATGGACATTATAAGAGGAGTTTATGGGTATATAAGTTGGTTTCTATGTAGCACTCTTATAAGCTTGATAAAGGTCATAGTGACAAGACCGAAACGTTGCTTCTGTGTTTTTACCCAATAAAGGATTCAAAGGAAGTCCCGGGAGTGCACCACCTGGGAGTGCACCACTGGTGCACCCGTGTGGGTGCACCAGTGTGCCACCCACACGCCGGCTTAAAATAACACACACACCCCACCCCCACCCCAATATTAAAAAAATTGCATTGTAAAGTTTACCAATCAATGATTGACTTATCACACAGTGTGCTACCTTTCACATTCTTTAATCATATAGAGATTAGATCTCAGTGTTAATTGTCTTATGGCAATGCAGTTCTATGCTGGTTACACACACATTATTGTTGGGCAATGCTGTCATTTTGGCTAAACTAGCAGGTCATGGTCAGATGTATGGGTCATCTAGCAGATAGTTGTGATAGCACGTCTCTCAATCCCTGTAATACATCTACAGATTTAGTCTGCACAGTTCTCCTACTGGAAGACACAGTATGGGCAATAGCTGGTCCACCATAACTCTCTCCCAACTACAGATAGCAGTGGAGTGGAGCCGACAAGCAAAGAATCAGCTTGGATTTAACCACCACGCACTTCCAGCAGATGGCAAAACAAAAGTTGACCAATATTCTATAATAAATCAATGTATTAACTAAAATGTTGTGACTAAACATGAAGCTCTTTTCACATGGTTGTGTTTCATGTGAGGTCCCAACACAGATCATGTTGTGTTTGAGGGGGACACAATCTTCATTGTTCCTGGGCTTCTAGATCACTTGTATCCTTACAGTATATCTGGCAGCCAATTGCACCTTTAGCAAATACTGTAACCTAACAGGCTATTCATTCAGATGTATCATTGTAATTCTTACCTGCACCAAGCAATAGGGACGGCGCTTTAGGAGGTTTGGAGGCTCCTGCTGGTGTAGCTGTTGCACCTAAAGGGTAAAACAGATATTACTAGAAGGTTCAATGACCCAGACACATTCAAACTAATTTAAATATAATCACGTGTCAATCACTTTACCTAAATGGTCCCTGGATACTTTAAACCAGTTATAACTTTAGGTTATCCTCGATGTTACTGTATGTATTATTATTTTTATAATAGATATATATATCGCCAAACTCTTCTGTAGAGCTTGAATAGCATATTCATTCACACCAGGCACTGTCCTGAAGAGCTTACAATCTAAGCACATTTATTAGCCACACATACCCTATCAGTATGTCTTTATAACTATAAAGCTTGGGGTCAGGTTTAAAGGAGCCTAAATGCCCCCACTACAAATACTGTAAAATGCAGCACAGCCTTCTTAAAACAGAAGATTTATGTTATAAAAGAGCATTGCCCATCTAATCAAAGAAATAAGGGCCGTATTGATTAACCGCGGTATCGGAAATTTCTGATACTACAGGTTATGATAAATCTATAGATCATAAATCTATGATCGCAGGCATCATTGTACGCCCACGATCATAATTTTATGATCGCAATCGTATATATGGTCGCAATGGTAGATTAATGATCGCAATTGTAGATTTACATCCGCAATCATAAAATTACGATTGTCGCAAAGATTGTTAAAGGTGCGGTATCGCAACATAGCATAAATATGTCCCTAAAGACTGAACGTTAGTTGATTAATGAATGGTAGTAAACTACCGCAATGGTATTCTATGGGGATCGTAAATCTACGATTTCGTTAACGTAGATTTACAATCGGTATCGTAAATTTACGATCGTTAAACTGATCATTAATCTCAGATCGGTTTAACGATTGTAAATTTACGATACCGATCGTTAAAGTTGCAGTATTGCTAAAAAGCGATAACGCGGTTTTATAAATATGGCCCTAAGCATCAGAATATGTCTAAAATAAAGCAATGACCTCAGCCACAGGGTTCAGCAGCTAAGGCCAGCAGACTGGAGACCCCTGCCATTAGACAGTGCGCTAAGAGACTTTACTAAAAGTGAAAGCTTGAGAAAGTCCAGTTTGTCCTTAACGTACCGTGAAGTGTGGTGGACAAAACCCCGGACTGTGAAGCAGCAGCTCCCTAAATGGAAGGAAAACATAAAAAGGTAGTTATAATGACGCTAGAGAACCACACACCATGCGCACTTTGTTTTTTATTGAACCTATCCTACACTTAGGAAAACCACCTCCCGAGAAGAGTTCACAAACCTACTTTGTCTATAAATAGAGAAATTGGCATAGCAGTTCTTTGTTTGTGATATTTTGGGTGTTCTTGGTATTCATATACAAGGCACTGGTAGGGCCTTATTTGGAATATGCAGTGCAGTTTTGGGATCCCATATACAAAAGGGACATCTTGGAAATGGAAACAGTTCAGAGAAGGGCAACTAAAATAATAGGGCAATGGAGGGGCTTGACTATGCAGGCAGATTAGACAAGTCAGACAGTGCTTTTGCCCAATTCGGACGAAGGAACGCAACCGAAAAAAAACATGCAATTTTTTTGGACCAAGTATCAGTTGATCGGCCCAAATATTGGATGGTGTGTACACAGCTTAATACGTGGACATCCTTTCAGTTTGGAAGAAAAGAAGTTTCTTCTTCAGGTTAGGAAAGGTTTCTTTACAGTGAGAACGGTGAAACTGTGGAACTGTCTTCCAGCAGATGTGGTAATGGCAAGTTCATTGAATAGCTTTAAAAGTGGGCTAGATAAGTTTCATAAACTAAAAAATATTGAGAATTAATGGTATTAATACATATACTGTAGTTCTGGTTGGTACGGGGATACAATATAATATTGAGAATTACTGGTATTAATACATATACTGTAGTCCTGGTTGGTACGGGGATACTATATAATATATAGAGAATACTGGTATTAATACATATACTGTAGTTCTGGTTGGTACAGGGATACTATATAATATTGAGAATTACTGGTATTAATACATATACTGTAGTTCTGGTTGGTACAGGGGTACTATATAATATTGAGAATTACTGGTATTAATACATATACTGTAATTCTAGTTGGTACAGGGATACTATATAATATTGAGAATTACTGGTATTAATACATATACTGTAGTTCTGGTTGGTACAGGGATACTATATAATATTGAGAATTACTGGTATTAATACATATACTGTAATTCTAGTTGATACAGGGATACTATATAATTTGAAATTACTGGTATTAATACATATACTGTAGTTCTGGTTGGTATGGGGATACTATATAATATTGAGAATTACTGGTATTAATACATATACTGTAGTTCTGGTTGGTACGGGAATCCTATAAAATAAAACCCTAACAGGGCGATGCACCAACGGGCGCATCGCTCCTGATTTGGAGTTAAAGTTGCGCTAACTGATGTTAGATCGGTTAGCAGGACTTTAACTCCTTCCTTGCGGTGGCTGCGTGGCTAATGTGAAATTTAACAGCGCAGCCGCCGCATTTTATTGAGGCACTTTCAAAGCCAGCTAAAAGCTGGCGTTGAAAGTGTCGGAATAGAACAGCACCAAGTAGCGATGTTCCGGGTGCCGCTATCGGCATAAAACATCGCTGGGCTGTTTGCACCGGGTTGCCGATAGCGGCGCTCGGTGCATCCCCCTGTTAGAGTGCGTCCCTGTGTTCGTGTGTGTGTGTCTCTGCAGTTCCTATTGACTCACCACTAGAAGGAGAAACACAGGAAACACACGGAGGGAGAACAACAATTAAACAGACTGCAGGTAAGATTGCTTGGGACAGGCCCCTGGATTTGGGACAGAGGGGCCCCTGGATTTGGGACAGAGGGGGGCTGGATTCGGGACAGAGGGGGGCCTTGGATTTGGTACAGAGGGGGAGCCCTGGATTTGGGACAGAGGGGGGGCTGGATTTGGGACAGGGGGGGGCTGAATTTGGGATAGAGGGGGTCCTCTGGATTTGGGACAGAGGGGGCCCCTGGCCTTGGACAGAGGAGGAGGACTATGGCCTTGGGACACTAAGGGGGCACTCTGTGCTTCTAGCGCCTGTTATTTTAGCGGGCTTAATGTCTAGTACTATATAACATTGAGAATTACTGATATTAATACATTTTCTGTAGTTCTGGTTGGTACAGGGATACTATATAATATTAAGAATTACTGGTATTAATACATATACTGTAGTTCTGGTTGGCACAGGGATACTATATAATATTGAGAATTACTGGTATTAATACATATACTGTAGTTCTGGTTGGCACAGGGATATTATAAAATATTGAGAATAACTGGTATTAATGCATATACTGTAGTTCTGGTTGGTACAGGGATACTATATAATATTGAGAATTACTGGTATTAATACATATACTGTAGTTCTGGTTGGTACAGGGATACTATAAAATTTTGAGAATAACTGGTATTAATACATATACTGTAATTCTGGTTGGTACGGGGATACTATATAATATTGAGAGCTACTGGTATTAATACATATACTGTAGGTCTGGATGGTACAGGGATACTACAGTATATAATATTGAGAGTTACTGGTATTAATAGACAAGGCAGCTAGAAAGCTTAGGGAGAGGGGGGCCAAAAGGAGCATAAAGCCCTCCACTTAGCATAAAAATGGAGAAACTACTTCTTATGACTGAAGGCATCTTGCAGTCTCATGCTATATGAATAGCATTGCCCACAAAGTCTAAGAATCAAGAAGTAATTTCTTACATAGTACAGAGCTGCAAGGGGAGGATAATGAAGTGAACCTGATCTTAGCAAAGCTTTGTGCAGTGGCGATTCTAGACCTTTTGGCACCTGAGCCAAACTTTTTAAAGGGCAATTATGCTCACTTTTATCATGCTCCACACCTGAATAGTTTTTCTCCCAGCTCCCTGCCCCTCTGCCAAAGTCAAGTCCACACTCTGGCCAATAGGAAGACATGCTTCTTGCAGAGTGTATCTTCCTAATGGCTACTTGACAGACTGCAGAGATAATCATGAAGTGAAATGGAGTGATAAGAGAAAATTCCTGTGTGTATAATAGCTGATTGGTACCCAGGGGGGTTGTTCTTTTAGGCTGCCCCTAGATCTTGATGCGGCACACTAGTTTGCTGAACCCTCTATAGCCCTCCATTTCAGCAGACACTGTTAGGTCAGTTCACCAGAGACTGTTAGGTCAGCCCTCCAGTCCACCAGCCACTTTTAGGTCATCCCTCCAGTTCAGCAGCCAGCGTTGACATAACAGTGGCTTATAAACTGGAGGGCTGACCTAGCAGTGGTTGGTGAACTGGAGGGCTGCCGTTTATTTGTGACTTGAGGGTGGTAATAGATTTGTCAAACAGTGTGCCACCAAACAGACTTGAAATAGTAAATAGAGGTTGCCCACAGTGACTAGTATATATACATTGCCCACGGTAACTGGTACATACACATTGCCCACGGTAACTGATACAAACAAGTTGACCACAGTAACTGGTAAATACAATTTGCCAACAGTGTCTAGAACATAAAGTTGCCCACAGTGACTGGTACACACAAGTTGCCCACAGTAAGTGGTACACACAAGTTGCCCTCAGTAACTGGTACATACAAGTTGCCCACAGTGACTGGTACACACAAGTTGCTCACAGTGACTGATGCATACAAGTTTCCCACACAGAGGGCCCACTAATTGCTGCTTTCTACTCTTACAAAGCCACTGCTACCATGAGGCACAATGAGACTTTTGTTTTAGACAGCAGCCCTGAGTGTAGAAAGCAGCACTGGCTTTGTAAAATGCATTTCCCAGTAGTGTAACTATTTAAAGGTGAATGTTGGAGGGTACGGACATGGTGGGCAGAATAATTATAATAGGATGAGTAACTGCAATAGTAAAACTTGTCATAAACAATGTAACATAGTTGTGCCATCTGTGCAAAAATAAAACGGAAGAAATGAGCAACAATAGTCTTAGTTCAGTCTGTGCACATCACAATCTATTCGCTGTGAAATTCTGTCTCTATTTCAACAGATACACATCTCCTTGTTAACCTTTCCTAACAGCACAAGACTGCTGATGCCTTTACATCTCCATTTAGAATCACAAATAAAATGGGGTCAGGTCACTGTAGTCAAGACCTAGAACCAACAGAGAATCTACAAAATAGAGGTCTGCTCATATCACTTGATAATGCAAAAAGCACGTAACATGAGGGAGAATGGAAACCTTTTTAATGAATATGAACTAAACATGCTGTCAATTTACTTAGACACCATTTCATAGCCCAGCATGTATCCTTACATATTAATTCCTTTCCTCCGGTTATTTCTATTCATTGCATTAGAGAAGTGGCCTATGCCACAGTGCCGAACAACGCTATATCATCATTTAACTGTTTGTCAAACATTTCTGCAAATATGGAGTCATGTCACTCTAAAATGTCTGTTTCTTAAATAATAAACATAAACGAAACCAAACTGTTTTCTTTCCATTTCTCCTTCAGAATGTATCGTTGCAGATACAATGCAAAAAAAGATACCACCGCACCTTCTTCCCAAAGATATTTCCCCGAATTCTCTTCCCTAGACCCTTAAAATAAATGGACCGGTATTTAGAACATGTAAAGTAACATTATACTGCATGTACTGCACACAAATAGCAGTGTTGCTTTATGCTTAGTCAACTGGTGATAATTCTACTGAATGCTGCACTTTAATAGATACCATTACCCCTATACTGTATACACAGGGTTTGCTTTAGATGTCCCATAACGGCCCAGTACAGAGCGTGCCTTCCAATTGGAAAAATACCAGAAATATGAATGACGCAGGGAGAGACCAGCATCAAATCCCATCCTAAACCTACGCTAACCCACTTGCAGTGATGTTCCAAGAGTTAGCTGGAGTTTTAGATTGGGGGTGGTGGCAGCTATGGAAGATCTTCATAACAGCAATGTACCAAAGCAAAAACTGCACTTTTATAGCACCAGCAATTCAAAGAAAAAGTTGTTGACAGAATGCAATATTAGTCTCTTTAGTAATTATGGATAGCGCAGGTAGCGCATAGTGGAAGCGGCCGGTGGTGTAACTAAAACCACCAGCCTTCCCGGAAAAACTATTATGGGGTCTCCTCCCTGCTTTATCTTAAGCAATTTTCTAAAATGTTTGGGAGCCCCTGCACTCCCCATGAAAGTTACTCCTCTGTTTACAGCTCTCGGAGCAATGCACAAAATTTCAAACTTTACCCAATGGCAAAGTTAAGATGATGTGTAGAAAGCAAAGTATCAGTAAACTACCTGGACCAATTAATAACCATTAGTTCACCAATGTGAAAATATATTCTATATCTGTTCATACCAAGTAAAAAAAATGTCAAATACTATCAAGATAACTGGCTATACATATTGCCTAATTCCAAAATTCTCCAATGCTCGAAATTCCAACAGGACCGATTCTAAGGATGTGTACACATGTTCCAATATTTCAGTAGATCAGTCTGAAATAAGTAAGTAATTTCAGCTGTGACAGTCAACCGTTCAATCAGACAGTGCAGTAAAAATTCACCAAACTTTTGACCGCAGTCTGTTCGATGGCGGCAAACACTTTGGCCCAGCCTGCCAGCCAAAATCTGTCTGGCAAGTTGAAATAGCGGCTTGTGTGTACCCAGCCTAACATGGATATTGAGATAAAATAGACAAA
Organism: Hymenochirus boettgeri; assembly: GCA_019447015.1. NCBI lineage: Eukaryota > Metazoa > Chordata > Amphibia > Anura > Pipidae > Hymenochirus > Hymenochirus boettgeri. The sequence continues at coordinate 44,443,417 of CM033469.1, read as the reverse complement.
CCACGGAAAAAATGTCCAATATCTTGTTGCATCTAATTGTATAAAATGAGAAATATTTGGTGGAATGACCTTGGATTTTGATGCAATTCAGATGCAAAACACAGTCTGTGTTAATATAAATAATAAATATTTACCTTTAGACCGCCACAAACTGGGCAGGATGAAAAAAGAGCTCTTGTAATCCCAGGCTGAGGGCTGCATATCTCACATGTCTCACTCGGGATTCCAGCAGGTCGCGGTGCCAAATCTGTACTCTTTGGCTCCGCCAACTGCGATTGTGATTTTGTAGTTGTCCACTTTGGAACAAAATCCACATTTGTGTCATCAACCGAGTCCTTGCTGTCTTGATGCAAGGATAGGTGTCTACTCTGGTCATGAGTTTGTTCAGTGTTCACTTTTGGCTCCACATGTGCTAGCAGTTGCTTAGCATCAGTAATGCCTTGAGTTGCTTGCGACTGGTCCTGGGATAATGTGGAATCTGAACTCTTTTGTGGAGTATCTTTAGCAGCTGTATGTATTACACTTCGGGGTGTGTCATAGAGATGTTTTATAGAGCCAGGAATTTGATATTCACAACCTCTGTGTGTATCAGTGTGCTGGCAAGTACATACATTCTTGTCTGAAGACAAGTTCAACGGCAAGCTAAGCAATGAGCCAAACTCTTCACCTTGGCAGATGTCCAAGCTCTCAGCATAAGATGAGAAGCTCCCAGAGTAGGAAGAGTGGCTGCCAGTTGCTATCCCACTATCGGAAGAACTCTGGCGGCCTATTTCCTGAAGCTGCCTAGACTGTACAAGCTTTGGGGGAGGTTTTGCAGTTTGTTGAGCTTCAGCATAAGCTCTTTCATCCCGAAGGTGTATGCCCTTTGCTACTGCTGTCCCGTGACTCTCTGCTGATGTGCTGGCTGAAGAGGCCTCTGGCCAAATGGTTAGCCTGCTTCCAGCACTGGCATCTGAATGGCTAGTCTCTGAAGAGGAACTGGACAAACTTCGGTCATCACCTGAAAAGATTGATACAAAATTATGTCATTCCTGGGAATTACATGATTTACATGTATTGCCACTGTGCTGACTATGGTGCATACTAGTGGAACATCACTGTGATTAGCCATCCAGCATCACCATTAAGTAGGATCAGTGCAGATTCATATAGAAAAAAGAGCCGTATTTTCCCATCCCAATGACCTTAACCTGCCCATTGAGCATTTTGTCTGTGTATAAATAAATGCTTCTGAAATACAGACTTCCTGTTTGCAGGACCCCTAGTAGAGAGCGTTATGGTCTTGCCCTGGACCCAGCGCCTGGGCAGATTCAGTTGCTCAGTAGAGATTTGAGCATGTTTGACCCATCCAACAGCCAATCAGTAGAAATAACTGTTAGGAACATTCCAAGGCTGTGGTGCATCCTGGGAAGAAGAAGGACAGAACCTGAAATGTCAGCTCATTAAAGTCAACAGCAGGAAATAGCAAGGGGTATAAATTCAACTGATTTAATGGGAGAGAATATGTAGAATAACTAGGTATGTGTAATATAAACAAGAATTTTAAAAATAATGATATTTTCCACTGAACTTTCCCTTTAATCAATAAAAACTTGTTGGATCTGTCAGATTGCAGATTATATTAGCTGTGTGTATAAGTCGTATAAATCACTTCCACGGTCAATAGTTATCATTATTATCATCTTTCTACATTGAAATACATATGTATATATATATATTAATATATGTGTACAAAGGTCATGTATGTGGTCGCTTGCCGATCATCGATCGTCTGCCCGGATGCTACATGCCGCTGACATGTAGGAGGTAACAAGATATGTGGAGCACTGCAGGGTATAAACAGTATAAACGTTTTATTGTGCTAACATCAATAGCACAATTTGACTGAAACATCACAAGATCTTTTGCACAAACTTTTGAATAATAAAAAAAAATCCCTTAAGAAGACCCACGAGTGCTCTTTATATATATAAAACTCTATGTATGTGTGTATGTGTGTTTGTATGTTCCAGATAAACTTCCAAATGGCTGGGACAATTTTCATGAGACTTGGTACACTTATGTATAAGGACCTGTGGAAAAGCATAGGCTACTTTACAACTTTTAAAAATGCCTCTGTACCCCCTTCTTTCAAAATGTTTTAAGTTAATTAACATGTGCTGCCATCTGGTGGTGAATCAAGTTAATTGCACACCTTCCAAATGTCAAAGATTATTCAGGGCAGTACAATGCTTTCCCTTATTTTTTTCTGTTGTTGCTGTTATAGGAGGGTAGAGCTGTCAATCATGAGGAGCAGCAGACCATGTTATGTAACAATGTCATGTGACCATACACTCGGTCTCCTCCTCTCACTTGTGGTTGCCCAGAGTCAAGATTGAGAGGTATACTAACCAATCCAAGATAAGTCTTTTGTACTGGGGGTTGGGCAGGAGCTACTCATGGATAGCCATGAAATGGATTTGTGCAGCACACCGTGAAAAACTCCATTTTACTTAAGTAAAGACAATAAGAACTGTGAATGGGATGGAGCTGCCACACTGCAATACAACTGCACTGTAAGGGGCTCATTTTACTTCACACCTTGTGTCTCTTTTCCCCACAAACAAAGGCCACGTACACACTCTTTTCACTCTCCATTCTTTTCTATGTGTCATTTTTGCAAACAAATTGTGTTTTCTGGGGGATATTGTGTATCAATAATGATCGATTGCAGTATAAAATAAATTAATGTGAGATGTTGATGAAGTTGATGTGATAAAGGGGAAGTTGATGCGATACACGCTAAAGGGAAAATTGATGTGATAGGCACTAAAGGGGGAGTTGATGCGATATGCGCTAAAGGGGAAAAGATGCTATAGGCACTAAAGGGGAAGTTGTGCGATACGTGTTAAAGGGGAAATTGATGCGATAGGCACTAAAGGGGAAGTTGATGTGATACGCGCTAATGGGGAAATTGATGCAATAGGCGCTAAGGGTGAATTTGAGGCGATACACGCTAAAGGGGAAGTTGATGCAATAGGCACTAAAGGGGAAGTTGATGCGATATGCGCTAAAGGGGTAATTGATGCGATAGGCACTAAAGGGGAAATTGATGCGATACACGCTAAAGGGGAAATTGATGTTGCACGCTAAAGGGGAAGTTGATGCCATACAAGCTAAAGGGGAAATTGATGCGATACACGCTAAAGGGGAAAGTTAATGCAATATGCTTTAAGGGAGAAGTTGATGCAATATGCGTTAAAGGGGAAGTTGATACGATATGCACTAAAGGGGAAGTTGATGCGATATGCACTAAAGGGGAAGTTGATGCAATACGCACTAAAGGGGAAGTTGATGCGATATGCACTAAAGGGGAAGTTGATGCGATACATGCTAAAGGGGAAGTTGATGCAATATGCTTTAATGGAGAAGTTGATGCAATATGCGTTAAAGGGGAAGTTGATGCGATATGCACTAAAGGGGAAGTTGATGCGATACGCACTAAAGGGGAAGTTGATGCGATATGCACTAAAGGGGAAGTTGATGCAATCGTTGCTAAAGAGGAAGTTGATGCGATACGCATTAAAGTAGAAGTTGATGCAATACCTGTTAAAGGGGAAGTTGATGTGATACGCACTATAGGGGAAATTGATGCCTGCACGCTAAAGGGGAAGTTGATGACACGCGCTAAAGTTGACATTGATGCGATAAGCACTAAAGGGGAAGTTGATGTGACACGAGCTAAAGGGGAAGTTGGTGCGATACATGCTAAAGAGGAAATTGATGTGACGCTCTCTAAAGGGGAAGTTGATGCGACATGCACTAAAGAGAAAGTTGGTGCGATATGCCTTAAACAGGAAGTTGGTGCGATATGCATTAAAGGGGAAGTTGGTGTGACACGTGTTAAAAGAAAAGTTGGTGTGATACATGTTAAAGGGGTAGTTGATGCAATATGCGTCAAAGGGGAAGTTGGTGTGATACTGAATCCTCCATTGTGTTGAACCCCCCCCCCCCCCCCCCGAAGTTTACCAGATTTGCGGCTCAGCTAACCCACAGTGATTTTGAATGGGTCAGGTTTGGTTAGAAAGCTGCAGGTCCAGGTCTGTTAAATTTTAGATGCAAGTTTGGGATGGATCTTTAGAAAAACCGGGCAACGCCAGGTACTCTGCTAGTTTTATATACAAAAACTATATATAGCCAATTAAAATTGTGTGTGGTAACTTGAACAATCGATCCATATGTACAGTCGTGAATCATTGCATGTGTATGGTAAGCATTGTGTCAGGTCTGCCATTTTTAATGAACAAATGATCAACATTATAAATTCCAAACTATAATTAACATAATCATTGTAAACTATTGAAGTACAGAGAATTCAGGGTTTTTTCCTACAAATGTGCATTTTCTGTTATTTGTACATTGTGATCCAATTGCCCTTTATTCTTCCCTATTAGGATATTTTGAGGATTTATGTGGTTGTAAATATCACTTGTTGAAGGCAAGGCACATTAATGATACAGCTTCACAGCACATGTTGTACACATAACCTTTTCCTACACCAGGAGAATAGGCCGCTCTGTTTTTAAAAGCGCATTGTATTACGTAGCCCTAAATAGCAACTCAGCCTTTGAAAGAACAAATGTTCTTTATAATATACTGTTATAATTACTTTTTTAGGTTTTTTATCCTCTTTAAAAAGCAAGTAATTATTTCTAAATGTGTAATACGTTTTTATTTCACTATTCACTGTAAGCAACAAGGCTTTTTATATTAATTGCCATGGTAGCAGCACTCAGAAGTTCAAATGAAAAATTGGAACCCATAAAGCAATCAATATGGTGACTCTTATATATCTATATATATATGGTTTTATTAACTGGACAGAGATACCGATGAGTAGAGAATCTTGTCCGAATCAGAACTCCCGGATCCAAAGGTACTTTCCGATCCATTCGGTACTGATCTGAACTTTCAGACTGCAGAACTTTCCATATTTACGACAACCCTTGAAAGTAGACTTTTGAGTGTTATCGGAAAAACAAGGCAACTTTCAAGGGTTAACGAATATACGAGGCTACTTTTGAGGGTTACCAAATATACAAGGCTACTTTCGAGGGTTACCAAATATACAAGGCTACTTTTGAGGGTTACCAAATATACAAGGCTACTTTCGAGGGTTACCAAATATACAAGGCTACTTTTGAGGGTTACCGAATATACAAGGCTACTTTCGAGGGTTACCGAATATACAAGGCTACTTTCGAGGGTTACCGAATATACAAGGCTACTTTTGAGGGTTACCGAATATACGAGGCTACTTTTGAGGGTTACCGAATATACAAGGCTACTTTTGAGGGTTACCGAATATACAAGGCTACTTTTGAGGGTTGATCAGGTGCACCTGAGGAAGGGGCGTGTGTCCCGAAACGTTGTGCACGTGAGATGGTTGAAGTGAAATAAAAGTTTAAATTGGTTCTGCAGTGTGCGTCTTCCCTGTTTTTCTCCCTGGATTTGTCAAGGCTACTTTTGAGGGTTACCTCTTTCAGCTAAACAGAACGAAATTCACCGGTTTCTCTAGTTTCGAAATAAACCTGGTTTCCAAAATCGGGAGATTTGACAGAATTTACTACACTTTTGAAACTCGAAACTTATCATTGAGAAATAGAATATTAGATCATCGAAAATTCAATCAAAAACTTGTACAAACAATGTGTTGAAAAATTTACGTTTCAAAAATTGCAATTAAGTTGGGTTCTAAACAGATCTTCGGAACTTCAATAGGTTCCACAGAACCACTGTCAGAACGAAACTCACCAGTTTCTGACTAGAGACAATAATGGTGACATGATGTTCTGTCCCAAACGTCATTCTACACATCATTGATAAGTTTACACTGCTCAATCTCTACTATTTCTGGGAAACTTTAGGAATAGTGAAAATTTTTAATTGTTATGGTACTTAAACAAAGGTACAGCCTACAGGATCTTCTTTGTTTTCTCTAGATTTGATTTGTTTATCAGTGGGTGCAAGTTAGAAACTTGCAAGGTTATTCAATAAAAGTTCTTATCGTTTAAAATGGTGCTAATTTTGCCCCAACCAATCAGAACTTATTTAACACTTGAAAGCTAACATGTGATTGGTTGGGGCAAAATTAGCACTATTTTAGGAGATAAGAACTTTTATTGAATCTCCCTGCTAGCGTTTAGTGTTGGGGAGGGGGCAAATTTTAGATTTGGAGATACACTTTAAAGAAGGAAATAATTATCATAGTAATGAAAATGTCTATTGTGGTTGTATATTCTTCACCATGCTAAGGTACCATATTACCTCCTAAGCTGTGATGAGACAGAAGACTGAGCCTTTTCTCTAGCTGTAGAGTTTCATGGGCTACTCTTTCTTCCATATAGGCTGGATTTAAATTAGGATCTGCAAAGCAAACACAATTCATTAAAAATGGCAAATAAGTACAAATATTGCAATTTTTAGATTATATAATAGAAACATCATTCTATAATATTGTGATAGGCAACCATAAAAATATATGGAAAACCAGTTACTTCACCTTTATGGTTGAAAATGAGTAGGAGAAGGTCTGGCCAGGAAATCTAATGACTGTGAGGTTTATGTCTGCTAAATACATTACAGAGAAACACCCTATTCTAATAAAGAGTATACTACAGTTTGACTATCATTAAAATAATAAGTACAAAAACAACAGTAAAATCTTACGTCAAGGTGTACACTTAGTGGTTGTGCAAGGTAAGTCATTATTTTGTGTTAATTAGCGCCTGAAAAATTCTAATCAAGGCAATCATAGGTATTTTTTATACAGTAAAACTTTTCATGTTGGATTGGGTCTATAGAAAGGTTATATCGTTTCACAGTTATTTTTGGTTGCAAAAAAACCAAAAGTCCATAAATTTCAACCCATTCACACAAAGCCCAAAACCAAAAACAGCCACAACCAAGGTATCATGCTATGAACAGTTACAGGTCTGTTGGCATATTCTAAATAGTTGTGGTCAACACTAGAGATGGCCAAACTTCTCAAAGTTCAGTTTGTTTTCGAACTGTTGAACTTCAGTAAAAGTTCGGAAGTTTGATAATTTGAAAATGGTCCCATTAAAGTCAATGGGAACAAATAGTTTGGATTAAAAACAGTTCAAATAGCAATTGTAACTTACTATAAATGGCTCTGGGAAATGGTTTGGGGAACAGTCCATATCACCAAAACTTGTTTAAACACTAACAGGCTCATTCACCCAGAGCCGCTAATGCAACTTCAATTAAATATCGCGATTGCAAATGTGGTTCCCACTCCTGGATTTTAACGCAAGCTATTTGCTAAATCTACCGCAAACACGATATTGAATCACGAGGGCCGGATGCGTTGGTGATGTTTGCGTAATCCACGCATCTGACGCTAATATGGAGTTAAAGTCGCGCGAACCAGTTAGCACGACTTTAACTCCATTTATTTGCCCAGCGAGTCTGGGTAAATGAGCCTGTAAATTTCCCAATGATTGGGCAATTGCCGGGTTTCTGGATTGAATTTTCGAGGGTTACTGAAATGAAACACTACATTTGAGGGATACTGAAACTGAACACTGCATTTGAGGATTATCGAACACGGCATTCTAGGGTTATGGAGTGATAAAGTCCAGGGATATCAATTTGTATGTTCGATAATTATCGAAAAGTTTGGAAAATTCGGAAGTTGGAAATCCGGAATAGTTCGAAAAGTTCCGGTCTATATGAAATGCTAAAGTTGGGCTCAAACTCGTGTTTGAGTTCGGTTCTAGTCCATCCCTAGTCAACACATAAGGACATGCACTTAGTGGAGGCTAACCAAGTATTAGGAACAGCTTACTTCAAAAGTATTCCAGCACTCCTACAACTTTCCCTTAACAACAAATGTTTCTTAAAACTCAACTTGCACCATAAAGATGCAATCATCTTAAAGGGAATGACCAACCCCCACATCAAATTTTATATGTAAGAACTGGACACAACCCCCATCCCCAGAGATTTATTATCATTATTATTATGGATTTTTTAAATCATTTCTTTGGTAAGATAGCGATCAGTGTAGGTGTCATCAAGGACAGGTTCTATTGTAAAAGACCAAGATTTTGTTTAATCCACAAAATAATCAATACTGCGCGGTTAACACCATTCTTAGAACAAGCATGTAATGATAATCATCTATATTTGTCTATGACCATCTTTGTGCATGTACATCTATCTTCAGGGGCACGAGATGCTCTCCTTAAAGATATTTGTTATTGTTCTATAATTATGGGGAGAATTGACAATATACATGTTACCTGGAGCCTTGGGAACATGGTGTGCAAATCAACATGTTTGTTTGACTGAATATAACTAGGAATACCTCAATCCGACGCCATATGTAATTAAACTCTTGAAGTTTCTGGTTTACCAGGCACTATTTTAGTACGTGGTAATTCTTGTGGAATGTTCCGTTGTTCGTTTATTTGGTTAGCATGTTGCCTTACTTCTTCTATTACAACTTTAAACTCTCTCAGTCACTGTGACATTTAAGAGAAATAATGTATAGACCCAGCTAAAGTCACATTACTTATGAACAAATCCTTTTAAAACCAGTACAAATAGGATATGCGGTTTATTGTAACAAGGGTACGCTCGTGTTATGGAGGTGAGACATTTTGAGTTAATCTTTTAGTAAATCTAAGATGGAATTTTACTATGTTACATTACAGTCTAAAATATTTATATCCATGACATGTGATACATAGGAGGCCAACCAACTCGGGACATAATATTTTAGGTGGCACATTTAAATTAATATGACTTTAGCAGAAAACTTGATTTTTACGTTTTCTTTCCACATTATTTAGATTGAAAGGATACAGCAAGGTCCTTAATTCCATTCCTCTACAAACATAAAATGATTGTTTTACATTGTTTTGAGCATATAAATAGAAGCACCACAAAACAAAATGAAATGTTCTACCCAAGTAAATTTTTCTCTGTTGGACTATTCACCAGTCATTAATACGGTCAGTATCCTTTGATTGCCATGTTGCAGATTAGAAGAATTATTGTTAAAGCAGCGCTTTCTTCCTAGTAATTTATATATACATTTACACATTATAAATATATAATACACATATGAGTATATTTTAAATTATATCCTTATGAAGGGTGCTTAGCTATGTCATTCGTTATAATTAGTGCTTAGCTATGTCATCAGTGTCACATGACTCACTGAAAGCAATTCTAGACCTTTCCTATAGAACCTACAGTACCCATGTCTACACCATTCTTCATTTATTTGTATTTCCACTTAAAGTTAGTTCAGCAATAACCTTAGGTAGAACTGCTGTTTTGGGTGTAATAAATTAGATAAGACCTTTATGGGAAACAAAGTCAAATCAAATGTGATCCAACTGATGAAATGGCAATTGCTTAGTAACCAGTCATGTAAACACACAAGGTGCTAGCAATTAACATGCTGTATCCCTCATTATGGGACTTAGAACATTTCAAAATCTTATCCTATGAATCCATCACCAGAGCACAGTTGCTGCCATTTAATTATCCAAAGTAACACTCCTTGGCTGGTAAGTTAAGCCATCATTCTTTCTCTAATTGTGATTCCATGATTCTAGGAAGGTCAATTGTGAGGAAGTCAATGAGGTCACTAAAAACTTCCCCTCTTTAGACTTAAGCTAGGTACAGACTTTAATGAAAAGGGACCAATTCCTTCAGATCCGACAGAATCACCCTTTTATCGTTAAAGTGAGTGCCGCAGAAACAAGTGTTCCTGGCGCCGACATTGGAGGCAGGGTAAACCAGCCCAGCAATTGTAACCTTATTGACAAAATGCTGGAGTTCTTAGGTAAGCCCAGGGGGGAGAACCATTTAGGTCCTTACCCTGGGTACTTTTATTAGGAGGGGGTAGGTGCCCTTTAATGTAATGCTTACCTGGTCCATTTTGACCAGCCTTTCATGCTACACAGGTGAATTTCACATTAAAAGAGAACTAAAGCTAAAATATAAATGAGCCAGAATGTATTCTATAAATTATAACTAGCAGATAACCACAATTCTCCCCTATGATATCAGCAGCATTGTGGAGAAGTTATCTGTTACTCTGTGGCTTTTTAGCATTCCTTGGTCTCTGCAGCCCTCTTTCCTAGTGGGGAACAATTGCGTTTCTGACTTCTCAGCCTTGATTACAGAGAGTTCTAAGGCAGGTTGGCTGCTGAAAAAGCCAGAAACTGACAGTTTTAGATATCTTTCAATTAAGCGGAATTTTAAAGGTTTGAACTTATCGAACATTGTGGATGAAAATTTAAAAGGAATCATTTTCAATTGGGTTCGAATTAAGATTTTCAGAATAAATAGAAGAAATACATCTATCTGTTAGTTAGGAATTAAGGAATTCATTCAGGGTCATTTATATTTTGGCTTAAGATCTTTGGTGACATTTGTTGATGCTGATTTCCTTTTGACATTTACCCTTCATAAAGTCAGCCCTGTAATTGCGTGTGGCTTTTGAAAAAACTAAAGGCAGAAGTCAATGTGTTAGACTGCTCCTAAACATTCTTAAACATTTAAACAGAGATTGATCTTTTAAAATGGGTTTATCGATTTATATTGACCTTTTCTGAGCAAACTACAGGATCTCTCCTGATGGCGCATTTAACAGAGAAAAATGTGGCCATCTTTTCAAATTGATTCTAAAAAAAAAAATCAATTCTAATTTATGATTCTGAAAGGGATCATTTCCTTCCTGTATGTTATAATGTGCTAGGGAAATTACATTGTAATGACACTGACCCCACAATAGGTATTAACTTGTTTTGTGCTTGTTAAAGAGCTGGGCTACATAATGCTCTTACATGCAATACCCTCACCTGGCCTGTAGATGGCTCTGATGTAATGAATTGAGTGACTTTTGTGTATATTTATAAATGAACAAAAACACATTTACATTGTTGCAAACAGCGATTTATAAAGCGGCACACTTTGTCATTTGGCTTACTCTGCAACATTCTGTAAGGAATAATGTGTGTGGTGGTATCATTAAAGTTGTGAAAGGCTGTTTTTTGGTGTAATTTACTCCAAAACCATTCAATCATTAAGGAAAGGTATCATTAATTCTTTGTTATTGTTGATAAATGACCATGGGGTGAAATCTTGGGCGGAATTTAGCTGTGATGTGTGAAATTACAAAGGCAGAAAATACAATGTCCAGAGAAGAGAAATCAAAAAGATTTCTGCCCCTTTTTAAATACGGCCTTTTGTGCCTATAATGATCTGCTTGAATTTTGAGGATGAGGTTACCGTAAGCATTTTAATAAAACAGCCTCTGAAACGCGCCTGAAACATGTTCATGTGCATATTGGCATCTGAGCTTGCATCTGTCTCTCCTGTGATTGCATTAACATTAAAGTAACCCATTAGATGTCAGCTTTTTACTGGTCAACCAATCAGCTGTTAGCTTTCTAGTTCACATGTGAATTGATCATGCAGATTAATTGCGCAGGTAAGCTACTGTGCCTCTTATTTCATTAGCTCCAGTATGTTTTTATTCCCATTGAGGAATTCCACATTATTTCACTTTACATTAAAGTTTGGCACCTTTAATGAAATATACAAGTAAGCATGCCTCTAATAAACACAATACAGTTACTTAATAACATGGATAGGCACATTTTTATCAATCCATCACTGATTGGCAGAATTTCCCTGAATAATGGGAATTATAGTTCTGCAAAATGTATAAGAATAAATGTTCCTTATCCCTGCTGGACTCATTTTACAGGTTGCTGGTCCTTATATCACTGATCAAAATAAATGTAGTTCCTTAAATAAGCTGTAATTCAGGCACCAACCTGGGAGGACAGGCCGCAGTCCGAATGGCCCTTTTGTCGGAGAAATGCCCCGGACAATGCAGTCAAACAGAAAACTGATCTGATCTCCTTCTGAGCAAGACAGAAAAAATACCCCAGCCCCTGAAAGAACAAAAATAATGATTACTTATGAGTTGTATTAGGAATGTGATTGATAATAAAACCTTTAGAATAGAGTGTAACTATTACTATAGCACAAGCGTAATATACACAGTAGCAATAAGAGAGGTTATAATAGAGGAACCAGTACAATGAGATGTAATAAATGACATACCCTCCATTGTATAATAAATGGATATTACAAGTCCCCAAGGAGTTTCACAACCTTAGAAAAGTAAAAGAAAAGCAAACTGTTCGTAGAACTCCAAGGGGGATTTTTAATGCCCTTATATTATAAAGTAGGAGGTCATTTATTTTCTATCATACACAAGGTTCAGTGCGTCACATGACACTTAACATAGATTATAACTAATGACATAACTAGGCACCGGTTATAACTGATGGTTTTTATGTATTGTATATAAGTGGGTGGGCCCATTAACATTTTTCGAGAAATGTAATAAGGTTTCTAATAGAACCCAGTTTTAAATTGAAGTCCGGACAAAACTTTCAGAACTCCCGAATTTTTCGAATTCGACGATTTTCGAAAAATCAAAAATAGAAAGTAGGTGATTTTCAAAAATCGAAACTCGAACAAAATTTTTGAAAATTCGAAAACGGAACGAAACACAACAGTTTCGAACATATCTACTGTTGGTCAGTAAAACAGTAAAATAGACCATAGCATAGCGAACCTTGGTATTCCAGATGTTTGGAAAACTACAACTCCTAGCATGCCTTGAAAGAAGAATTCAACTAAAGCATGCTGGGAGTTGTAGATTCTAAAACATATGGCGTGGCAAGATTCGACATCCCTGTCATGTGGAGAAATTAATTATAAAGAAATATTGTTGATCCAATGGTAGTATGGCTGATGATTCTGATTAGAAAAACACGTCTATTGTCACTTTTTAAAACCTTTAGTGGAAATATAAATACTATATTTTTGCATGGCTTGGATTGTTTGCAGATAATCATTTACATATATTGGCCATGGTTTTCTTTTCGTTTGAAAACCTTCAGCGCTGCCCTAAAGGTGGCCATATACAGGATATGAATGATAATAGGTAAATCCAGTTGGGGAATGACGGAATTTACCTATTAACGTTCATGTGTAGGGGCTTTTCCGGACCAATCGGAGTGCCGATGAACAACCATAGTCAGCACTCCAATCAATCAGGAATATCGGAAAATTTCCGTTGGTCGGTATTGGCTCCCTTTACTTGAAGTAAAAAACATTTTTGTTCACAGTGTACACATATTTACTCAATCAATCACAACTGTCAATCATCACAATGCATGCACCTACAACCGTCCAGATTTTGCCACAGGACAAACCAGTTTTTATGGGCGCATCTGGACAATCCAGGGCATGGGTAGAGTTGTGTGTGACGAAGGCAAATCCCATCCTACATCCCATCTTTCCCATATATCAAGTTAAAAGGTACGGTATGTATAATTTCCCTCAATAGCTTGTGCGGTCATAGAACATGAAACTATCTCCAGCTTGTGAATTTCAAGTCTCGTGTCTTCCAAAACTCTCTTTCCCATTCAAAAAATTATTGAGCTAAACATAAAATATAAAACCTTTACAGAATTGTAGCAATGAAGCATTCTGGGGCAGTGTCTAACTTTTCTTTATATTTAACTCCATATTGATCTGTCAGAATAGAAATGGAACTAAAATCACCCAGACCCAGGAAATTATACCTCAAACAACAATGTTCCCTTTAGAACTGTATTGTATGTATGTAAACAAATATAGATATAGATGTCTCTACAAAATTCAACTTTTATGTGTGGGCCAGGGTCCACCTTAGGGAAGTGCAACCTCTGAGGGCTGCCAGGTCTTCTTTTCTTACTCACTGCAGCTATTAAATTGTCTCGGTGCCCTAGTGACCAATCCAACTCCATAACAGACTGTCTCTTCCTATGCCAATAACAAACAGAAGTCCATATGCACACTACCCACATGGGTGCAGAAGTCCAATTTCCCTACTTCCAAGGGAATAAAGTAGTTAAACCAAATAAGATGCAGAGTCGCATTCCAAGGTGAATGGTGACATTTATTCCAAACCAGTCATCAACACAACATCTCTGGGGTACTAGCCCCCTTCATCAAGTGATCACCTGATAAAGTTGGCCATTACCCCCGAAACGTTGACTGGTAGGATTGATTATTCCTACTTCACAAAACTAGGAGGTAGGAATTACCAGTCCTATATTCATTCATCGAAATGTTTAAGCCCATTTGTGATGTATAGGGTGCCACCATCGCCTTGGCGCTTTGCATTACAGGGGCAAACCAGAGCGATAGCTTCTCTCTATACTTCGCCCCTTTATTTGTTTACATACCTGTGGGGTGGCGCACCAGGAACACATTTCGCAGGGTGCCATTTATCCTAAGGCACATGAATTAGGAACAGTGCTACTCTTGCTTTAAAGCCCTGATTTTATTTAGTAGCTTGGCAAAAGGTATGCGAGATAGATGGAAATACATTTAGGGCTATGCAACTGCAGTAAAAAACATTTGCACTAGTAGATAATATATATTAAGGTGACTTAATGCATTTACAAAGTTATCATCTGACATCTGATTGGTTACTATAGTGGACTGTTATGCAATTATGTCACCCTGAGTGTGTGCTATGTCACCTTGGTGCCAACCAAATAAGGAAAATGACTTTCCAGCAATAATACTCAGATTAGAGCCAGATTAGCATTGGAGGTGGCGGGAGTGCATATGATATATTTACCTCCAGTGGGTTATGCAAACTATTCACGTTGCTGTCCTTAAATAAAGTGACATCTCCTGCCAACTTCATACCAGTGGGATATAATTAGCAGCCTTGTTACTGTTTTCTACGTAGACTTGATGAACCTAGCACATAGTTCTCTAGGTCTAGTTCTATTTCCAGTTAGGTAAAAAGAGTAGTTATGTTGTTTCAAAGAAAACTCCCAATGTGCCGAGATAAATGGTAGGAGATATTTTCAATGAATATCGTTAAACGAGATGTATGTGCACATCAAAGGGCAAGTACCAAACATCAGCAAATGGCTGGGAATGAAAGCAGTGCAAAAGTTACTTTCACTTTTGCTCTTTTCTAGTGGTGTACCTAAAAGGGTGTGGGCCCCTTCTACAGGTATCTGCCTGGGCCCACTCGCAGAAGGCCAGGTTGCTCTGCAAAGCGAGGAGCACATGATCAGCTTTTTAATATTGCTGATTGTGAGCTATTCTGCAAAAAGGGATACAAAATAGCTCATTATACAGCTCCTCCCTCTATTCCCAGGTCAAGTACACTGAGCATGCCTTGACCAGTGGCTTAGGGAGGAGGAGGGGTTTGAAGTATCTGTAATGTTTGATTTCACACAGGTGGGCCTGTGATTGGGAATTACTGTGAAACAGTTTCTGTGATCCTTACTTTTTAATTAAGTTTCCTTTCTAGTCTAATGGCAAATAAAGCAAATTATATTATTGTAATATATTAAAACAATGCTTAGCCATTCTTTCTTTCAGGGTATGAGGCTGGTTCCACAACACATTAAGGTTTGTGCTTTAAAAACATTTGTTTCTTACCTAATACTTACAAGTCTATACCACAAGGCAAGTAGATAGTAAACTAACAGGAAGCATCTGTCTCGGGACTCTCCTGGCACAGGAATGGTTAAATTTCCCTGTCAAAGGGCAACATAAGACTGGTATCCTTGCAGATCCAGTGCTGGTGTCTTGCACTATAGACAAGACGTAACTCTGGACTACTGCCCAGAACATCCCTGGCACAGCTATCTGTGTGATAAATGGTAATACTTTATTTTCACATCAAGAATAAAATAAATCTGTGTATTGTTTTTTTTACATTTTAATATTTCATGGGCTTAGGTCATTATCTAAACATTTTTTTAAAAGCCAAATATCTACTGTTTCTGGCAATGCCGGGGAGTGGTGAGAAGTGCAGTTCTGCAATCTCAGTGGAGCCAAAGCTTTAATGTCTCTAAAAGTGTTTGCATGTTCTCAGGCGAATGGAATATGTAAACAAGGCTGGTTAAAACCATACAGGGTAATGTGGTGTAACTGTATCTTTGCCCAGGGCTTTACTTTTAAGAAGCAGATGGAACATTATATAAAAAAACATTTTCTCCAGATTTCAATGTTCACGCGGATTTCAGCAGACTCCATGTCACAGGTAAGCTGGTGATCTGGCCCTGGTTTTGCCATTTAATGCTCATAATTAGAGAATAATGTTTAATATCAGTGCACAAACCCAAGGGACAACTGAACAGTGTGACAGTACTATTACCTACAAATGGTTCAGCTCATGGAATAACTGCCTTATTGACCCCATCGCGATTCGCCTCTATGTTGTATGGTAATTGGCTAAAGGGGAAAAGGTCCCATAAAGGAGATTTGTCCCCCCCCTGATTTATAGTCCAGACACTGCAGCTTAAAATGTAGCACTTGCCTTTCTATGTAGTTCATTGCTATAGATATTTCTGTTTGAACTCAATAACATCATTCACAACAGAGCTGAACGTAACGAATATTCCATTGATCCTGAATTGTACTAGGCAGGCGACACTTTCTCCATATCTCAAAGCTCTGCATGGCTACAGTATGTATATCAACAGCATACAAAGATCCTCATTATGCAGGAGGCTCCCGATTGAAAATGGGGTCCACCAGGACAAGTTTAGGGGCCCACCTAACATTTCATATCTCTATTATCACCCATTTACATACATATCTATCTTACTCCTAACTGACTCCTATTGTTTATTTAAATGCATTTCTCTACTCGGGCTCACCACTGAGAGCGATTTCAACATTTTAAAAATCGTTTTCCATGTTGAGCAGTTTATCGGAAAAAACAAAGATCTGGCCAGTTGGAAAATTTTCTGCCAACCCCATCTTCTGCCCCAATCTCTCTGCAGGTTTCAAGCTGAAATTTGCAGAAAGATTGAGACCTCAAGGTAGGGACTTCGACCTGATCTTCCAATCGGATTTCCGATCATTGCCCTCGATCGTACATCCAATTGGAGGAAAGTCTGCCCATGTATAGACTTTACTGTCCCTTTGGCTCCGTATTTAGGTTTTAACAGTTTTCTCTGTTTTCTTGGGTGAATGAGCTGTGGACCCACCGGGGCAGTGGCGTTGCTATGTTAGAACATTCAGGGCACGGCTGGTACCTTTCAAAATTGCCCCGAACCTTTCCTCAAACTTCCAGAGTTCCGTACTTCCTGGCGGCATGTTGCGCACGACGGTGCAATGATGTCACACGCATGCCAGCGTGGGCGTGATGACATCACGCGCACGGCGGTGCAGCATAGATCAGGCAGCCCCTGCGCTTCCCACTACACTGTCTAGAGTAGAGAGATAGATAGAGAGACAGAGTTAGATACAGTGGTTGGCAAAAGTGTTCTGCCCCCTTGAAGTTTTCCACATTTTGTCACATTACTGCCACAAACATGAATCAATTTTATTGGAATTCCACGTGAAAGACCAATACAAAGTGGGGTACACGTGAGAAGTGGAACGAAAATCATACATGATTCCAAACATTTTAACAAATCAATAACTGCAAAGTGGGGTGTGCGTAATTATTTAGCCCCCTTTGGTCTGAGTGCAGTCAGTTGCCCATAGACATTGCCTGATGAGTGCTAATGACTAAATATAGTGCACCTGTGTGTAATCTAATGTCAGTACAAATACAGTTGCTCTGTGACGGCCTCAGAGGTTGTCTAAGAGAATCTTGGGAGCAACAACACCATGAAGTCCAAAGAACACACCAGACAGGTCAGGGATAAAGTTATTGAGAAACTTAAAGCAGGCTTAGGCTACAAAAAGATTTCCAAAGCCTTGAACAGCCCACGGAGCACTGTTCAAGCGATCATTCAGAAATGGAAGGAGTATGGCACAACAGTAAACCTACCAAGACAAGGCCGTCCACCTAAACTCACAGGCCGAAGAAGGAGAGAGCTGATCAGAAATGCAGTCAAGAGGCCCATGGTGACTCTGGACGAGCTGCAGAGATCTGCAGCTCAGGTGGGGGAATCTGTCCATAGGACAACTATTAGTCGTTCACTGCACAAAGTTGCCCTTTATGGAAGAGTGGCAAGAAGAAAGCCATTGTTAACAGAAAAGCATAAGAAGTCCCATTTGCAGTTTTCAACAAGCCATGTGGGGGACACAGCAAACATGTGGAAGAAGGTGCTCTGGTCAGATGAGACCAAAATGGAACTTTTTGGCCAAAATGCAAAACGCTGTCAAACGAGCACATGGCCTAACTCTGGGTGGAGTACAGAGTTAGGTAATGTGCTCGTTTGAGCAAATTACTTTAAACTAGACAGTCAGCTTAAAGTATTCAGGCCACACAGGAGAAGCTGTCAGCTCATGTAGCCAAAAAGGCAAGTACCAGTAGGTTAGGACCCAGTTAAAGAAAGCAACCTTGACGTGGTGACTGGGATTAAAATAATTTGGCCAACTTATTGAACTAATTGCTTTTATTTACCCAGGAGGCTGTTTGTAGTAGCAACCTTATGGAGGTAGCCAATATCCAATTAGAATTGTGCACTAGAATTCTATTTTTTGTATGTATTATATTTTTGGTCTCTATGGATTTACAACAGCCCAATTTTCTATATATTGCGTGTCAAATATGGTGGTGGCAGCATCATGCTCTGGGGTTGCTCCTCTTCAGCAGGGACAGGGAAGCTGGTCAGAGTTGATGGGAAGATGGATGAAGCCAACTACAGGGCAATCTTGGAAGAAAACCTCTTGGAGTCAGCAAAAGACTTGAGACTGGGGCGGAGGTTCACATTCCAGCAGGACAACAACCCTAAACATAAAGCCAGGGCAACAATGGAATGGTTTAAAACAAAACATATCCATGTGTTAGAAAGGCCCAGTCAGTCCAGATCTAAATCCAATCGGGAATCTGTGGTAAGATCTGAAAACTGCTGTTCACAAATCTGTCCATCTAATCTGACTGAGCTGGAGCTGTTTTGCAAAGAAGAATGGGCAAGGATTTCAGTCTCTAGATGTGCAAAGCTGGTAGAGACATACCCTAAAAGACTGGCAGCTGTAATTGCAGCAAAAGGTGGTTCTACAAAGTATTGACTCAGGGGGCTGAATAATTATGCACAGCCCACTTTGCAGTTATTGATTAGTTAAATGTTTGGAATCATGTATGATTTTCCTTCCACTTCTCACGTGTACACCACTTTGTATTGATCTTTCACATGGAATTCCAAAAAAACTAATTCATGTTTGTGGCAGTAATGTGACAAAATGTGGAAAACTTCAAGGGGGCCAAATTCTTTTGCCAACCAATGTAGATAGACAGAGTTAGATAGAGAGATAGATACACAGACAGAGTTAGATAGATAGATAGATAGATAGATAGGCATAGTTAAGATTTGTACACACATGCGATCGCGGCTACTGACTAGCGTTGCACAATGTGTACGAACGGCAGTTTTGGGCGATAACCGACCCGTGTATGGGCACTTTATTGGCTGAAATGGCCGCTCGTTCAGAGATCCACGCGGCGGATTGGGCAACGTTCTCTAATGAATGGCCGTTCCGTCCGATAAAGTGCCCATATATGGGACAATTAGCATCCATAACGGCAGTTCGTACACACGCACTTGTGTACGAACCTTTAGATAGATAGAGTAAGATTGAGAGAGAGACAGATAGAGAGGGACAGATAGAGATAAATATACAGAGAGAGAGAGGGACAGATACAGATAGATATACAGAGAGAGAGGGACAGATAGAGATAGATATACAGAGAGAGAGAGGGACAGATAGAGATAGATATACAGAGAGAGGGACAGATAGAGATAGATATGCAGAGAGAGGGACATATAGAGATAGATATACAGAGAGAGGGACAGATAGAGATAGATATACAGAGAGAGGGACAGATAGAGATAGATATACAGAGAGAGAGGGACAGATAGAGATATATATACACAGAGAGAGAGGGACAGATAGAGATAGATATACAGAGAGAGGGACAGATAGAGATAGATATACAGAGAGTGAGAGAGGCAGATAGAGATAGATATACAGAGAGAGGGACAGATAGAGATAGATATACAGAGAGAGAGAGGGGCAGATAGAGATATATATACAGAGAGAGGGACAGATAGAGATAGATATACAGAGAGAGGGACATATAGAGATAGATATACCTGGAGAGGGACAGATAGAGATAGATATACCTGGAGAGGGACAGATAGAGATAGATATACAGAGAGAGGGACAGATAGAGATAGATAGGGGCAGAGGTCCATGTAGAAGGTACATGGTCTCCATGGCCAGATTGCTACCAGTATATAATGAGATTGTCAGTTTACTGTGCCTTTGTGTCATTAATTTGTAAATCTCTGTCCAACTCTGATCTCTATATCTGTCTATTTCTCTGTCTTTTTGTCTGTTCATCACTATCTTGCTGTGTATCTATGTTTGTGTCTGTCTGTCTGTGCATTTTTGTCTGTCTCTATTAAGTACCTAGTGGGTGTGGCTTAATTGGGATGGAGAAAGGGGCGCGACCTGAAAATTTTGCTACGTGCAGCACATGGGGTGCCCGGGACAGCCCCTGACCTTCCTAGGCCATAGAGACGCCCCTGCACCGGGGGATTCCCCTGTAACCCTGTGGCCCAACCCGACACTGTATGTTAAAATATTTTATTGGCTGTTGCTTTCATTTTATAACGTAAAGGAAGAATAATAAGCATGATCAGTAGAAAGTTTATTCTCAACATCCACCAAAAATCTGAGCCCTGCACCACAGAAATAAACACTTCTTGTGTTCAGAAGGACTCCTTAGCATTTCGCTCACAAAAGTTAAAAGAATAAAAAAAACAGAATCATTTTGTCGTTTATATTAGGATGAATGTGTTTGAATGTTCTCATTACCAGTAGAAATATAAAATGCATCTAAAACTTTCTCCATTGGAAATTCAAAAACAATCCAACAACTCTTGATGACTCACCTGGCTGTCATTATGAGACTTGCTGCTTACTTAATGCACAACTTTCTGTTATGTAAGGATAATGTTTATTACTAAAAGCAATCAGTTTACAGCCAGATTCCCAATTACCAGCTTCTATGCTATAATCTTTTATCATTATAAAGAATATTTTACCCTCCCCCATATTGCTTGCTTGCGAATGTATCACGCTCACTAACAAAGAACTTTATTCATCTGCATTTAGCTACCCTGGTGCTGTGAGCACAAAATATATTACAAGACGTAGAATGACTTCAAACTGGCCAAAAAAATGGCCAAAATGCACAAGAAGCTGAAATTGTGAGCCCAATACAAATATCATTGTGGTTACAATAAATCGAATTAATATCCATCTCCTTATCCTATACCTATTTTGTGGGCCGATTCAATAGTCATTACATTGCTTGCTACATAGTAGCGCTAAAATTTTTACTGAATTATATTGAATCATTTTTGGAAACTGTCAAAACCTCAAGCTAATGTGATATTTATGGGTTTTTTCATGGAATTTATTGCATTGAGTAAAAAAATAAAATGAATTGCCAACATATATTACACCTTCTCCCAAACAGAGAATACAAACCCCAAACTGTGTAAATTGTAGATGGGTGACATCCTCTAGCCATCCAGTTATGGGCGTCTGCAAGGAGGAAGAGTCAAGTGAGGAAAAAAAGAAACTGTCCCCACTGCTGCTGCATCCTTTAATGTACAACACTGATTCAGTCTAGATTGGAACCATTCCTGATCTGAGATTTAGAGGGAAAGCAGCTTCAATGGAGAACAATCCACCAGCCATTTATTATGCCAGCTGGCTCACCAGTCTCAGTTGAGTATGCCAAGTAATTTACTAGTATTAGTTCTGCCAGCCAGTTTACCAATCTGTTTGCCACCCATTCCACCATTCTTAGTTAAGTTTTCTAGCCATTTCACCATTCTCAGTTAGGTTTGCCACCCATTCCTGTTATCGGTTAAGCTTTCCAGCCATTTCACTATTCTCAGTTAAGTTTTCCGGCCATTTCACCATTCTCAGTTAAGCTTTCCAGCCATTTCACTATTCTCAGTTAAGTTTTCTGGCCATTTCACTATTCTCAGTTAAGTTTTCCAGCCATTTCACCATTCTCAGTTAAGTTTTCCAGCCATTTCACCATTCTCATTTAAGTTTTCCAGCCATTCCACTATTCTCAGTTAAGTTTTCCAGCCATTCCACTATTCTCAGTTAAGTTTTCTAGCCATTCCACCATTCTCAGTTAAGTTTTCCAGCCATTTCCTTGTCTCAATTAAGTTGGCCGCCATTACACCATTCTCAGTTAAGTTTTCCAGCCATTTCACCATTCTCAGTTAAGTTTTCCAGCCATTCCACTATTCTCAGTTAAGTTTTCCAGCCATTCCACCATTCTCAGTTAAGTTTTCCAGCCATTTCATTGTTCTCAATTAAGTTTGCCAGCCATTACACCATTCTCAGTTAAGTTTTCCAACCATTTCACCATTCTCAGTTAAGTTTTCCAGCCATTCCACTATTCTCAGTTAAGTTTTCCAGCCATTACACCATTCTCAGTTAAGTTTTCCAGCCATTTCATTGTTCTCAATTAAGTTTTGCAGGCCATACACCATTCTCAGTTAAGTTTTCCAGCCATTTCACCTGTCCTGATCAGGATTTGCCCAGTGATTACTTAGAGCTTATAGTAAATAGGCCTCTGTGTCTCTTATATTTGGTATCTGTATACAATAACATTCAAGGTTCACAGCAATTTATTTATTGGCTTTGCCTTACCAGCTTATGCTCTGTTTACTAGAGGAATTTCAGTGAAAGAAAAAGATTAAAGGGATCAGACAGTTCTTAAGATTCAAATAGAAGTAATGTCCAAACTGAATAAAATATTATTATTATTTTATATATTTATATATAAATACAAATTAGTGTTCAACTATTATTATTATATTTACATTATAGCACCAAAAATCTACACATTACAAAAGGATGAGAATTAGTAGGCAACTAAATAATAATTAATACAATAAAATATTAATACATGGATATGAAAGAACATGTTATTAATGACAGTGATTTTGTTTTTAATAATAGATTGGTGGTCCCAGTGTCAATATTATTCTGTCCCCCTGAAGAAGAAAACTAAGTGTTGTAAAAACATAAATGTGAAATGAATTCCCATTAAGAAGGAATCTTTATTACCTCAAACCCATGTATCTTAATGTCTGATAGTTATGTAATGAATGTAACTAATCATTATCACTGGTAATAATGCTATTGGTTGAATTTATTGTCGGTAGCTCTCTGCTTATCACTGTGATCACTTATTACACTGCTTAGTTTTTATTACCAGGAATAAAATTTTCTTTGTTGTTTATTACGCTATCTACAGAGTTATTATGCATTGTTAGGTTTTTGTATAATACAATTCATTAGCTTAGGTCAATATCAGATGATCTGTAATTACATAATGGTAAGACACGGGTATTTCCAGAACAGGCAGAATTGTGTAGGTGAGAGTAGGTGTTTAATGTAGTGCAGTCTGTAGCTTGGTGCTATGAATTATCCTAACAAGCAACTTCAAAGCCTGACCCCTTGTTCTAGCATTCCTATATAGGAATCTGGAAGGTTCTTTTCCTTGTTATGTTACATCATTAACACTAACTTTCATTGGATAACTCTACTTGCCTGACTACGTGAAAATTCCAAAAGCATTCTGGCTCCTAAAGCCAGAATATCTCAAAGATATTCCCAAAAGTATTCCATGTCATACAAACAAATAATTGTTTGCTTAAGTTGTTGACTTGCATATTGAGCCTGGAAGATGTAACGCACAAAAGACACTCTATGTATTATTGAAAGCCTATCATTATTCTCACTGCGAATGGGTTAACCCTTTGTGAGTCGTTAACACCAGCTATTTACACGTAAAAGAGCCGTGAGATTCTCTTTTTGTGCACCGCCCAACCAACATTATTATAGTGTTAAAGCTTTGCCGCAAAGGGGTTAACACGGCTTTAATACTGTAATAGCCGATAGTGGTGATCCGTTCATCGTCCTTATATATCTATTTAACTAAAATAGCTGGTGTCACTGGTGGAATATTTACAGAGACCTTATGCATTCAGTATGTACTTTATTTTAACAGATGTTCATGACACAGTCAACACCACTGAATGTCACACAAGGACTTATCCCACCCCTTTAGCCATCGCATTTTGGAAATACTGGCCACAACTTTATTTAGAGTAACGGTACCAAGACTTTAACATGGTTTGTCATGTCTCTACAGCAAACAGTTAATTATACAGTCTGAAAAAAGAAGAACTAGAGAAAAGAAAAAAAGAAATAACTCAAAAAGAGGTGGACAACCAGGAAACTATACAAAGATGAGAAATAAGGGATGTAGAAGAAGCACATTGTCCAAACCAAGCAAAACGGTGTGGAAGTGTGGATTTGGCTGTAACTCTTAAGCTTTGTACACATGCGATCAAGGGGCCAGCCTGCGACGCATGATGATGTACGAACAGACGCTTTGGCTGAATATGGGCGCTTGTTCAGGCCTCATTGAAGATCTGACTATGTCAAACCAAGAGCCTATACACTAAGTGATTGAAAAGGCCATTTGCCCTTCACTCGTACGTTGTGGTTCTTTGCCTATTAGCTAGATGGGCCAAAGCAGAGGATCAGAATATCCTGCATCAACATGCCCCTCTCCCCCAACTCCTCCAGGATTAATGAATATTCTATTTTTTACGAGTTCAATAAAATTTACCAAAACACTGTGCTGTGTAATTCTGATTATGCTGTATGGGGCCTCTATCATTTGTTACTTAAAAATATAAAAGATAAGTTTAAAAAATAATTTTAGTCCAGCTTAATTTAAATTCTAGGCAATGTTAAGAAAGAATTATTGGTATAAAGTTCAGGGCAGGTTTTTCATCCTGACTCTTTATATTCCTCCAAATAAATCACAACCAGATATAAATTTCCCCTCCCAGGAGCAGAGATAGGACCTTAAGGGATTACGTTATAAATTCTCAAGCAGAACTTACATAATAGCTCAGCTTTTCTTCACTTCAGACACATATAAAACAATCCCAAAGCCACAATTATTTTACCATTTCTGTTTTATTATGGAAATAAAAACATTCAGAGAATCCTTTAAACTAAAAATGAACTTCCAGAAAGCAGAGCACCATAGGCAGTCAGGATATTCCAGTATATCAGAAGATACATTTACCAATGTAACTGCAGTCAGTGAATCCATTGGTTAAATTCTTAAAATGTTTATGGATATTTATAAATAATGTTTATTATAAATAAATACTGTATACATACATAGAACTGCTCTATTAAAGTCTAACCTATAATATTGGAGTCTGCTATCTGCAGATTTCATGCAAAACAAACATGGATAGGTCACACTAGCGCACTTTCACATGTGATCTGATCCCTGTTGCACACTGGTGTTGGAGAATTGGTCTGGCCATACTTGGTGCACTGCGTTGTGCTGCAATCTGATCTTTTGGAACACAGGCAATCACCGTTTTTTCCCGCAATCGCATGAGCAATATAGTGGAATCGCAGAGCAAGCATTTCTGGTGCAACAGTGCAGCCTAAACTGATCTCAACCCAGAACAGGTGTGTGCCTTACTGGACTTGTGCCTGAATACCACCTATTTCAAATACAGGGATAAGTTCTATAAGCAAAAACACAGATGTGCTATGGGATCTCCAGTTTCACCCATTGTAGCCAACCTTTACATGGAGGAGGTAGAAAAACTGGCGCTTAATACCTTTAAGGGCATAGCACCCAGCCACTGGTTCAGATATGTGGATGACACCTGGGTTAAAATCCATCAGAAGGAATTACAAGCTTTCACAGAACACATTAATGCGGTAGACCAAAACATCAAATTTACAAGGGAAGATACAAAACAACAAACTGGCTTTCTTGGACTGCTTGGTAGAAGTGAGGGAGAATGGTAAACTGGAAGTAGAGGTTTACAGAAAACCAACACACACAGATCAGTGTTTGATGTTTGACTCCCATCACCCTTTAGATCACAAGCTGGGGGTCATCAGAACCCTGCAACACAGAGCTGAGAACATCCCCACTAGCACAGAGGCGAAGGCCAAAGAAATGAAACATCTCAGAGGAGCCCTTAAAACTTGTGGATATCCAGACTGGGCCTTTGTCAAAAGAAGCAGAAGGAAAGAAAAGAACACGAATACCAACAGTGAAGGGGAAAAGCAAGACAGGAGAAAGAACATGGTCATCCCATATGTAGCAGGGGTCTCCGAGAAACTAAGAAGAGTTTTCAAAAAACACTGTATCCCTGTCTGCTTTAAACCGAGCAACACGCTGAGGCAGCAATTGGTACATCCGAAAGACCCAATACCGAAACACAAGAAAAGCGACATCATATACGCAGTGCAGTGCAGTGAAGAATGCTCTGATTTGTATGTGGGGGAGACCAAACAACAACTGCATCAACGTATGGCCCAGCACAGAAGAGCCAATTCCTCGGGTCAGGACTCAGCCGTGTACCTGCATCTTAAGGATAAAGGACATACCTTTGAAGATTGTAATGTTAACATATTGGCAAAGGATCGTGACTGGTTCAAGAGAGGTGTTAAGGAGTCCATTTATGTGAAAATAAAGAAACCAAGCCTAAATAGAGATGGGGGGGTTCGACACCAACTGTCTGCCATGTACAATGCTGTTTTAACACCTTACTCTGGGAGTTCCTATAACACCTCTTAGCCACTATCCAATCACACCCTTAACACCTGGTTGTGATATGCTAATTGGGATTTTCCAGGGTACATAATTGCCACAGATTCTTGTACAAGTCATTCTGAATTGAGAAAGCCAGTCGGATGACTAGCGAAACGTCTTCAAGAACTAAACTTCAAGTCCAGTTGATCTAATTGAATATAACAGATATACCATGACCTGGATGAATGAGAACCTTCACAAGCAACCTAAACTTTAGCATAAATGCAATAAGGGGTTACTGTGAGGTTTATTTAAAGCAAACAAAAAGTGTCCACCCTTAAAACAAAAAAACTGGTGACTTTCAGTTATTTGCTCCCAACTCCAACTGATATTTTTACCAGTTCATTACACGCATTTGTAACCAGGTATTAAATGGTAAAATATATTCCTTTCTGGCAAAGGTATCTGCTTCCTTTCATCAACAAGCTTTTGATAAGCTTTAGCATGTGCAGAGGATGCAGCAAGGGAAACAGCAGTCAACCATTGGCTCTGATGTCAGGTATCAAAGCCTTGATTGACTGCATGGAGGGGTGGGCCAGATTACTCTGCCAGAGTAATAATTGTTCTTAGATTTCTGGTTAGAAACACAGGTAATAAAGGGAAAATATATTAGTTGGGGCTGGCTGGGGGCAGGTGACCGACAATTTACCATTTTTTTTGTTTAAAGGGTGAACAAGGTTTTCGACAATAATACCAGGTCTCTAGCAGGTGTTAAATAAAATGGTGAAAATAACTGCAAAGTCAGCACAAGGATGCAATTTTTTTTAAAGCTGATATTGTCACACAAACAAAATTTGGTGCAAGACCTGTGAAATATCACGCATAACTGAGCAAGCAAAGTTTCTGTACGATTGCGATTGTATTCTACTACCACTTAGAATTTCATGGCCGTGCAGTGGTAAATGTACGGTCACAATTTTGCGATACCGTGGGTTTTTAAATAGGTCACATAGTGAGGTGTTTGCTTTAATTTGGCTTATGTTTGCTCATGCTTTTTGCACAATTTTGGGATTATTGTAATTATTAAATAGGTATGTTTAATGTTAGTGTTACATTTACCAACATATTTAATGGAAACCTAAATCCATGTATAGGGAGGGATAGGGATGAAAAGCAAAGATCGAGGGTTGCACTCCAAAGCAATTCAACAATTTTTATTGGGGACCACAAAACCTCTCACAACGTTTCGGGGGGAAAAAAATTTGCTCCCTTCCTCAGGTGAACCTATCCTTAAAGGATAGGTTCATTCAAAAAGTGAAGCTATCTATTTGCTCATTAATTGAAGAACAAGAGGTACCTTACCTTCCATTCTTCAATTAATGTAATGAAAACGTACCGTACCCGTGATTGCGATGTGACAGGTACAGACTGCTATGGCGTGCATGTACGCTATAGTGTAAGCTGGAAGCCGGAACTTCTAATTGAAGAACGGGAGGTAAGAAATAGCTTCCTTACCTCCCGTTCTTTAATAAATGACCACACAGATAGAGTAGGTTCACTTTTTAAGTGAACCTATCCTTTAACATAAATATAAAATAACGATATGGGTATGGTCATACCCTTTCAAAATTTACAATGTATGGATTCCAGAACATTATCATTTACATGTTTCAGTTTTCTGTCAAACGTTAAGAATACCCTTTTAAGGGAATCGTGGCTTCCTCTGTGTGAATCATATCCTTTACTGATAAAACATTAGTATTACTATAGGTATTAGCTATTGCCAGGAAAAGGCATAGTCTACAAAACATCCAGCACGTCCCTGTCAGCTGAGCTGGTAAACAGACAGCTGCAAGATGTCTATGACTGGCTTACTGTAAAACAGACAAACAACAGATATCACAATAGTCAATTATGCACAAATATCTGTTTAAATACTGTATAGTTGTTTTCTTGCCAAGGGGCCTGCACCGCGACATGTGGCAACAAAATGATCCCTGGTTTCCTCTGCAAATCTGGCATAAGAGGTTGTACATTTTTATTTTTTATCAATGTACATTCTCTGTCCTTGCAAAAGGTTAAAGAATGGAAAGTCCTGATTCAGAAATCCTTCTTCAAACCTGCTTCATCTCAGTTATGTCTTGAAAATGAGTTCACGGCACAAGCATTTGTCAGGCCAGTTATACGCGGAATGTGTGCCTGTAATACCAGGCAGCTGTTTACTAGTTTGGAGCTTCTACTCTCCCTTCTCACTGCAGAGGGACAGTGCGCAATAAAAGTCCATTCCATGTAAAATAACTGGCTATCCTAGCTGATCTTAAAATCTTTAACTATTACAAAAGAAAATTGTAAATTATTACAAAAGACAAAATAATCACTACCCCCAGTACACGCACTGACACACAAAGTCAACAACAGAAATAAAAAGTGTAAAACAGATAAACACACTGAAAATAATATTATGACCCATATAAATGGATAGCAGATAAAAGGCAAAGATACAATAAATCCAGAGTTATATGCTAAGACAAAGTATGTATTTTACAGATTCATTCAAGTCAATATACACCATCCAGTACTGAGCAGTAGGGATGGACAAGAACTCGAACTCAAACCCAATTTGGAAAATCTGATTGGTTAATGTAAACCATGTAAACCAAGCATTGAAAAATTGACCAATCCGAAACGGATTAGGGTTTTCTGCAAACCTATATAAAGAGCTGCAGACCTCCATGGGGCTCAGAAGTCATCGCAGTAGTTAGCAGAAGAAAGAAGCGTCTAGCAACATCGGCTCCGCTGAGGCCGGCGGTGCCAATTGGCAGTGCCAATGGGCCGCAGGGGTACTTCTGGGGGTCGGTGGCCTCAGTGGAGCTGGTGTTACCACATGGAAGACAGATGACGCTGCCCAAGGGCTCTTTTTAAGAGCCGACAGGGGTCCCTGTCAGTGCTGCAAGGGCCCTTACAAGTACCGAGGAGGGGGGTCCTGGTTCGAGCTGCGGGACTCCTTAAGTCCCAAAGGGCCCTTGTCAGGGCCGCAAAGGCACTTATAAGTGCCAGGGAGAGGGGTCCCAGTTCAAGCTGCGGGACCCCTTAAGCCCCAAAGGGCCCTTCCAAGGGCCACAAAGGCACTTATTAGTGCAGGGGAGGGGTGTCCCGTTTCGAGCTGGGGGACCCCTTAAGCCCCAAAGGGCCCTTCCAAGGGCCACAAGGGCCCTTCCAAGGATTGCAAGGGCCCTCCCAAGGACCGCAAAGGCACCCTTTAAGCCAAAAAGGTCCTTGTAAGGACCCAGGAGGGGGTCCCGGTTTCGAGCTACGAACATTCAGAAATCCTTACCCAAAGCGGCACGCGAAAACCAGAAGTAACACGCGTGTGCGCTACGTCCGGTTTTTATACTGTTCCCCGCACACGGATCCCAGGTCCCAGAGGCCTGTAAGGTAAATTTACCTTGCCATATTTCGGAAACTTCACTCAAACTTTCCGAACTATTTATCCCCATTGATTTAATGAGTCCGTTTTTGGACTTTCAAACTTCCTAACATTTTTAGAAGTTCGAAAACAGACCGAACTTTATGAAGTTCGGCCATCTCTACTGAGCAGTACACCCATGTTTATATACTTTTAAGGATAGACTGTTTACTGCAGTACACAAAGGATAGACTGCTTACTGCAGCACACTAAGGATAGACTGCTTACTGCAGCACACTAAGGATAGACTGCTTACTGCAGTACACTAAGAATAGACTGCTTCCTGCAGAACACCAAGGATAGACTGCTTACTACAGCACACTAAGGATAGACTGCTTACTGTGGCACACCAAGGATAGACTGCTTACTGCAAAATACCAAGGAAGTGCTTGAGTTGCAGAACACCAAGATAGATTGCCTACTTTAAGACACCAAGGATAGACTGCTTACTGCAGCACACTAAGGATAGACTGCTTATGCAAATACCAAGGATAACTGCTTACTGCAGAACACCAAGGATAGACTGCTTACTGCAGAATACCAAGTATATACTGCTTACTGCAGAATACCAATTATATACTGCTTACTGCAGAACACCAGGATAGAGTGCTTACTGCAGACAACAAGGATAGACTGCTTACTACAGAACACCAAGGATAGAGTGCTTACTGTAGAACCAACGGATGACTGCTTACTACAGAACACCAAGTATAGACTGCTTACTGCAGAACACTAAGGACAGACTACTTACTGTGGCACACCAAGGATAGACTGCTTACTGCAAAATACCAAGGATAGAGTGCTTGCTGCAGACACACAGGATAGACTGCCTACTGTAGAACACCATGGATAAACTGCTTAGTGCAGCACACCAAGGATAACTGCTTATTGCAAAATACCAAGGATAGAGTGCTTACTGCAGAATACTATGATACTGCCTCTGCAGAATACTATGGATAGACGCTACTGCGAATACATGATAGACTGCCTACTGCGAATACCAAGGATATACTGCTTAATGCAGAACATCATGATAGACTGCTTACTGCAGAATACAAGGTAAGACTGCCTACTGCAGAACTCCAAGATAGACTGCCTACTGCAGAACTCCAGGATGACTGCTTACTACAGGACACAAGGATAGACTGCCTACTGCAGAACTCCAAGGATAGACTGCTTACTACAGGACACCAGGAGGAGTGCCTATTGCAGAACCTCAGGATGACTGCTTACTGCAGAACAACAAGGATAGACTGCCTACTGCAGAACACCAAGGATAGACTGCTTACTACAGTACACCAAGGATAGACTGCTTACTACAAACACCACGGATGACGCCTACTGCAAACATCAAGGATAGACTGCTTACGGCAACATCAAGGATAAGACTCTTACTGCAGAATACAAGGATAGACTGCTTTACTGCAGAATACAAGAATAGACTCTTACTGCAGAATACCATAGACTGCCCATTACTGCGAACACCAAGGATAGACTGCTTACTACAGAACACCAAAGATAGACTGCTTACTGCAGAACACCAAGGAAAGACTGCCTACTGCAGACAGGAAGGATGACTGCTTACTGCAGAACAGGAAGGATACTGCTTACTACAGAACACCAGGAATAGACTGCTTACTACAGAATACAAAGGATAGACTTCTTACTGCAGAATACAAGAATAACTGCTTACTGCAGAATACCAAGGATAGACTGCTTACTACAGAACACCAAAGATAGACTGCTTACTGCAGAACACCAAGGAAAGACTGCCTACTGCAGAACAGGAAGGATAGACTGCTTACTGCAGAACAGAAGGATAGACTGCTTACTCACAGAACACCAAGGATAGACTGCTTACTACAGAACACCAAGAATAGACTGCCTACTGCAAACATCAAGGATAGACTGCTTACTGCATAACACAAGGATAACTGCTTACTACAGAACACCAGGATAGACTGCTTACTACAGAACACCAAGGATAGCTGCTTACTGCAGACACAAGGATAGACTGCTTACTACAGAACACCAAGGATAGACTGATTACTGTAGAATACAAAGGATAGACTGCTTACTGCAGAATACAAAGGATATACTGCTTACTGCAGACAGGAAGGATAGACTGCTTACTGCAGAATATAAGGATAGACTGCACACTACTGCAACCAAGATAGACTGCTTACTACAGAACACCAAGGATAGAGTGCTTACTACAGAACACCAAGATAGACGCTTACCGAAACACAGGATGAGTGCTTACTACAGACACCAGGATGACTGTACTACAGAACACCAAGGATAGACTGCTTACTACAGAACCCCAAGGATAGACGCTTACGACAGAACACCAAGGATAAGATGCTTACTACAGAACACCAAGGAAGAGTGCTTACTACAGAACACCAAGGATAGCTGCTTACTGCAGAATACAAGGAATACTGCACACTACTGCAGACCAAGGATAGACTGCTTACTACAAGAACACCAAGGATGAGTGCTTACTACAGAACACCAAGGATAGACTGCTTACTACAGAACACCAAGGATAGAGTGCTTACTACAGAACACCAAGGATAGACTGCTTACTGCAGAACACCAAGGATGATGCTTACTACAGACACCAAGGATAGAGTGCTTACTACAGAACACCAAGGATAGAGTGCTTACTACAGAACACCAAGATAGACTGCTTACTGCAGAATATAAGGATAGACTGCACACTACTGCAGACCAAGGATATGAACTGCTTACTACAGAACACCAAGGATAGAGTGCTTACTACAGAACACCAAGGATAGACTGCTTATACAGAACACCAAGGATAGAGTGCTTACTACAACACCAGGATAGACTGCTTACTACAGACACCAAGGATAGACTGCTTACTACAGAACACCAAGGATAGACTGCTTACTACAAGAACACCAAGGATAGACTGCTTACTACCAGAACACCAAGGATAGAGTTCTTACTACAGAACACCAAGGATAGATGCTTACTACAGAACGCCAAGGATAGACTGCTTACTGCAAATAAAGGATAGACTGCACACTAATGCAGCCCAAGGATAGACTGCTTACTACAGAACACCAAGGAAGAGTGCTTACACAGAACACCATGGATAGACGCTGCTACTACAGAACACCAAGGATAGAGTGCTTACTACAGAACACCAAGGATAGACTGCTTACTACAGACACTAAGGATAGACTGCTTACTACAGAACACCAAGGATAGACTGCTTACTACAGAACACCAAGGATAAACTGCTTACTAGAAACAAGGATAGAGTGCTACTACAGAACACCAAGGATAGAGTGCTTACTACAGAACACCAAGGATAGCTGCTTACTAAAGAACACCAAGGATGAGTGCTTACTACAAGAACACCAAGGATAGACGGCTTACTACAGAACACCAGGATAAGGCTTACTACAGAACACAAGGATAGACTGCTTACTACACACCAAGGATAGAGTGCTTACTACAGAACACCCAGGATAGAGTCTTACTAAGACACAGGATAGACTGCTTACTGCAGAATACAAAGGATAAAATGGTGCTGTTATTTAATATAAGAAGTTTGATTTGGTGACCAACTACCTTGTCATTTCCAATCACAAGTTGATATGGCAAGCCCAAAAGAAACAAAATGTTAGCGTGAACAAAACATGATTTATTATTATTTATTACCCTTTGTGTACTAACTAATACACTGTGTTATTATCGAAACCTTTAAACGATCAGGCAAGTGTTTCTCTGTGACATTCAAATAGGTTAGAAGATCTTTACGAGTGTAGCACAAAACACAGAGAGGCCGAACTATTCGTGGCCATGTGTACGCTAGTGTTTTGCTTGTTCTGTTCTGTAGTGGTGTCTGGTGTGCATTCAGTAATCCAGTATAATTGTCTCCAGCGAGGTGACTTTAAATAAGAGAACAAGTGGCAGATCAAAAGCCAATCGTTTTACTGTAAAACACACAGAGCGAAGAGTAATTACGAGAAGAGTAATAACATTTGGTGAAGTGGATGAGATGGTCACAGCAAAACCACATACTGTAGCGATTTCAGTGAAGTGTTTTTTTTCCCCTCTTTCCGCGTACTTACTGTTCTCTAGTTAAAGATCTGAAGTAGATTTTATACGGACACTATAAATTAAAAAGGTGATCAAAAAAGTTTTTAAGTTGGCAGCAAGGACAAAATCAAGTTAAGTTTTTGCAATTGATTTTTTTATACATATAAATAAGCTGACTATAAATCTCTTTATAGGAATAGTTGCCACCATGTGTATATATATATATATATATATATATTATAATATATATTATATATTAACACACACACCCACACACACAAAAGGCTTAAATATTCTGTAAATGATATTGTTATAAGTTCCATCAACCTGTGATGTTTGTTTTTTATATAATGTTTATATAATGTTCAATCATTTCACACTTACCAGTAAAACATCGATTGTAGACCATTATTGCTGGGGAATGTTTCAGGCTAGACTTTTGGGGCAGTAAATGTTACTCATTTAATGTTTTCAGATCAGTTGCATCTAGATTATAAGTCAAGCTTTGAAAAACCAGATCTGATCAGTGCTGTGATGGCCTGAAAACCAACCCTACTGGATATATCTATAACAAATCTGACCATATAGCAAACCCTTTGTTTGATTTGGTTATGGGGTAGGTCAGACAATCAGGTTGCAAAAAAAAAACCACATATTTGGTTTGAGACATAATGGTAGATTTCAACTCACATGCCAAGACCAATTTGACCAATTTAGAGATAACATGTTAAACATCATTTTCAAGATGAAACAGGTTGGTAGGGCACGAGCTAGATTAATAATGCAATCCAAGTGGGTAGAACATAAATTCTCACTCAAACAGACTTAAAGGCATTCTCCTAGCTACTAACGTGTATATATTCACATATACCTTACAGTACATAGCTTGGGCTCCTTTAAATGTATCCTGCAATGAAGCAACCCTGATGGCTTTACCGTTTGTGTTGTGTGGCCATACATGTAATCAGTATTCAGATATTTGGATCGTTAACACTGACCCTTTTGATCCAATGGTTTATATTTAGCCAACCTAAACAGCTTCTCTATATACAAGTTACTCTAAGCACAACATGTTGCATAATGCTGGTAGGAACTCCATGTAGTTTCGGCTCTATAGATATGCATTGGTGTTTATACTGGGCATTGTCCATTATTATAAACACAGACACTTTACATGTAATTATATTAAGTTTAGTATATGACAACTTATATACTACTGGAAAAAATATACTGTATCTGGATGTACAGGACACCTTCTCAGCTCCTGGCCTGGGTTAGCACTTAGTTCTGGGT
Source organism: Hymenochirus boettgeri (assembly GCA_019447015.1). NCBI lineage: Eukaryota > Metazoa > Chordata > Amphibia > Anura > Pipidae > Hymenochirus > Hymenochirus boettgeri. The sequence goes on along the minus strand of CM033469.1, from coordinate 44,407,868 downwards.
GGTCAACCTTGTAGTTGGTAATACCACAAGGTTTCCCTGTGCTATATATTTGCAGTACCCATCAATGTTAGAGTTTACTTTACTGGTTTACTTCATTTGGATAACATCTGATTGGATGCGCAGATTAAAGTTGCGTACACGCCATGACATCTGATTGGATGTTGCAGATTAATATTTGTTTTACAGTGTCACATTTTATTGGCAGAGAAGACGAGGAAAGTTTTGCAGGGCGACTTATATATGTAAAAGGAGACAAAAGGAGCTTTGTACATTGAAATAGAGGTTTCAATGACAAAGCTACAAGCCTATATGGTACCCATGTAATTCCCTCTTCTCGGTTACCTTGCATGTCTACCTGTTCAAAGGTTGGCTTTAATTGTGAATCAAATCTGATTCTTTTTCCATAAATTGACCCTGATTTGTATTAGAACTCACATTGGTAAAAATGATTAGTAAGCAGCCTTCATTCTCCTCCATTCAGATGTAGCTGCGTGTGAATAGAAAAGGTTTCTCGTCATCCTGGTGTTTCTGTAGTAAGCACTCTATCCTTGGTGTTCTGTAGTAACCGCAGTCTATCCTTGGTGTTCTGTAGTAAGCACTCTATCCTTGGTGTTCTTTAGTAAGCAAGCTCTATCCTTGGTGTTCTGTAGTAGAGCCTCTATCCTTGGTGTTCTGTAGTAAGCACTCTATCCTTGTGTTCTTAGTAAGCAGTCTATCCTTGGTTTCTGTAGTAAGCAGTCTATCCTTGGTGTTCTGTAGTAAGCAGTCTATCCTTAGTGTTCTGTAGTAAGCAGTCTATCCTTGGTGTTCTGTATAGCACTCTATCCTTGGTGTCTGTAGTAAGCAGTCTATCCATGGTGTTCTGTAGTAAGCACTCTATCCTTGGTGTTCTGTAGTAAGCAGTCTATCCTTGGTTGCATTAGTGTGCAGTCTATCCTTTATATTCTGCAGTAAGCAGTCTATCCTTGGCGTTCTGTAGTAAGCACTCTATCCTTGGTGTTCTGTAGTAAGAACTCTATCCTTGGTGTTCTGTAGTAAGCAGTCTATCCTTGGTGTTCTGTAGTAGCAGTCTATCCTTGGTGTTCTGTAGTAAGCTCTATCCTTGGTGTTCTGTAGTAAGCAGTCTATCCTTGGTGTTCTGTAGTAAGCACTCTATCCTTGGTGTTCTGTAGTAAGCATTATCCTTGGTTTCTGTAGTAAGCACTCTACTGGTGTTCTGTAGTAACAGTCTATCCTTGGTCTGCAGTAGTGGGCAGTCTATCCTTTATTTCTTGCAGTAAGCAGTCATCCTTGGTGTTCTGTAGAAGCACTCTATCCTTGGTGTTCTGTAGTAAGCACTCTATCCTTGGTGTTCTGTAGTAAGCAGTCTATCCTTGGTGTTCTGCAGTAAGCAGTCTATCCTTGGTGTTCTGTAGTAAGCACTCTATCCTTGGTGTTCTGTAGTAAGCAGTCTATCCTTGGTGTTCTGTAGTAAGCACTCTATCCTTGGTGTTCTGTAGTAAGCAGTCTATCCTTGGTCTGCAGTAGTGTGCAGTCTATCCTTTGTATTCTGCAGTAGCAGTCTATCCTTGGTGTTCTGTAGTAAGCACTCTACTTGGTGTTCTGTAGTAAGCACTCTATCCTTGGTGTTCTGTCGTAAGCAGTCTATCCTTGGTGTTCTGTAGTAAGCAGTCTATCCTTGGTGTTTGTCTGTAGTGAAGAGCAGTCATCCATTCTCTGTTGTGGCTCATCTTTCGCGTATTGTGTAGACTCTGAGATCCTTGGTTGTCTGTAGTAAGCACTCTATCCTTGGTGTTCTGGTGTAAGCATCTATCTTGGTCTGCAGTAGTGTCAGTCTATCCTTTATATTCTGCAGTAAGCAGTCTATCCTTCCTGTTCTGCAGTAAGCAGTATATCCTTTGTATTCTGCAGTAAGCAGTCTATCCTTTGTATTCTACAGTAATCAGTCTATCCTTGGTGTTCTGTAGTAAGCAGTCTATCCTTGGTGTTCTGCAGTAAGCAGTCTATCCTTGGTGTTCTGTAGTAAGCAGTCTATCCTTGGTGTTCTGTAGTAAGCAGTCTATCCTGGTGTTATGCAGTAAGCAGTCTATCCTTGATGTTCTGCAGTAGGCAGTCTATTCTTGGTGTTCTGTAGTAAGCAGTCTATCCTTGGTGTTCTGTAGTAAGCAGTCTATCCTTCCTGTCTGCAGTAAGCAGTCTATCCTTCCTGTTCTGCAGTAGGCAGTCTTTCCTTGGTGTTCTGCAGTAAGCAGTCTATCTTTGGTGTTCTGTAGTAAGCAGTCTATCCTTGGTATTCTGCAGTAAGCAGTCTATTCTTTGTATTCTGCAGTAAGAAGTCTATCCTTTGTATTCTGTAGTAAGCAGTCTATCCTTGGTGTTCTGTAGTAAGCAGTCATCCTTCCTGTTCTGCAGTAAGCAGTCTATCCTTCTGTTCTGCAGTAGGCAGTCTTTCCTTGGTGTTCTGCAGTAAGCAGTCTATCTTTGGGTTCTGTAGTAAGCAGTCTATCCTTGGTGTTCTGCATAATGGGCAGTCTATCCTTGGTATTCTGCAGTAAGCAGTCTATTCTTGTATTCTGCAGTAAGCAGGTCTATCCTTGTATTCTGCAGTAAGCAGTCTATCCTTGATGTTCTGCAGTAAGCAGTCTATCCTTGATGTTCTGCAGTAGGCAGTCTATCCTTGGTGTTCTGTAGTAAGCAGTCTATCCTTGGTGTACTGTAGTAAGCAGTCTATCCTTGGTGTTCTGCAGTAGGCGTCTATCCTTGTTGTTCTGCAGTAAGCAGTTCTATCCTTGATGTTCTGCAATAGGCACTCTATCCTTGGTGTCCTGTAGTAAGCAGTCTATCCTTGGAGTTCTGCAGTAGGCAGTCTATCCTTGGTGTCCTGTAGTAAGCAGTCTATCCTTGGAGTTCTGCAGTAGGCAGTCTATCCTTGGAGTTCTGCAGTAGGCAGTTCATCTGGTATTCTGCAGTAAGCAGTCTTGCATGATGTTCTGCATTAAGCAGTATATCCTTGGTATTCTGCAGTAGGCAGTCTATCATGTATTCTGCAGTAGGCATCTATCCAAGTATTCTGCAGTGCAGTCTATCCAAGTATTCTGCAGTAAGCACTCTATCCTTGGTATTTGCAATAAGCAGTCTATCCTTGGTGTGCTGCACTAAGCAGTTTATCCATGGTGTTCTACAGTAGGCAGTCTATCCTTGGTGCTTCTGCAGCAAGCACTCTATCCTTGGTATTTGCAGTAAGCAGTCTATCCTTGGTGTGCCACAGTAAGTAGTCTGTCCTTAGTGTTCTGCAGTAAGCATCTACTTGTGTTCGTAGTAACAGTCTATCCTTGTTGTTCTACAGTAAGCACTCTATCTGGTGTTTTGTCTGTAGTAAGCAGTCTATCCTTGTTGTTCTGCAGTAAGCACTCTATCCTTGGTGTTCTGCAGTAAGCAGTATATACTTGGTATTCTGCAGTAAGCAGTATATACTTGGTATTCTGCAGTAAGCAGTCTATCCTTGGTGTTCTGCAGTAAGCAGTCTATCCTTGGTATTTTTGCAATAAGCAGTCTATCCTTAGTGTGCTGCAGTAGCAGTCTATCCTTGGTGTCTAAGTAGGCAATCTATCCTTGGTGTTCTGCACTAAGCACTCTATCCTTGGTATTTTGCAGTAAGCAGTCTATCCTTGGTGTGCCACAGTAAGCAGTCTATCCTTAGTGTGCTGTAGTAAGCAGTCTATCCTTGGTGTTCTGCAGGAAGCAGTCTATTCTTAGTGTACTGCAGTAGCAGTCTATCCTTAGTGTGGCTCAGTAAGCAGTCTATCCTTAGTGTGCTGCAGTAAGACAGTCTATCCTTTGTGTACTGCAGTAACAGTCTATCCTTAAAAGTATATAAACATGGGTGTACTGCTCAGTAGATATGCCGAACTTCATAAAGTTCGGTCTGTTTTCGAACTTCTAAAAATGTAGGAAGTTTGAAAGTCCAAAAACGGACTCATTAAATCAATGGGGATAAATAGTTCGGAAAGTTTGAGTGAAGTTTCCGAAATATGGCAAGGTAAATTTACCTTACAGGCCTCTGGGACCTGGGATCCGTGTGCGGGGAACAGTATAAAAACCGGTCGTAGCGCACACGCGTGTTACTTCTGGTTTTCGCGTGCGCTTTGGGTAAGGATTTCTGAATGTTCGTAGCTCGAAACCGGGACCCCCTCCTGGGTCCTTACAAGGACCTTTTTGTTAAAGGGTGCCTTGCGGTCCTTGGGAGAGGCCCTTGCAATCCTTGGAGGGCCCTTGTGGCCCTTGGAAGGGCCCTTTGGGGCTTAAGGGGTCCCCCGCTCGAAACGAGGACACCCTCCCCTGCACTAATAAGTGCCTTTGTGGCCCTTGAAGGGCCCTTTGGGGCTTAAGGGGTCCCGCAGCTTGAACTGGGACCCCTCTCCCTGCACTTATAAGTGCCTTTGCGGCCCTGACAAGGGCCCTTGGGACTTAAGGAGTCCCGCAGCTCGAACCAGGACCCCCCTCCTCGGTACTTGTAAGGGCCCTTGCAGCACTGACAGGGACCCTGTCGGCTCTTAAAAAGAGCCCTTGGGCAGCGTCATCTGTCTTCCATGTGGTAACACCAGCTCCACTGAGGCCACCGACCCCCAGAAGTACCCCTGCGGCCCATTGGCACTGCCAATTGGCACCGCCGGCCTCAGCGGAGCCGATGTTGCTAGACGCCTTCTTCTTCTGCTAACTACTGCGATGACTTCTGAGCCCCATGGAGGTCTGCAGCTCTTTATATAGGTTGCAGAAAACCCTAATCCGTTTCGGATTGGTCAATTTTCAATGCTTGGTTTACATGGTTACATTAACCAATCAGATTTTCCAATTGGGTTTGAGTTCGAGTTCTTGTCCATCCCTACTGCTCAGTACTGGATGGTGTATATTGACTTGAATGAATCTGTAAAATACATACTTTGTCTTAGCATATAACTCTGGATTTATTGTATCTTTGCCTTTTATCTGCTATCCATTTATATGGGTCATAATATTATTTTCAGTGTGTTTATCTGTTTACACTTTTATTTCTGGTTGTTGACTTTGTGTCAGTGCGTGTACTGGGGGTAGTGATTATTTTGTCTTTTGTAATAATTTACAATTTTCTTTTGTAATAGTAAGATTTTAAGATCAGCTAGGATAGCCAGTTATTTTACATGGAATGGACTTTTATTGCGCACTGTCCCTCTGCAGTGAGAAGGGAGAGTAGAAGCTCCAAACTAGTAAACAGCTGCCTGGTATTACAGCAACACATTCCGCGTATAACTGGCCTGAACAATGCTTGTGCCGTGAACTCATTTCAAGACATAACTGAGATGAAGCAGGTTTGAAGAAGGATTTCTGAATCAGGACTTTCCATTCTTTAACCTTTTGCAAGGACAGAGAATGTACATTGATAAAAAATAAAATGTAACACCTCTATGCCAGATTTGCAGAGGAAACCAGGGATCATTTTGTTGCCACACATGTCGCGGTGCAGGCCCCTTGGCAAAAACAACTATACAGTATTTAAACAGATATTTGTGCATAATGACTATGTGATATCTGTTGTTTGTCTGTTTACAGTAAGCCAGTCATAGACATCTTGCAGCTGTCTGTTTACCAGCTCAGCTGACAGGGACGTGCTGGATGTTTTGTAGACTATGCCTTTTCCTGGCAATAGCTAATACCTATAGTAATACTAATGTTTTATCAGTAAAGGATATGATTCCACACAGGGAAGCCACGATTCCTTAAAAGGGTTATTCTTAACGTTTGACAGAAAACTGAAACATGTAAATGATAATGTTCTGGAATCCATACATTGTAAATTTTGAAAGGGTATGACCATACCCATATCGTTATTTTATTTTATGTTAAAGGATAGGTTCACTTAAAAAGTGAACCTACTCTATCTGTGTGGTCATTTATTAAAGAACGGGAGGTAAGGAAGCTATTTCTTACCTCCCGTTCTTCAATTAGAAGTTCCGGCTTCCAGCTTACACTATAGCGTACATGCACGCCATAGCAGTCTGTACTGTCACAATCGCAATCACGGGTACGGTACGTTTTCATTACATTAATTGAAGAATGGAAGGTAAGGTACCTCTTGTTCTTCAATTAATGAGCAAATAGATAGCTTCACTTTTTGAATGAAACTCCTTTAGGATAGGTTCACCTGAGGAAGGGAGCAAATTTTTTCCCCCCCGAAACGTTGTGAGAGGTTTGTGGTCCCCAATAAAAATTGTTGAATTGCTTTGGAGTGCAACCCTCGATCTTTGCTTTTCATCCCTATCCCTCCTCATACATGGATTTGTTTCATTAAATATGTTGGTAAATGTAACACTAACATTAAACATACCTATTTATAATTACAATAATCCCAAAATTGTGCAAAAAGCATGAGCAAACATAAGCCAAATTAAAGCAAACACCTCACTATGTGACCTATTTAAAAACCCACGGTATCGCAAAATTGTGACCGTACATTTACCACTGCACGCCATGAAATTCTAATGGTAGTAGAATACAATCGCAATCGTACAGAAACTTTGCTTGCTCAGTATGCGTGATATTTCACAGGTCTTCACCAAATTTTTTTTGTGTGACAATATCAGCTTTAAAAAAAATTGCATCCTTGTGCTGACTTTGCAGTTATTTTCACCATTTTATTAACACCTGCTAGAGACCTGGTATTATTGTCGAAAACCTTGTTCACCCTTTAAACAAAAAAAATGGTAAATTGTCGGTCACCTGCCCCAGCCAGCCCCACTAATATATTTTCCCTTTATTACCTGTGTTTCTAACCAGAAATCTAAGAACAATTATTACTCTGGCAGAGTAATCTGGCCCACCCCTCCATGCAGTCAATCAAGGCTTTGATACCTGACATCAGAGCCAATGGTTGACTGCTGTTTCCCTTGCTGCATCCTCTGCAATGCTAAAGCTTATCAAAAGTCTTGTTGATGAAAGGAAGCAATACCTTTGCCAGAAAGGAATATATTTTACCATTTAATACCTGGTTACAAATGCGTGTAATGAACTGGTAAAAATATCAGTTGGAGTTGGGAGCAAATGAAAGTCACCAGTTTTTTTGTTTTAAGGGTGGACACTTTTTGTTTGCTTTAATAAACCTCACAGTAACCCCTTATTGCATTTATGCTAAAGTTTAGGTTGCTTGTGAAGGTTCTCATTCATCCAGGTCATGGTATATCTGTTATATTCAATTAGATCAACTGGACTTGAAGTTTAGTTCTTGAAGACGTTTCGCTAGTCATCCGACTGGCTTTCTCAATTCAGAATGACTTGTACAAGAATCTGTGGCAATTATGTACCCTGGAAAATCCCAATTAGCATATCACAACCAGGTGTTAAGGGTGTGATTGGATAGTGGCTAAGAGGTGTATAGGAACTCCCAGAGTAAGGTGTTAAAACAGCATTGTACATGGCAGACAGTTGGTGTCGAACCCCCCCTCTATTTAGGCTTGGTTTCTTTATTTTCACATAAATGGACTCCTTAACACCTCTCTTGAACCAGTCACGATCCTTTGCCATATGTTAACATTACAATCTTCAAAGGTATGTCCTTTATCCTTAAGATGCAGGTACACGGCTGAGTCCTGACCCGAGGAATTGGCTCTTCTGTGCTGGGCCATACGTTGATGCGTTGTTGTTTGGTCTCCCCACATACAAATCAGAGCATTCTTCACTGCACTGCACTGCGTATATGATGTCGCTTTTCTTGTGTTTCGGTATTGGGTCTTTCGGATGTACCAATTGCTGCCTCAGCGTGTTGCTCGGTTAAAGCAGACAGGGATACAGTGTTTTTTGAAAACTCTTCTTAGTTTCTCGGAGACCCCTGCTACATATGGGATGACCATGTTCTTTCTCCTGCTTGCTTTCCCCTTCACTGTTGGTATTCGTGTTCTTTTCTTCCTTCTGCTGCTTCTTTTGACAAAGGCCCAGTCTGGATATCCACAAGTTTTAGGGCTCCTCTGAGATGTTTCATTTCTTTGGCCTTCGCCTCTGTGCTAGTGGGGATGTTCTCAGCTCTGTGTTGCAGGGTTCTGATGACCCCCAGCTTGTGATCTAAAGGGTGATGGGAGTCAAACATCAAACACTGATCTTGTGTGTTGGTTTTCTGTAAACCTCTACTTCCAGTTTACCATTCTCCCTCACTTCTACCAGCAGTCCAAGAAAGCCAGTTTGTTGTTTTGTATCTTCCTTGTAAATTTGATGTTTTGGTCTACCGCATTAATTGTTCTGTGAAAGCTTGTAATTCCTTCTGATGGATTTTAACCCAGGTGTCATCCACATATCTGAACCAGTGGCTGGGTGCTATGCCCTTAAAGGTATTAAGCGCCAGTTTTCTACCTCCTCCATGTAAAGGTTGGCTACATGGGTGAAACTGGAGATCCATAGCACATCTGTGTTTTTGCTTATAGAATTATCCCTGTATTTGAAATAGGTGGTATTCAGGCACAAGTCCAGTAAGGCCACACCTTGTCTGGGTTGAGATCAGTTTAGGCTGCACTGTTGCACCAGAAATGCTTCTCTGCGATTCCACTATATTGCTCATGCGATTGCGGGAAAAAACGGTGATTGCCTGTGTTCCAAAAGAAGATTGCAGCACAACCGCAGTGCACCAAGTATGGCCAGACCAATTCTCCAACACCAGTGTGCAACAGGGATCAGATCACATGTGAAAGTGCGCTAGTGTGACCTACCATGTTTGTTTTGCATGAAATCTGCAGATAGCAGACTCCAATATTATAGGTTAGACTTTAATAGAGCAGTTCTATGTATGTATACAGTATTTATTATAATAAACATTATTTATAAATATCCATAAACATTTTAAGATTTAACCAATGGATTCCACTGACTGCAGTTACATTGGTAAATGTATCTTCTGATACTGGAATTCCTGACTGCCTATGGTGCTCTGCTTTCTGGAAGTTCATTTTTAGTTAAGGATTCTCTGAATGTTTTATTTCCATAAAAACAGAAATGGTAAAATAATTGTGGCTTGGGATGTTTTATATGTGTCTGAAGTGAAGAAAAGCTGAGCTATTATGTAAGTTCTGCTTGAGAATTTATAACGTAATCCCTTAAGGTCCTATCTCTGCTCCTGGGAGGGGAAATTTATATCTGGTTGTGATTTATTTGGAATATAAAGAGTCAGGATGAAAAACCTGCCCTGAACTTATACCAATAATCTTTCTTAACATTGCCTAGAATTTAAATTAAGCTGACTAAAATTATTTTTTAAACTTATCTTTTATTTTTAAGTAACAAATGATAGAGGCCCCATACAGCATAATCAGAATTACACAGCACAGTGTTTTGGTAAATTTTATTGAACTCGTAAAAAATAGAATATTCATTAATCCTGGAGGAGTTGGGGGAGAGGGGCTGTTGATGCAGGATATTCTGATCCTCTGCTTTGGCCCATCTAGCTAATAGGCAAAAAACCACAACGTACGAGTGAAGGGCAAATGGCCTTTCACATCACTTAGTGTATAGGCTCTTGGTTTGACATAGTCAGATCTTCATGAGGCCTGAACAAGCGCCCATATTCAGCCAAAGCGTCTGTTCGTACATCATCATGCGTCGCAGGCTGGCCCTTGATCGCATGTGTACAAAGCTTAAGAGTTACAGCCAAATCCACACTTCCACACCGTTTTGCTTGGTTTGGACAATGTGCTTCTTCTACATCCCTTATTTCTCATCTTTGTATAGTTTCCTGGTTGTCCACCTCTTTTTGAGTTATTTCTTTTTTTCTTTTCTCTAGTCTTCTTTTTTCAGACTGTATAATTAACTGTTTGCTGTAGAGACATGACAAACCATGTTAAAGTCTTGGTACCGTTACTCTAAATAAAGTTGTGGCCAGTATTTCCAAAATGCGATGGCTAAAGGGGTGGGATAAGTCCTTGTGTGACATTCAGTGGTGTTGACTGTGTCATGAACATCTGTTAAATAAAGTACATACTGAATGCATAAGGTCTCTGTAAATATTCCACCAGTGACACCAGCTATTTTGTTAAATATATATAAGGACGATGAACGGATCACCACTATCGGCTATTACAGTATTAAAGCCGTTAACCCTTTGCGGCAAAGCTTAACACTATAATAATGTTGGTTGGGCGGTGCACAAAAAGAGAATCTCACGGCTCTTTTACGTGTAAAGCTGGTGTTAACGACTCACAAAGGGTTAACCCTCGCAGTGAGAATAATGATAGGCTTTCAATAATACATAGAGTGTCTTTTGTGCGTTACATCTTCCAGGCTCAATATGCAAGTCAACAACTTAAGCAAACAATTATTTGTTTGTATGACATGGAATACTTTTGGGAATATCTTTGAGATATTCTGGCTTTAGGAGCCAGAATGCTTTTGGAATTTTCACGTAGTCAGGCAAGTAGAGTTATCCATGAAAGTTAGTGTTAATGATGTAACATAACAAGGAAAAGAACCTTCCAGATTCCTATATAGGAATGCTAGAACAAGGGGTCAGGCTTTGAAGTTGCTTGTTAGGATAATTCATAGCACCAAGCTACAGACTGCACTACATTAAACACCTACTCTCACCTACACAATTCTGCCTGTTCTGGAAATACCCGTGTCTTACCATTATGTAATTACAGATCATCTGATATTGACCTAAGCTAATGAATTGTATTATACAAAAACCTAACAATGCATAATACTCTGTAGATAGCGTAATAAACAACAAAGAAAATTTATTCTGGTAATAAAAACTAAGCAGTGTAATAAGTGATCACAGTGATAAGCAGAGAGCTACCGACAATAAATTCAACCAATAGCATTATTACCAGTGATAATGATTAGTTACATTCATTACATAACTATCAGACATTAAGATACATGGTTTGAGGTAATAAAGATTCCTTCTTAATGGAATTCATTTCACATTTATGTTTTTACAACACTTGTTTCTTCTTCAGGGGGACAGAATAATATTGACACTGGGACCACCAATCTATTATTAAAAAACAAAATCACTGTCATTAATAACATGTTCTTTCATATCCATGTATTAATATTTTATTGTATTAATTATTATTTAGTGCCTACTAATTCTCATCCTTTTGTAATGTGGTAGATTTTTGGTGCTATAATGTAAATATAATAATAATAGTTGAACACTATTGTATTTATATAAATATATAAAATAATAATAATATTTTATTCAGTTTGGACATTACTTCTATTTGAATCTTAAGAACGTCTGATCCCTTTAATCTTTTTCTTTCACTGAAATTCCTCTAGTAAACAGAGCATAAGCTGGTAAGGCAAAGCCAATAAATAATTGCTGTGAACCTTGAATGTTATTGTATACAGATACCAAATATAAGAGACACAGAGGCCTATTTACTATAAGCTCTAAGTAATCACTGGGCAAATCCTGATCAGGACAGGTGAAATGGCTGGAAAACTTAACTGAGAATGGTGTAATGGCTGGCAAACTTTTGAGAACAATAAATGGCTGGAAAACTTAACTGAGAATGGTGTGTAAATGGCTGGCAAACTTAATTGAGAACAATGAAATGGCTGGAAAACTTAACTGAGAATGGTGTTAATGGCTGGAAAACTTACTGAGAATAGTGGAATGGCTGGAAAACTTAACTGAGAATGGTGAAATGGTTGGAAAACTTAACTGAGAATGGTGTAATGGCTGGCAAACTTAATTGAGAACAATGAAATGCTGGAAAACTTAACTGAGAATGTTGGAATGGCTGGAAACTTAACTGAGATGTGGAATGGCTGGACTTACTGAGAATGGTGAAATGGCTGGAAAACTTAACTGAGAATGTGTGTAATGGCTGGCAAACTTAATTGAGAACAATGAAATGGCTGGAAAACTTAACTGAGAATGGTGGAATGGCTAGAAAACTTACTGAGAATAGTGGAATGGCTGGAAAACTTAACTGAGAATAGTGGAATGGCTGGAAAACTTAAATGAATGTGAAATGGCTGGAAAACTTAACTGAGAATGGTGAAATGGCTGGAAAAACTAACTGAGAATAGTGAAATGGCCAGAAAAACTTAACTGAGAATAGTGAAATGGCTGGAAAGCTTAACTGAGAATGGTGAAATGGCCGGAAAACTTAACTGAGAATAGTGAAATGGCTGGAAAGCTTAACCGATAACAGGAATGGTGGCAAACCTAACTGAGAATGGTGAAATGGCTAGAAAAACTTAACTAAGAATGGTGGAATGGGTGGCAAACAGATTGGTAAACTGGCTGGCAGAACTAATACTAGTAATTACTTGGCATACTCAACTGAGACTGGTGAGCACGCTGGCATAATAAATGGCTGGTGGATTGTTCTCCATTGAAGCTGCTTTCCCTCTAAATCTCAGATCAGGAATGGTTCCAATCTAGACTGAATCAGTGTTGTACATTAAAGGATGGCAGCAGCAGTGGGGACAGTTTTTTTTTTCCTCACTTGACTCTTCCTCCTGCAGACGCCCATACTGGATGGCTAGAGGATGTCACCCATCTACAATTTACACAGTTTGGGGTTTGTATCTCTGTTTGGGAGAAGGGTGTAATATATGTTGGCAATTCATTTTTTTTTACTCAATGCATAAATTCCATGATGAAAAACCCATAAATATCACATTAGCTTGAGGTTTTGACAGTTTCCAAAAATGATTCAATATATTCAGTAAAAATTTAGCGCTACTATGTAGCAAGCAATGTAATGACTATTGAATCGGCCCACAAAATAGGTATAGGATAAGGAGATGGATATTATATCGATTTATTGTAACCACAATGATATTTGTATTGGGCTCACATTTCAGCTTCTTGTGCATTTTGGCCATTTTTTGGCCATTTGAAGTCATTCTACGTCTTGTAATATATTTTGTGCTCACAGCACCAGGGTAGCTAAAGCAGATGAATAAAGTTCTTTGTTAGTGAGCGTGATACATTCGCAAGCAAGCAATATGGGGAGGTAAAATATTCTTTATAATGATAAAGATATAGCATAGAAGCTGGTAATTGGGAATCTGGCTTTAAACTGATTGCTTTTAGTAATAAACATTATCCTTACTAACAGAAAGTTGTGCATTAAGTAAGCAGCAAGTCTCATAATGACAGCCAGGTGAGTCATCAAGAGTTGTTGATTGTTTTTGAATTTCCAATGGAGAAAGTTTTAGATGCATTTTATATTTCTACTGGTAATGAGAACATTCAAACACATTCATCTAATTAAACGCAAAATGATTCTGTTTTTTTATTCTTTACTTTTGTGAGCGAAATGCTAAGGAGTCCTCTGAACACAAGAAGGTGTTTATTTCTGTGTGCAGGGCTCAGATTTTGGTGGATGTTGAGAATAAACTTTCTACTGATCATGCTTATTATTCTCCTTTACGTTATAAAATGAAAGCAACAGCCAATAAAATATTTTACATGTGTCGGGTTGGGCCACAGGTTACAGGCCCCCGGTGCAGGGGCGTCTCTATGGCCTAGGAAGGTCAGGGGCGTCCCGGGCACCCCATGTGCTGCACGTAGCAAAATTTTCAGGTCGCGCCCCTTCCCATCCCAATTAAGCCACACCCACTAGGTACTTAATAGAACAGCAAAATGCACAGACAGACAGACACAAACATAGATACACAGCAAGATAGTGATGAACAGACAAAAGACAGAGAAATAGACAGATATAGAGATCAGAGTTGGACAGAGATTTACAAATAATGACACAAAGGCACAGTAAACTGACAATCCATTAATACTGGTAGCAATCTGGCCATGGAGACCATGTACCTTCTACTGACCTCTGCCCTACTATCTCTATCTGTCCCTCTCTCTGTATATCTATCTCTATCTGTCCCTCTCCAGGTATATCTATCTCTATCTGTCCCTCTCCAGGTATATCTATCTCTATAGTCCCTCTCTCTGTAATCTATCTCTATCTGTCCCTCTCTCTGTATATATAGATCTCTATCTGCCCTCTCTCTCTCTGTATATCTCTCTTCTATCTGTCCCTCTCTCTGTTATCTATCTCTATCTGCCTCTCTCACTCTCTGTATATCTATCTCTATCTGTCCTCTCTCTGTATATCTATCTCTATCTGTCCCTCTCTCTCTGTGTATATATATCTCTATCTGGTCCCCTCTCTCTGTATATCTATCTCTATCTTTCCTCTCTCTGATATCATCTCTATCTCCCCCTCTCTCTGTATATCTACCTCTCTTATCTGCTCTCTCCTCTCTGTATATCTATCTCTATCTGTCCCTCTCTCCTTATATCTTCTCATCTGTCCCTCTCTCTCTCTGTATATCTATCTCTATCTGTCCCTCTCTCTCTCTGTATATCTTACCTCTATCAGTGTCCCTTCTCTCTCTCTATCTCTCTCGTATATCTATCTCTATCTCGTAACCCTATCCTCTGTATATCTATCTCTATCTGTCCCTCTCTCTCTCTGTATATCTATCTCTATCTGTCCCTCTCTCTCTGTATATCTATCTCTATCTGTCCCTCTCTCTCTGTATATCTCTCTCTATCTGTCCCTCTCTCTCTTTATCTATCTCTATCTGCCCTCTCCTCTCTGTATACTCTATCTCTATCTGTCCCTCTCTCTCTGTATATCTATCTCTATCTGTCCCTCTCTCTGTATACTTATCTCTATCTGTCCCTCTCTCTGTATATCTTATCTCTATCTGTCCCTCTCTCTCTCCTTGTATATTTATCTTATCTGTCCCTCTCTCTTCTCTTGTATATCTACGGTATCTCTATCTGTCCCTCTCTCTCTGTATATCTATCTCTATCTGTCCCATTTCTCTCTCTGTATATCTATCTCTATCTGTCCCTCTCTCTGTATATCTACTCTATCTGTCCTACTCTCTGTATATCTATCTCTAGCTGTCCTCCTCTCTCTGTATATTATCTCTACTGTCCCTCTTCCTCTCGCTCTGTATATCTATCTCTATCTGTCCCTCTCTCTGTAATCTATCTCTATCGCCCCTCTCTCTGTATATCTATCTCTATTGTCCCTCTCTCTCTGTGTAATATATATCCTATCTGTCCCTCTCTCTCTGTATATCTATCTCTATCTGTCCCTCTCTCTGTATATCTATCTCTATCTGCCCCCTCACTCTCCTGTATATCTATTTCTATCTGTCCCTCTCTCTGTATATCTATCTCTATCTGTCCCTCTCTCTCCTCTGTATATCTATCTCTATCTGTCCCTCTCTCTCTTGTTATATCTATCTCTATCTGTCCCTCTCTCTCTCTGTATATCTATCTTATCTGTCCCTCTCTCTCTGTGTATATATATATCTATCTGTCCCTCTCTCTGTATATCTAACTATCTTCTTCTATTGTCCCTCTCTTCTTTATATCTTATCTCTATCTGTCCCTCTCTCTCTTGTATATCTATCTCTATCTGTCCCTCTCGCTCTGTATATCTATCTCATATCTGTCCCTCTCGCGTATATATCTCTATCTGTCCCTCTCTCTCTTGTATATATATCTCTATCTGTCCCTCTCTCTCGTATATCTATCTCTATCTGTCTATCTGTCCCTCTCCTGTATATATCATCTCTATCTTGTCCCTCTCTTCTGTATATCTATCTCTATCTGTCCCTCTCTCTGTATATATCTATATCTATCTGTCCCTCTCTCTCTCTGTATATCTATCTCATCTGTCCCCTCTCTCTCTGTATATCTATCTTATCTGTCCCTCTTCTCTGTTGTATTATCTCTATCTGTGTCCTCTCTCTTGTATATCTATCTCTATCTGTCCCCTCTCTCTGTATATCTATCTCTATCTGTCCCTCTCTCTGTATATTCTATCCTTTATCTGTCCCTCTCTCTCGTATATCTATCTCTTCTGTCCCTCCTCTCTCTGTATCTCTATCTCTATCTGTCCCTCTCTCTCTGTATATCTATCTCTATCTGTCCCTCTCGCTCTGTATTCCTATCTCTATCTGTCCCCTCTCTGTATATCTATCTCTATCTGCCTCCTCTCTCTGTATATTCTATCTCTATCTGTCCTCTTCTTTATCATCTCTACTGTCCCTCTCTCTGTATATCTATCTCTATCTTATCCATCTCTCTGTAATATCTATCTTCTATCTGTTCCTCTCCTCTGTATCATCTATCTCTATATGTCCACTCTCTCCTGTCTCTCTTTATCTTCTTATCTGTCCCTCTCTCTGTATACTTATCTATCTCTATCTGTCCTCTCTCTCTCTGTATATCTATCTCTATCTCTTCTGTCCCTCCTTTTTACTATCTACCGGTCCTCCCTCTCTTCTGTATATCTATCTATCTGTCCCTCTCGCTCTGTATATCACATCTCTATGCTGTCACTCTCTTGTATATCTATCTCTATCTGTCCCTCCTGTGTATATCTATCTCTACTGTCCCTCTCTCTCTCTGTATAATCTATCTCTATCTTCCCTCTCGCTCTGTATATCTATCTCTATCTGTCCCTCTCTCTGTATATCTATCTCTATCTGTCCCCTCTCTCTGTATATCTATCTCTATCTGTCCCTCTCTCTGTGATATACGTATCCTCTATTTGTACCCTCTCTCTGCATATCTATCTCTTATCTGTCCCTCTTCTGTATATCTATCTCTATCTGTCCCTCTCTCTCTCTGTATATCTATCTCTATCTGTCCCTCTCTCTCTCGTATATCTATCTCTATCTGTCTGTCCCCTCTCTCTCTCTCTCTGTATATCTCTGATCTGTCCCTCTCTCTGTAATCTATCTCTATCTGTCCCTCTCTCTCTCTCTCTCGTAAAAACCTGCTTACTACAGAACACCAAGGATAGAGTGCTTACTACAGAACACCCAGGATAGAGTGCTTACTACAGAACACCAAGGATAGACTGCTTACTGCAGAATACAAAGGATAGAATGGTGCTGTTATTTAATATAAGAAGTTTGATTTTGTGACCAACTACCTTGTCATTTCCAATCACAAGGTTGATATGGCAAGCCCAAAAGAAACAAAATGTTAGCGTGAACAAAACATGATTTATTAATTATTTATTACCCTTTGTGTACTAACTAATACACTGTGTGTATTATCGAAACCTTTAAAACGATCAAGGCAAGTGTTTCTCTGTGACATTCAAATAGGTTAGAAGATCTTTACGAGTGTAGCACAAACACAGAGAGGCCGAACTATTCGTGGCCATGTGTACGCTAGTGTTTTGCTTGTTCTGTTCTGTAGTGGTGTCTGGTTGCATTCAGTAATCCAGTATAATTGTCTCCAGCGAGGTGAACTTTAAATAAGAGAACAAGTGGCGAGATCAAAAGCCAATCGTTTTACTGTAAACAGCACAGAGCGAAGAGTAATTACGAGAGAAGAGTAATAACATTTGGTGAAGTGGATGGAGATGGTCACAGCAAAACCAACATACTGTAGCGATTTCAGTGAAGTGTTTTTTTCCCCTACTTATCCCGTACTTACTGTTCTCTAGTTAAAGATCTGAAGTAGATATTTATACGGACACTATAAATTAAAAAGGTGATCAAAAAAGTTTTTAAGTTGGCAGCAAGGACAAAAATCAAGTTAAGTTTTTGCAATTGATTTTTTTATACATATAAATAAGCTGACTATAAATTCTCTTTATAGGAATAGTGACCCATGTGTATATATATATATATATATATATATATATATATATATATATATATATAAACACACACACCCACACACACAAAAGGCTTAAATATTCTGTAAATGATATTGTTATAAGTTCCATCAGACCTGATGAATGTTGTGTTTTTATATAATGTTTATATAATGTTCAATCATTTCACACTTACCAGTAAAACATCGATTGTAGACCATTATCTGGCTGGGGAATGTTGTCAGGCTAGGACCTTTGGGGCAGTAAATGTTACTCATTTAATGTTTTTCAGATCAGTTGCATCTAGATTATAGATCAAGCTTTGAAAAACCAGATCTGATCATGTGCTGTGATGGCCTGGAAACCAACCCTACTGGATATATCTATAAACAAATCTGACCATATAGCAAAACCCCTTTGTTTGATTTGGTTATGGGGTAGGTCAGACAATCAGGTTGCAAAAAAAAAACCACATATTTGGTTTGAGACATAATGGTAGATTTCAACATCACATGCCAAGACCAATTTGACCAATTTGAGAGATAACATGTTAAACATCATTTTCAAGATGAAACAGGGTTGGTAGGGCACAGAGCTAGATTAATAATGCAATCCAAGTGGGTAGAACATAAATTCTCACTCAAACAGACTTAAAGGCATTCTCCTAGCTACTAACGTGTATATATTCACATATACCTTACAGTACATAGCTTGGGCTCCTTTAAATGTATCCTGCAATGAAGCAACCCTGATGGCTTTACCGTTTGTGTTGTGTGGCCATACATGTAATCAGTATTCAGATATTTGGATCGTTTACACTGACCCTTTTATGGAGCCAAGTGGTTTATATTTAGCCAACCTAAACAGCTTCTCTATATACAAGTTACTCTAAGCACAACATGTTGCTAGGAATGCTGGTAGGAACTCCATGTAGTTTCTGCTCTATAGATATGCATTGGTGTTTATAACTGGGCATTGTCCATTATTATAAACAAACAGACACTTTACATGTAATTATTATTAAGTTTAGTATATGACAACTTATATAACTACTGGAAAAAATATACTGTATCTGGATGTACAGGACACCTTCTCAGCTCCTGGCCTGGGTTAGCACTTAGTTCTGGGTGGTCAACCTTGTAGTTGGTAATACCACAAAGGTTTCCCTGTGCTATATATTTGCAGTAACCAATCAGATGTTAGAGTTTACTTTACTGGTTTACTTCATTTGGATAACATCTGATTGGATGCTGCAGATTAAAGTTGCGTACACGCCATGACATCTGATTGGATGTTGCAGATTAATATTTGTTTTACAGTGTCACATTTTATTGGCAGAGAAGACGAGGAAAGTTTTGCAGGGCGACTTATATTATGTGAAAAGGAGACAAAAGGAGCTTTGTACATTGGAAATAGAAGGTTTTCAATGACAAAGCTAGCCAAGCCTATATGGTACCCATGTAATTCCCTCTTCTCGGTTACCTTGCATGTCTACCTGTTCAAAGGTTGGCTGGTAATTGTGAATCAAATCTGATTCTTTTTCCATAAATTGACCCTGATTTTGTATTAGAACTCACATTGGTAAAAATGATTAGTAAGCAGCCTTCATTCTCCTCCATTCAGATGTAGCTGCGTGTGAATAGAAAAGGTTTCTCCTGTGAATGGATTTGCTAATGCAGCAATAATAATAATACAGGTTACTATAAAGCTCAGAGACCTTTTAACTTTGTGTGTCTCCTCTGTGGAAGGAAATTTATGTTAAGAAAAAATCAGTTAGAAAAGTATAAAAGAACACAGATATGGAGAGTTTTAATGTTTAAAGGAGAACTAATGTCTACTTCCATGTTCTTATTACCCTGGGAATTTGGTTTAAAGAAAAACTTTTAGGGGCATGTCCACCCTTTATGTCCATGAAGTTGCCTTTACCAACAATTCTTCTATCATTAGTTACACAGCCTGATGGCTTGCCAGCTGGTAGACGCCTCCTCTGCTGCTCTAATGTGTTAACTACATGTTACACAGCAGTAATGGGGCTCCTCCTCTGCAGCTCCAGGAAAGTCAGTGATTGGCCATGACAATAGGAAAAATAGGGAGCTGGGCCCCCCCTTGACTCCCATCCTCACCTTTGGGTATGCCCCTGCTTGTTAGATTTGAGCACACTTACTCTATTACATATCTGTTGTATTCAATTAGATCAACTGGACTTGAAGTTTAGTTCTTGAAGACGTTTCGCTAGTCATCCGACTGGCTTTCTCAATTTTTCAGAAGACTTTGTACAGAATCTGTGGCAATTATATACCTGGGAAATCCCATTCAGCATCACAGCCAAGTGTTTAAGCGTGATTGGATAGTGGCTAGAGGTGTTATAGGAACGCCCAGAGTAAGGTGTCAAAACAGTATTGTACATGGCAGACAGTTGGTGTCGAAGCTGTCGAAACCTTACTCTGGGCGTTCCTATAACACCTCTATCCACTATCCAATCACGCCCTTAACACTTGGCTGTGATATGCTAATCGGGATTTTTCCAGGGTATTAATTGCACAGATTCTTGTACAAGTCATTCTGAATTGAGAAAGCCAGTCGATGACTAGCGAAACGTCTTCAAGAACTACATTTCAAGTCCAGTTGATCTAATTGAATACAACAGATATACCATGACCTGGATGAATGAGAACCTTCACAAGCTTACTCTATTACAGTTGTGACAAAAGTGTATCTTCAAATTCCTATAAAGATTTGTATTAAAGGAATTTAGAAGAGTCACACATGTGAATATGGATAATTGTTATATTGTGCTTAAGGTTCAGCCTTCCGAAATCAAAGTCTGAGGTGGCCATACATTCAGCCTGCCAGCGGGGCCCTGAGAGGTGTCAGTACTTGTGGAGGCCCCCCCTTTGATTCTCATTTACTGCCCTGGTCTGGTATTGGTCGATGTTATGGGGCCATTTTTAACACAATAAGATGGCATGTTGCAGACAACACATCCTGATGCTACTGCAGTCACATATACAAGCATAAAAACTATCACCTTTATAATCCAGAGAAAATAAAGCTACTTGCTATTGTGAGTGTTTAATGGCTATGTGACAGTTCCATCAAAAGTTATGCAGCAATTAATATGAGGGTAATTAAATGTAAAAATTGTTGCTATTGGGATTTAACTGCAATTATCTACTTTTCTTCTTCTTTTTACCTTTATCCATTGCCCGCAGTAAAACTGATAATGCCAATGATATTTTTGTCAAGTGAGAAATTAATGGTAATTATTCAGGCGTGCTTTTGAACAATTGCACGCTGTGTTTCTACTCCATTTCTACTCCATGCTCTGGTAAGCTTAATAAATACTTTTAAATGTTTTACACACAGGTGCAAATTACAGTAGAAGCAAATAATAGTCTGATATTATCGCTGTAATTCCTTTTATAGAATATAGGAGACTTAAAGAAAGCATTATAATGGTTTGCTAAAACTACAGCTGATATCTGATACAAGTTCAGGACCTATAACAGGGATCTAACATTGGAACTTTAAAGCCTACTGCCAAGGGCTCTCTATAATGCAATATGAGCAAAATGCTCAGGGTGGCACCCCCCGCTAATATCTGAAGGCCGCAGAAGAGCAGAAGGAAATAAATCATGGGTGTGTGAACTTGTGCAAGCTCGCGGACCCACAATTTTTTCTTCTTAGCTCTGCGCTAACTGCCGCATTCATGCAGGCCCTGCTCTGATCGTCATAGGCTAAGTGGGGTAATTTTCTGTGTGAACAGAGCTGGGAACATCTTTTTTCGTGGGTGATCTGGGCATAGGGCATGTTATTGTACCTATCTGTGTGATCTGGCCATTAGGGCATCTTATATGTACCTACAGTATCTGTGTAAGCTGGGCATAAGCTTGTTGTACTGTATGTACCTATATGTTGTGAACTAGCATTAGGGCATGTTATATGTACCAGTCTGTGAGATTTGGGCATTAGGGCATAATATATGTACCTATCTGTGCAATCTGTTCATTGGAGCATGTTATATGTACCTATCTGGGTGAGCTGGACGTGAGGGCAACTTTGTTAGATAAGTTAGGGACCTGCTGAAAGATCTCTACCTTGAAGTGTGGCAGGCTTACAAATCTTTTAGAAAAAAATATTTTATTCTACAGGAATATGGTGTGGATAAATGCCTGTTTGGGAATTGTATAAATACGCCCATTCCTGGAAGCCACGCACCTTTAAACTAGTTAGGGTGTCGCATTTCATGGGGCCTAGTGATACATAGGGGCGGCATTCACAAGTTTTGCCTCAGGTGGCAAAAACCCTATAGACGCCCCTGCTACTTGCAGATCAAACTAAAAATAATCCTCTACAAATATATTGTAGCCTACACCTATGCTCCTTTGAATTAGAAGTGCAAAGGGTAAAAAATGAAAGATTAGAGGTGGAATTCTAGGCCAGGTTCTTATGGCCCCTACCCTAACCCTTCAAGAAATTCATCCCTAATTGTCAGGTCTTCCACAGGACCTTCTTATCGACCACACAAACCTAATATGGTCAAGGCTAGATAAATGTAATTTGACAGGGTCAGTAGACATTACTCCCAACAACCTATTTATCTAACAATGCCCTGTTTTAAAGGGAGGGAAGCGACTGCGAGACCCCCATGGTGGGGAAAACTAAGGTTTGTCTTCTCCTAAATTATTTAGTGATCTGATCAGAGATCGAAGCAATTTCAGGGAAAAGGCCTGTATGCATGCTAGATTGTTGGCCAAAATGTTTGATCTTTGGCCCTTCTGTGAAGAGTATCTAGCGTTCTAAAATGCAAGTTAAAGACCTGGCAAGGATACACAGTCAAGGTCTTATATAAATCAGCACAGAGAGGAAGATAAAGAATTCAAGTCCTTTGCAGGGACGAACTTTTAACGCTCCCCTAAGCCCTTCCAAGATGTGTTTATATTACTTTTCTGGCCCAAATGTAGAAAGATAGAGGCAGTGCAATAGGTTCCACTCGAATTGTATTCATATACTCTTAAAGGATATTTATCCCTGTTTATTATAAACTGAAATATTATCTGTAAAGTCATCTGAGAGCCACTATTTATGAACATTGTGCATAGTTATCATTTTTTACATGAGCCTAAGGGTAATGTTTACAAAATGGTAATAGAATAGATAGATATGTGAGATACAATGATGAGAAATAGTATCCTTTGCAAGACAGGATAAGGAGTTAGGTAGCTCCATGTTTCAGTGGGGTGGTAAGGAGCCAACAGGTCACCATCACCATTTTGTCTGGGAGGCTCAACAGACCTGGAAAAGTTGTTGGCTCTCTGAAACTTTGTTGTGGCCCGGAATTTAGTTCAGTTCAGGTCCCCAGAATGGGGCAATCCATGTATCCCCCACAGTCTTTCACCTGGGAATTCCAAATGCAGATTCTATTTTGAAAAAAATTTCTGCTCAAACTGTACACATCTGTATAACTGTTTGCACAGTGGAAATTATTCAAATCAAAGGGGAATATAAAATACTTTTTCTTGCTATTTTTTCTGTTTTTACATTAGGGATGATTACTAGAAAGGGGGGGGGTCACCAAATGTGTGACACACCAAAATGTGTCCATAAAATGTGTCCAGACCCTTAGCAAGGTCACAGCTGCATACATAGAGGAGCAACAGGCTTTGAAAATCAGAATAAGGACCTTGAACTGTAGGTGGCTTTGCTACATATAATTTATTAAGGTGTGATAGGTCCAACATTGAATCAGAGAAATAATTCTCACTGATATTTATTACTTATGAATGAAAAATGAGTATATTTTGTTGCAGTAAAATCCCACCTTTCAATAACAAGGTATCGCATTTCAGAAATCCCCCTCCTTCAATGAAGAGAATTAAGTAGTGCTTATTGTAGTGTATGTAGACACTCCCTAGTGAAGGTAAGCAAAAGATTCGCTTTGGCTCGCATACACTAACACACACCTACCACAATGTCCAAAAGAACTAATTAAGCCACTGTAATAAACACCATAACTAAAAGTGCTCCACGACAATGTAGTTCTTGTGTGCACACGTCCAAATTGGTCAATTAACTATGCCTGAGTGAAGACATATCTGTTGTATTCAATTAGATCAACTGGACTTGAAGTTTAGTTCTTGAAGACGTTTCGCTAGTCATCCGACTGGCTTTCTCAATTCAGAATGACTTGTACAAGAATCTGTGGCAATTATATACCCTGGAAAATCCCAATTAGCATATCATAGCCAGGTGTTAAGGGCGTGATTGGATAGTGGCTAAGAGGTGTTATAGGAACGCCCAGAGTAAGGTACCCTGGAAAATCCCAATTAGCATATCACAGCCAGGTGTTAAGGGCGTGATTGGATAGTGGCTAAGAGGTGTTATAGGAACGCCCAGAGTAAGGTGTCAAAACAGTATTGTACATGGCAGACAGTTGGTGTCGAACCCCCCCCCACCTCTATTTAGGCTTGGTTTCTTTGGAGTCTAGCGCGGCCGATGGTAACACACAGTCCCGAGCGTTCTCACATAGGAGAACGCTCGGGACTGTGTGTTTGCAGATCTTTGAAAGATGGCAGACAGGATCTTGCAGATCCTGTCTGTCATCTTTCAGAAATCTGTACAGTGTGTACCTAGCTTTAGCCAGTCACGCACACCAACAGAAGAGGATGGGAATGGCCCCACTATCTCTGCTGCCCTGCGCTGCTAACCGTTTTCACAGCGCATGCAATCACCATTTTTGGTGCGCATCACATGTGCCATCACAATATAAACTTTGTCGTTTATATTATTATTATTAAAAAAGTATTTATGGGGAATTGAACCTGTAACCTCATGGGCTGTATTAGCCTGCTGAGCTACTGTACCAAAGATAATGCAAAGAAAACAGCCACATTTAGAAACTTTATTTTTTGCTAGAAATGGAAGCAAAAAAAAAACAAAACAGCATTTTAGTATTGTTCCTGCAAAGCTGTCTACAATTCCGTCTGAAAATGAGTAACAAGTAGCTTTCAAAAGCTAAAGTTCCAATGCAAACTGATCCTGACTTGGTGCACACGTATCAATCCCCACCCCAAGGGATACGAAATAACAAGCAAGATGAGAGTCGCCCTCACTGAGTGCAATTTTCTCATCTTTTGTCTGCTTGCTTCCATATAGGCATGGAGACATTCGTATTACATGCAGGACTCTAGATCTCAACTAACTTGGGCCAGGGGTGCCCAACCCATCTAAAGGTCCTAATGCGCAGACACAAATTGTCACTAACTACAAATTGATTGCAATTAAAGGGCATGTCTATCCATTTTTTTTTTCTTTCTGTAGTGTAGGGCTCCCTCCTCCAGCCACAACCGCTATAGTTATTTGTCCAGAAAGTCCCCTGATCATTACTTACCTTGCCTCTCTCCTCCGACGTACTGTCACGGCCCTCTGCTTGCATGAAATTGCAAGCAGGGGGCCGGACCGGCAGCCGTGTCCGTGACGACTGAGAGGCAGCCAATCACATATGCGGCTTCCGGCTATCCAGAACGCAGTGGGAAACAGGTAATGTAAGTACAGTTCAGGGACTTTCTGGACAAATAACTATAGCGGTTGGGGCTGGGAGCCAAACACTGCAGAAAAGGTAATTAACACTAGGGGCAGAGGGAAAATGACAGAGATCGGGAGGGAGGGAAGGACGGCTGCTCTGAGCAAGCCAAAAACTTCTGAGAGGATGCCTCAGAGGCAGAAACAATTTCCCTCCCTACAAGGCTCCTGGTGGTCACTTTCTGGGACTTTGGAGGGACAGTAGTGGGGAGAATTTGGTTTTGGGGGTGGACATGCCCTTATTCTACATTTATAGTGACTCACAACGAATGCAGTTCATTTCAATTAGCAATCAATGCAGCCGCAAAAATGACATTACTACTGGAGGGCTGGCTGTGAACTGGAGGGCTTACTGCAACACTGAGTGATGGGGAGGGGAAGTGTCCCAGGGGTGTGTCCAGGATATCAACATTGATAGCATGGGATGTCTGTACTGTATAAAGCAGGTAAACAAATTACAATCATGTGAGCTTGCTTCTGTCCTGAGTTACAGTAGTTGTGGTTCTTTCCCTGTCTCTTCAGAGCTCCTATAAAGATATAAATATCTGCCTCAGGTTAGGTTGTGTGTTGGGCAATCACTCGATTCACCACCAGGTGACAGCACACAGGTCAGACTGCATACCCCCATTAACTTATACATGAATGAAAAGGGGTCAAACAAAGAGTAAGGGGTGGTTTGTAAAAGTTGGAAAGTAGCCTATAGTATATTTCTCATCAAAGTTTCATCAAAATTATCCCAGATGTTCGTAAATTTTTCTAGAACATACATACATTGACTTTTATATATAGATACATGCATATGGAGACAATGCTCATAAGGCTCTTTGAAGACTACATGGGCTGTTAATTGTACAACAACATGGAAGCCTTCTTGGTGACATGTCCATTACCAACAATTACCCACCCCAGTTCTATCTGATATATTCAGCACATTATTAGATGTATTATTAACCAGACATTTAAGCATAATTATTATCATTCTGGCAGAGTTAAGCTAGATACACACAGTACAGATCAGTGAAAGATGACAGAGAGGATCTGCAAGATCCTCTCTGTCATCTTTCAAAGATCTGCATACACACAGTCCCGAGCGTTCTCCCTATGAACATCATAGGGAGAACGCTCGGGACTGTGTGTTTCCATCGGCCGCGCTAGACTCCTCTATAGGTAGACAAGAGCGACTGATAGAAATTTTTGGTCTTTCCCTGAACGAGCGTTCGGCCGACCTGATCGTTCGGGAAATAAAGGTACACACAATACTGATAAAGCCCCGATACCGTCGGATCAGACGGTATCGGGGCTTTATCGTTACTGTGTGTACGCAGCTTAAGCTGACCCCTCTATGCTGAAGGCAATCAAGCCTGTGACTGCTGACATCACAACCAATAAATGATTGCTATTTCCCCTGCTGCCTCCACTGCACATGCTGAAGCTTATAAAAAGCTAAAAGCAGAGGGAGGAGCCATATACCTTTTGTTATAAAGGAATAGAACTTAAATATCTGGTTATAAATGCATATAATGAACTGGTAAAAATAGCAGTTATTAGCAGGAAACTAAGCAAATTCTCAAAATGTGAGAACTTAAATTGCAGCCACATATTAAAACTGTTGTTATGGCAGTTTCTTGCATAAGTTGTTGAATGATTTATATGTCTGCTTGATTTACACCTCTTTCCTTTAAAACCAAACACATGCAAAATCAGCATGCGGAAGGGCTTAGTATTTCTATTAGTTGCATTGATTTACCGGTATGTGGATCCATACAGCATGTATTTAATGACTTCTGAAAGCCTTCTGTTCTGTTTCAAAGGGAAGAACTGGCAATTCTAGTCGGATTACGCACCAACCTAGGCTCTTGTCTAGGGCCCAATTACTGCTGCAGAAACTGTAATATATTGATTTTTGACAGCAGACTTTAGTGCTGGGTACTTATATCCGATATGCATGGTGGGGTTAATTTTAAGACACCTTTTTATATCAACCTGGTATTCATACTTTGATTGTTTAAAAGATAAACGGCCTGGTGGCTCACTTATTACCACCACATATACTGTACAGAATGGGAACAAACTAGTCTCACCCTAGTCCCTAAAATGACATAGATTACTGTGGGTATGCTTTCTGCTAGTTCAAAACATGCCAGTTTAACTTTAATGACCTGCTCGCTTCCTCGCTCAACCAAGCAGAAATGACCATCAAAATGTTGAAAATAGGCAAATTAAAATCAGTGTCCGACAGTGGTATTGGGCCTGCCAAAAAATATAAAACCTTCTTTAGGAGCAGCCTGTCCAAGTTTCCTGGATGCAGAAAGCCTTAACCTTTCAGCACCTTAACCTTTTCAGTACCATTACTATTCAATCATAGAGACATTGATATGAAAAAGCACAAACGTGCTTATAAATATTGCTCTTTGGACTAACTACTGTAAATTGGATTAATTACCACCAATCTTAAATCTGCTTTTTTATCTTCTCTGACCTTCCTATACCTTGTTTTTTTAGCTCTGGGAGTTTTGCTTTTTAAAGAGGGCGGGGCATAGCTAGTCAGTAAAGAACTGCCAATCACCCAGCACCTCACCCTGGCACATTTCATGTAGAAACTATCCATTCTATAAAAGTAAAGCTTATTTCTCTGTCACTCCATGGCTTATTGATTCAGCATTAAGATCAGGAAAAGGAATAATCATTATCTGTTGTTCTGTGCCCTTTCTGTGTGTACAGATTACACCCAATGATGCAGTTAGCTCATGTTTGTTCTCTCTGTCTCCCAATGTAGCACTGTACCTAAGAAATCAATTCTAAGCCCCACGCACACAGCCCTACAAAACTCCTACAGCTAAAAGAAAATCTTGCTTGATCTAAGCAGTTGTTACAGCTGCCAGTGCTGTTCACCATCCCATTGCAAAGCAGTTTCACTTTCACTATAACACAAAATTACTGGGTGAATGCTATTGGCTGTAGTGGGGCACAGCTCATCTCCACTGCACATGCTCCACCCTCTATCTGTGCCTCATTTTTGAGAGGGGGTGGATACAGAAAGAAAAAGACATGCATAATAATTAGGAGTGAGCTGAACAGGGCATGAGGAGATCTAGTGACAGGAAGCACTGAGAGCAAAAGGGGATCAAGTTCCTGACAGCACTAAAAATATAGAAATGGATAAAGGCAAGTAATTTTTTTCAGTTAAGTGTCCCTTTAAGCATTTTTAGGCAGGACAGTTAATATTTCTTAAGATTTTTAGCAAATGGGTCGGAATAGAGATTTGTTTTATTAATCCATCTTATACCTTATAAATCTTGGATATGTTTCCCTAATCTCTGAAACAAATCGCACTATAAACATTTAGCCCAAGTAAATGTCAGGATAAGAATAACATGGTGTAAAAGAAAATATAGTTATCTATGGGTATATTGTAAAAGGCAGATAAAGCTTTCTAAAAATATTAAACGTAAGTAAAATTGTCAGAGAACGATGGTAAATACTTACCCGATCACTAGCTCTTCTGCTGTGTACTCTGACAGGACCCGACGGACTCTGTTTTCTATGCGCATCGCACTTGCTCATAAAAGACAGAGTGCATCGGGACCTGTCAGAGGATGCGGCAGAGAAGCGATCGATCAGGTAATACAAATGATATTGGTAGGTAGGAATTATCCATCCTACTTCGCTGCCCCAGGTACTTATTATTATAACTGTTTTTTTTTTTACTTTTTATGTATGTATGTATGTAGGGTGCACATGTCCTTTAAATAGATAACTATTGAGAAATGTTTCACATTGTTATCCTCCACCTGCAGCTCTGCACAATTTTGTTTCTGTATGTGTAACTATTAAAGGAACACTAAACTCATTTTTTTAAGTATATTCCATCTGTTTCTATCACTCACAGGGAGGTGAGAATGCATATTCCCACCTCCCTGTGAATAATAGTATGCTCGGGGGAACACTGGAACTTACCTTACTGCCGCTCCACTCGCAGCTGCTTCTGCAATGACAGCTGTGCTGTCCCGATCGCATGCCTATCTTTTGATCTTTTGTATTGGTGTGCATGCGCCTAAGATAGGGCGCTTGGTCGAAACACCGCAGCTGTCAGTGCAGAAGCAGCTGCTAGTGGAGCGGTGGTAAGGTAAGATCCAGTGTCCCCGAGCATCCTATTTTTCACAGGGAGGTGGAAATAAGCGTTCTTACCTCCTTGTGAATAATAGAAAGGGATGGAATATACTTACAAAAACGGGGTTATGTTGTTTAGTGTTCCTTTAAAGGAGAATCAAACCTGCCTTCCTCGCTCTTCTCCATTTAAAGGAGAATCAAACCTGTCTTCCTCGCTCTTCTCCATTTAAAGCACCCTGGGTGAGGACCTGGGAAGTCTCAGATATAATTACTGAAACTTCCCTTAGCCGCTGTGAGAAATATTTTTACTTCTCACGGCCGGCTGTGATCTGTCCAATAGGAGGACATGCTCCTTGCGTGGTGCATCTTCCCATTAAACTTGTCACTGACAGACTGAGGGTCAGTGTTAGACAGGAGCGGCAAGAGAAAATGCAGGTAAGTACGGTATATCAGGAGATAGAGACTCTACCATGGGGTGACATCTACCTGGGTACATTTAAGGGGAGGGGGGTGATTGTCTTTTAAAGGAGGATGTTGGAAGGTATGATTCCCTTGGTAGTGCCTAAAGGCCAATAGGGGTATAGCTGTGACCCACATACCTTCTTAGTACATTCTGGGGTCATACATAGGCCCAAGGTGATATACAATTTAATGAATGAAATACAATCCCTGTCTCTTGCTGACTCTCTCTCTATAAATGACCAGACTAAAACCAATCACACCACTCCCTGAGGTTTACCCTGCACTTCCCAGAACACACCAACAGCAGCTCTGCACAAACTTCTTCCTCCCTGAGACGGCACAGCCAATCAAAAGCGAGTCCTTATGCGGTGCAGCGATTGGCTGGCGTCCCCACCAATGGGAAGGCGCTTTTGTTTAGAAACTACGGCGAGCCAGGTGGTTCAGTGAAGTCTTTGCGCGATCCGCTATACAGTAGGGGAGAGATGGCAGTGCGGCTCTGTAGACTGTTCCTCCTCTGTCCCCTGCTTCTGTCTGTACAGGGGGGAAAGTATTCCAGAGACGCCAATGAGAACCGGTCGGACCGGGAAAACGTCGAGTTCAGGATAAGGAAGTTGGACCAGATGTGGGAGAAAGCCCAGAGGGTGAGTTTCCTTCGGGACCATTTTGTGCTCAGTGTTATTTAACCTAACATACCATCTAACCCAGTCATAACGGGCCTTTGTACTCCACTTGTGTAGAAATGACAACTCCCAGCATGCACTAGATACAGAATGCTTTTAAGGCATGCTTGGAGTTGTAGTTTCCAAAACATGGAGTACCAAGGTCCATCACTGATTGTAACCTAACTAGTCTGCATTGTGTATGGGGGAGGTTATTCAAGTTGCTGCATTCGTGTTTATGGTCATATAAATAAAAGCTGAAATGATTATCATTTCCATAACTAATCAAATAGAACAGGACACCTGTTAGAGGGGAAGTTCAGTACAAATATATGTACTTTTAATAAAAAAAGCAGTATTTTTTCATCCCAATGACCTTAATCTGCCCATTCAGCATTTTGTCTGTGTATAAATAAATGCTTCAGAATTACTGACTCCCTGTTTGCAGGACCCCTAGTAGAGACTGTTATGGTCGTGCCCTTGACCCAGCGCCTGGGTTGATGCAGTTGCTCAGTAGAGATCTGAGCATCTTTGACTCATCCAACAGCCAATCAGTAGAAATTACTGTCAGGAACATTCCAAGGATGTGGATCCTGGGAAGGAGAAGGACTGTTACAGAACCTGAAATGTCAGCTTGCAAATGTCAACAGCAGGAATAGTAAAGTGTATGAAATCAACAGATTTTTCAAAATGGAAGAGAATATGTAAAATAACTAGGTATGCATAATATAAACTAATAATTTTAAAAATTATATTTTCCACTGAACTCTCCCATTAAACACACATGACAGTTTGGGTTTAATACATTTTATGCAATTAGAGCAGCACTTCTAATACCATATTTGAAGAGCATCTCATAATAGTCAGGTGATCTGGTAGCCCTGTTATCCAAAAGTGGTATCACCATGGTGCAATATTAATTCATGGTAGGTGTACTATATTGCATTTTACCTGGTAAAGGGTAACTCTGCCCATGTAGCTATGAAAGCAAAGGATGTTTTCTGTTTGGATTGTGCACAGATTATACACTGTTCATATGCTCATTGCAATTGTAGACAGTGAGCCAATCTAAAAGTTGCCAGTGGATACACTTGTCTCCTGCATCACATATACTAGATATTCTCTGGCTTCTTGGCAGGCGGTGTGTATCTCATAAGTGGTGCAGAAACTTTACTCATTGGCTTTCTAACTCTACTTTAATTATAGAATAGTCATTTATAGTTTTATATTTGGTACAGTTTCCCTTTAAAATAAGTTGTGGTGTATTGCTCTGGGCATTTAGCCTTTATAAATGCTAAATGTTGATAGGGGTATCTAGTTAGGATGTTAGGATGTTCTTACTTGCCTTACGTTATAAGATTTTTTATTTCATTATTCTAAACCTGCAACTAAAACTATGTTTTTGCTGTATGCATTTGCACAAACACTATCCAGTTCTATTCGTTAAGAGCCACAATACTGTTCTTCTGACTTAAACATATTCTAACTGATTTGGGGCAATTTAAAAACATTAAGGTTTGGGCCACACTACGAACGTGCATTATCGTGCATTTGCACTGTGATTTTCCCTATAATCTGTTATCGGATTCACAATAATGTGTTGTAACATATAACAATAAATTATCACACACACTTCAAAAACAAATAGCAGAACAGCGCATAAAGTTCAGACGTTAACTGAAAACCGTGAGAATCACACCAGTGTGGCCTAGAACTTTTTTAAGATCGGCACCTGCGTTTATTTTGAAACCTTAACGCATGCAGCTGGTTTTATATTGTGATTTCATCGGTTTTACTTGAGAACTTTAACGTTGACTAAAAAGCTGGCGCTTAAAGCATGCAGCCTTTAATAGTAAAAAATTCACCTTGGAATACCATTGGGCGGTCTCTTTTCAGTAGCATCTGCACAATATGTAGCTGTAATCATGTGCTTGAAAACATTTGCTTAATTCTTGAGAATTTAAATGATCAGAAACTTTAAGATATATCTGTTGTATTCAATTAGATCAACTGGACTTGAAGTTTAGTTCTTGAAGACGTTTTGCTAGTCATCCGACTGGCTTTCTTAATTCAGAATGACTTGTGCAAGAATCTGTGGCAATTATGTATCCTGGAAAATCCCAATTAGCATATCACAGCCAGGTGTTAAGGGTGTGATTGGATAGTGGCTAAGAGGTGTTATAGGAACGTCCAGAGTAAGCTTGTGAAGGTTCTCATTCCAGAGTAAGGTGTCAAAACAGCATTGTACATGGCAGACAGTTGGTGTCGAACCCCCCCCCCCCACCTCTATTTAGGCTTGGTTTCTTTATTTTCACATAAATGGTCTCTGTTAAAGGAGGCCATTTATGTGAAAATAAAGAAACCAAGCCTAAATAGAGGTGGGGGGGTTCGACACCAACTGTCTGCTGTTTTGACACCATACTCTGGGCGTTCCTATAACACCTCTTAGCCACTATCCAATCACGCCCTTAACACTTAATTGCCACAGATTCTTGTACAAGTCATTGTGAATTGAGAAAGCCAGTCGGATGACTAGCGAAATGTCTTCAAGAACTAAACTTCAAGTCCAGTTGATCTAATTGAATACAACAGATATACCATGACCTGGATGAATGAGAACCTTCACAAGCTTACTCTATTACAGTTGTTGACAAAATGTGTATCTTCTAAATTCCTATAAAGATTTGTATTAAAGGGAATTTAGAAGAGTCACACATGTGAAATGATGATAATTGTTATATTGCGTAAGGTTCAGCCTTCCGAAATCAAAGTCTGAGGTGGCCATACATTCAGCCTGCCAGCGGGGCCCTGGAAGGTGTCAGTACATTGTGGAGGCCCCCCCTTTGATTCTCATTTACTGCCCTGGTCTGGTATTGGTCGATGTTATGGGGCCATTTTTTAACACAATGAAGATGGCAATGTTGCAGACACACATCCCTGATGCTACTGCAGCACATATACAGCAATAAAAACTATCACCTTTATAAATACAGAGAAAATAAAGCTACTTGCTATTGAGATGTTTAATGGCTATGTGACAGTATCCATCAAAAGTTATGCAGCAATTAATATGAGGGTAATTAAATGTAAAAATTGTTGCTATTGGGATTTAACTGCAATTATCTACTTTTCTTCCTTTTTACCTTTATCCATTGCCCGCAGTAAAACTGAATATGCCAATGAGATATTTTGTCAAGTGAGAAATTAATGGTAAAGTATTCATGCGTGCTTTTGAACAATTGCACGCTGTGTTTCTACTCCATTTCTACTCCATGCTCTGTAAGCTTAATAAAATACTTTTAAAATGTTTTACACACAGGTGCAAATTACAGTAGAAGCAAAATAATAGTCTGATATTATCGCTGTAATTCCTATTTATAGAATATAGGAGACTTAAAGAAAGCATTATAATGGTTTGCTAAAACTACAGCTGATATTCTGATACAAGGTTCACGGACCTATAACAGGGATCTAACATTGGAACTTTAAAGCCTACTTGCCAAGGGGCTCTCTATAATGAGGCAATATGAGCAAAATGCTCAGGGTGGCACCCCCCGCTAAATATCTGAGAGGCCGCAGGAAGAGCAGAAGGAAAATAAAATCATGGGTGTGTGAACTTGTGCAAGCTCGCGGACCCACAATTTTTTCTTCTTAGCTCTGCGCTAACTGCCGCATTCATGCAGGCCCTGCTCTGATCGTCATAGGCTAAGTGGGGTAATTTTCTGTGTGAACAGAGCTGGGAACATCTTATTTTTCGTGGGTGATCTGGGCATTAGGGCATGTTATATGTACCTATCTGTGTGATCTGGCCATTAGGGCATCTTATATGTACCTACAGTATCTGTGTAAGCTGGGCAATAAGGCTTGTTGTACTGTATGTACCTATATGTGTGAACTAAGCATTAGGGCATGTTATATGTACCAGTCTGTGAGATTTGGGCATTAGGGCATAATATATGTACCTATCTGTGCAATCTGTTCATTGGAGCATGTTATATGTACCTATCTGTGTGAGCTGGACGTGAGGGCAACTTTGTTAGATAAGTTAGGGACCTGCTGAAAGAATCTACCTTGAAGTGGTGGCAGGCTTACAAATCTTTTAGAAAAAAATATTTTATTCTACAGGAATTATGGTGTGGATAAATGCCTGTTTGGGGAATTGTATAAATACGCCCATTCCTGGAAGCCACGCACCTTTAAACCTAGTTAGGGTGTCGCATTTCATGGGGCCTAGTGATACATAGGGGCGGCATTCACAAGTTTGCCTCAGGTGGCAAAAACCCTATAGACGCCCCTGCTACTTGCAGATCAAACTAAAAATAATCCTCTACAAATATATTGTAGCCTACACCTATGCTCCTTTGAATTAGAAGTGCAAAGGGTAAAAAATGAAAAGATTAGAGGTGGAATTCTAGGTCCAGGTTCTTATGCCCCTACCCTAACCCTTCAAGAAATTCATCCCTAATTGTCAGGTCTTCCACAGGACCTTCTTATCGACCACACAAACCTAATATGGTCAAGGCTAGATAAATGTAATTTGACAGGGTCAGTAGACATTACTCCCAACAACCTATTTATCTAACAAGTGGCCCTGTTTTAAAGGGAGGGAAGCGACTGCGAGACCCCCATGGTGGGGAAAAACTAAGGTTGTCTTCTCCTAAATTATTTAGTGATCTGATCAGAGATCGAAGCAATGTCAGGGAAAGGCTGTATGCATGCTAGATTGTTGGCCAAAATGTTTGATCTTTGGCCGCTTCTGTGAAGAAGTATCTAGCGTGTCTAAAATGCAAGTTAAAGACCTGGCAAGGATACACAGTCAAGGTCTGATAGTAAATCAGCACAGAGAGGAAGATAAAGAATTCAAGTCCTTTGCAGGGAAGACCTTTTAACAGCTCCCCTAAGCCCTTCCAAGATGTGTTTATATTACTTTCTGGCCCAAATGTAGAAAGATAGAGGCAGTGCAATAGGTTCCATCGAATTGTATTCATATACTGCTTAAAGGATATTTATCCCTGTTTATTAATAACTGAAATATTATCTGTAAAGTCATCTGAGAGCCACTATTTATGAACATTGTGCATAGTTATCATTTTTTACATGAGCCTAAGGGTAATGTTTACAAAATGGTAATAGAATAGATAGAATATGTGAGATACAATGATGAGAAATAGGTATCCTTTGCAAGACAGGATAAGGAGTTAGGTAGCTCCATGTTTCAGTGGGGTGGTAAAGGAGCCAAACATAGGTCACCATCACCATTTTGTCTGGGAGGCTCAACAGACCTGGAAAAGTTGTTGGCTCTCTGAAACTTTGTTGTGGGCCCTGGAAGTTTAGTTCAGTTCAGGTCCCCAGAATGGGGCAATCCATGTATCCCCCACAGTCTTTCACCTGGGAATTCCAAATGCAGGATTCTATTTTGAAAAAATATTTCTGCTCAAACTGTACACATCTGTTATAACTGTTTGCACAGTGGAAATTATTCAAATCAAAGGGAATATAAAATACTTTTCTTTGCTATTTTTTCTGTTTTTACATTAGGGATGATTACTAGAAAGGGGGGGGGTCACCAAATGTGTGACACCAAAATGTGTCCATAAAATGTGTCCAGACCCTTAGCAAGGTCACAGCTGGCATACATAGAGGAGCAGACAGGCTTTGAAAATCAGAAATAGGACCTTGAACTGTAGGTGGCTTTGCTACATAATAATTTATTGAAGGTGTGAATAGGTCCAACATTGAATCAGAGAGAAATAATTCTCACTGATGATTTATTACCTTATGAATGAAAAATGAGTATATTTTGTTGCAGTTAAAATCCCACCTTTCAATAACAAGGTATCGCATTTCAGAAATCCCCCTCCTTCAATGAAGAGAATTAAGTAGTGCTTATTGTAGTGTATGTAGACACTCCCTAGTGAAGGTAAGCAAAAGATCGCTTTGGCTCGCATACACTAACACACACCTACCACAATGTCCAGAATAGAACTAATTAAGCCACTGTAATAAACACCATAACTAAAAGAGTGCTCACGAAAAGTGTTAATGAACTTTATCCAAGGATAAAAAAAACAGGTTTTGGTACTATGTTCTTGGTGTAGCCCTTTTAAGGTCAAGTTTGCAAGAATGGTTTATAGACTGTAGAAATCCTTGGCCATATGTCTTTGAATATGGTCAATTAATGACCAGGCCAAACAAGCAGAAGTTGACCACACATGGTTGGTCAGGATTAGATTGAGTCTTTGAGATCCTGAGCTTTGATAGGCACTAGGCAATGACGAAGGCCCAATACACATGAAGAGGCTAGCCAACGCAATGTTACATTGACAGTTTATTACAACCTGCCCTGTCTCAGAGGACTGTGGAAAAATATGAATTGGGAAATACAATCCTTTTGGCTCCATGCTTGATGCTATTACCAGACAGTTCTCTCATACACATCACCTTTGACCATCCATATCTGAGCGTGGACTGTGAATCAACACTGAATCGACTATTTAAACATCTGAAACCCACCTTAGGA
The DNA here is from genome assembly GCA_019447015.1 of Hymenochirus boettgeri. Lineage (NCBI taxonomy): Eukaryota > Metazoa > Chordata > Amphibia > Anura > Pipidae > Hymenochirus > Hymenochirus boettgeri. The sequence continues at coordinate 44,370,909 of CM033469.1, read as the reverse complement.
TGGGATCGCTATGACAATACATTTATTCATTGAACATTAGTGTCCCATAATCTGTTTTATATTCATAGCCTGCCTAGTTCAGTTAAACTAAAAACAAAAAGGTCCGCAAGCTAAACATTATTGGTATGAGAGGCCTATAGTGTACGCCCATCACTGCCATCAAATAATTCTTACTTATCAATGCAAATTGTTTAGTATCTTTTTACATTGGCAAAATAAGTTCCAAACTGTTCTATTCTTAGCTTAGCTAAACAAGAAAGGGTAAGTCATGTAGCAACACACACACCTCAGAGAGTACATGCTGCTTAAATGTATTTATTTATAGATTGAAACAAGGCAAAGTAATCTTTTTCAGTGTACATACCATTTAAGCTGGCCATACAAACACACCCAATCATTTTGCGATCAACAAATGTATTATCAATCATAATTGTGATCACAAACATGATCAGGCCAGGAAACATTGAGGGAGAGATTTTTTGTATGTATTATATTTTTGGTCTCTAGTTGTACTTTAATATGGATGTACAACAGCCCAATTTTCTATATATTGTGTGTTACATTGAAGGTTTGACCAAGCCTTCTGGGAAATTGTACTCCACCCAGAGTTAAACTAGAGAGTCAGCTTCAAGCATCCAGGCCACACAGGAGAAGCTGTCAGCTCATGTAGCCAAACAGGCAAGTACCAGTAGGTTAGGACCCAGTTAAAGAAAGCAACCTTGACGTGGTGACTTGGCTTAAAATAATTTGGCCAACTTATTGAACTAATTGCTTATATTTATCCAGGGTTTAGCAGACTGTTTGTAGTAGCAACCTTATGGAGGTAGCCAATATCCAATTAGAATTGTTTGTGCACTAGAATTCTATTTTTTGTATGAAACATTGAGGGGATCACAAAGGTAAAACTGCTGTTTCACTCGACATTACAATTGATTGAAATTCACGTATTCACGGATCAAATGTTTAATCAGTATAATATAGAGGCAGTGTATGGCCAGCTTTAGTCTACTATTATTATTATTATTATTGATTTATATAGTGCCAACATCTTCTGTGGCGCTTTACTATTACATAGTAATACATTACATACAGGATAATACATTTTATACAAAGTCATACACATTACATACACAGGTAATACATAATATAAGCACAGGAAAGAGGGCTGGAATCGGAATGCTGTAAATAGAATGGCAGTGGAGTGTGAAAGGCATTTCAGATCAGGTTGGATCAGCGAGAGGGGTAATGTCTAGGCTAGCTTATAAGCTTGCTTGAAGAGGTGGGTTTAAGGTTACGTTTGAAGGTGTTAAGGGATGGTGAGTGATGGACAGACGGAAGAAAGGAGTTCCAGAGCAGAGGGGCAGCACAAGCAAAGTCCTGAATACGGACATGGGAAGAGGTGACAAGGGTGGATGAGAGGAGGAGATAATTTGAGGAGCGGAGGTTGCGTCTGGGACGGTATCGGTGGATCAGCTCTGATATATGGAGGGGCTGTGTTGGATAGTGCTTTATAGGATAAGGTAAGCAGTTTGAATTGGATCCTTTGTGTAATGGGCAGCCAGTGGAGGGTACTGACAGAGAGGAGAGAAATTAATGAGCTGGGCAGCAACATTGAGGATGGATTGAAGCGGTGCCAGGCGCTTGTTTGGTAAACCACATAGGAATGTGTTGCAGTAGTCTAGCTGGGATATGATTAGGGCATGGACTAGGATTTTTGTAGCTTCTTTCTAAAGAAAGGGACGAATGCGGGAGATGTTTTTGTGTTGGAGCTGACAGGAGTTGGCAAGCAAACTGACATGGGGTTTGAAGTAAAGATTGGAATCTAGCCATATTCCTAGGCAATGGACACGAGTAGATGGGGATTTCGGTGTGTTGTTAATATTAATAGTGAGACTAGGGAGGGGAACAGATTGTGAGGGTGGGAAAAAGACAAGTTCAGTCTTGTCTATGTTGAGTTTGAGGAAGCGGGAGGACATTAAGGCAGAGATGGCACTAAGGCAGTCAGGGACCTGGGATGTTAGTGAAGAGAGATCTGGGGCAGAGATGTAAATTTGTGTATTATTCACATACAGGTGATACTGAAATGCAAATGAACTAATGAGTCATCCAAGGCCATAGGTGTAAATGGAGAAAAGAAGAGGAACAAGTAATGAGCCTTGCGGGACCCCCACAGGGAGGGGGCAAGGGGTGAAGCTAATTCCAGAGTGGAAAACTAAAGGTCCTACCAGAGAGATAGGAGGATAGCCAAGAAAATGCCTGGGTCAGGGTCAGGGTCTGAAGAAGTAGAGGGTGATCAACAGTATCAGAAGCAGAGGACAGATCATGAAGAAGTGAGCCAAAAGTAGTGGCCCTTAGATTTAGTCTAACAACTGGTCGCTGCTAAGTCACATGACAAATATTTCATCCAAATTACTGGCCATGTAAAAACATTGAACTCTTAGAAACTCTAGAAAAAAATCCATGAACTATTGTTGGTTGTTCTAATACAGTCAAAATATAGAAATGATAACAACCCAAGGTGTCTAGGACAATATCCTACTGCTAGGTTATATGAACATGAAAATGCAACCCAACTCCAGAGGGTTTCTGTGACCATTTATGGTGTTGGTCCTTGGACATCTCTGTCTCTACTCGATCACCCTGATGGGATGGCAATCGAAGGAGAAATAAAGCAAAAATAAAATTGAATGGATTCTATAACTAGCCAATAGCTATAAATCTTTCCTCTGAAATCAGCAACACTAAATAAAAAATATCCCCAGTTTGCATGTTGCCATCTTGATGTCAGCCATATGCTTGTAAACTCACTGCCAGGGTGCCACAATCCAGTTATTCTATAATAGTGTAACAGTTTGCGTGACCTGTGCTGTGAGACAGACCTGGAATGGAATACTGGGCAGCTATTTTTTATGTGTGGAAGATTCTTAGCCTGTTACGTTTATTTTAGGCCTGAGCGGCAGGACATATCACCATCTGTTGCCTGTGGGCTGACTGAGTGGCAGTGGTCAGCTAACCATTTTATATTATCTGTCATGATTGTGTACGATAGCTACTTACAATCCAACTTACAGTTGCCCGGGTTTTTAAAAAGTCGCCCGTGCAATCAATTTAATATTTAATATTGTGCCTTTGTCATGCCATTAAAGTCGTGTAGTCAAACGAGATATTGAACCCCCCGCAAACTTGAACATTCTAAATTTTCTACATACAGTACGTACCAACCCGCGGTTCTTTTCTAAAGATAGAGGTATTTAAAAAGTTTACTGCATCCCATCTCACACATAGTATTGTTAATGATGACATGTGAAGTATTTAACACACATGTCCCAAGGGGGAAACTGTGCCAGCCGAATGCCACAGTCTGAATTATGGCTCATTAAAGTGCATGTCCCTACCCGATGCGGGACTTTTTGCAATCAACATTACAAAATATACTACCAGTAGTAACAGCGCAAAATGTTTGTATCCATGGTGACATGTGGTTTTCTCTTATAGATATCGCTGGACTGCTGATAAAAATGAGTTTGCTCTGGGGATCTGATTCAGCAGCTGTACGCAGGGTAAGGGGCACAAGTGTAAACAATCTCGGAAACACTACCCCCAAGTAATAGTAGGTGGCTTTATTATCACGGTGTCTTTCAAGGGCAGTCTCAGAAATAACTGGGAACATTCCCTTTATACCCTGCAGACTGCCCTTGGGAATTGAAAGACCACTGTGACTGTTAATATTTTTGCTATTCTGGTTATTTGTGAAACTAGATTCTTGACAAGTTCTAACCAGGGATCCAAACCTGTTTACTGATAGCAAAATTGATTTGCATCTCCTCTGCCAGGTTATGTGGATAGGTAGGCATGGGCCGTCCTGTCCCAAACTCCACTCATTTCAGAATAAAGGAGGCAGTTTGGGAAACGGAGAGGGATCCTAGGGCCATATTTATATAGAGCAATTTAGCGATACCTCACTTTATCGGTAATGTGCAACAGCGGCCATACATTTACGCCAAACGTTCGTTAACTAACAAACGTTCAGTCGTAGAATACTATGCAGTAGTAAACTACCACAATGGTATTCTATGGGGAGCGTAAATCTACGAGCGTGTTTTCATAGGTTTACGATCGATCGGTAATTTAAGATAGTAATCGATAATTAATTATTAAATGATCATTAAACCGATCGGAAATTAAAGATCAGTTTAACAATTGATAAACCTTTTATCGATAAAAGGCGATACTGCGCCTTTATGAATATGGCCCCTAGAATCTAAAAAGAAAACTAGTACAGCTAGGAGCTATGTATCCAGCTTTTCTAAAGGCTTTAACTAAACTTGTTATGTCCTTACAAAAACAGAAAGCCAACACACAAAAGAAAAGGTATTTTCACAGAATTGTGACTTACAGTATCCACATCTTGTTCCTCCCTCGAAGACAAAACCATTTGCCACAGCTCCATAACGGCGCAGGTCTGATAACTTCCACTGCCCCATAACCACCGGGGGGATGTCTCTGGCGAGAACTAATATATCATTACACAAATGAAGTGTGGCAGGTCCACTTTCCAGCTTGGTGCCAGGTAACACCCCAACATGAAATCTGTGAACTAAGGTCAAATTTGGTACAATTAGGGCCTTTGGTTATCATCACAGAAAAGGATAGATAAAATAGCTATGCGTTGAATACAAGTGTTTACTATAGAAAACAAAAGCAAAATGTATCACTATCATGTGACCACAGCTGAAAAAAATAAAAGCTAAAGTAACAGGACTAAAGAACCCTACCATGCCGACACTATAGTGACCATTTTGAATTACTGCAAAACCCACACTACCTGATGTCAGGTTATCATGGGCTTGGCATTAATTTCTGGCTGGCCGCGCCATTTCCAAAAGTTTTAGAAATAGTGCAGCGTAGCCTATTCAATATAGGTTGAGTTATGTTTTGAACAATGTAGGGTCCAGGCACACTCTGACGAAAATGTTTTTTGTGATGCAGAAATAAAAAGAATCACCCGATTACAGTGTGCACCCTAGTCATTTTGTTGCTTGAGTTAAGTTTTGCTTGTCTTGTAGCACAAAACTTAACGCCGATTGACTGCAGGCATACGGGACAGGAAGAAAAAGTGACCGGGATCCCGTGATGCAGTAAGTCTCACGGGGGAGTTTAAAGCATTGTGGGATCGTGGTCAGGTAAGACATAACTTTTTTTTTAACTAGATCGTCCCATAGAGATCTAATACAGCTTCAAAGTATGCAACAAAGATAACCAAACAGCAAAAATAACTGTATTAAATAAATAATTACTGTAATTTTTACATGGTCATAAAACCTCTAATATACTATATAAACTTAGCTTAGTTATGCCATCAGTGTCACATGACTTATTAAATCTTGTCTGTTTCAGGAAATAATGTCCTTTCCAATATAAGGATATTACAAATACAAATAAGGAACAGAGACTTCTGAGTAATTTCCATGCCCTTAAGGCAATGCTATACCTTCTAACAGGCTTTACCAGCATCCCATAATCAAAACATCTCCGTTCCTTATTAGCATATGTGAGGGGGGAGCTCTATAGCCTTAAAATATTTAATTTGTCTCATCTTTATCTATAATTCAATACATTTAAGTAGCAATTACTCTGAGGTGTGTGTGTTGCTGCATGCCTTTAATACAGAACTTGTTTTGCTCTGGTTCTCTTAACCAACTCCTACTTTCCTCACACCAGACTTTTTTTAAACTGAGCATGCTCGGCAATCACTATCATCTTGCATCATCAACAAAATAATGCTACAGTGATAGTTGGGAAGAATTATAGATTCCAGTGATGGGCTATTTAAAAAAAATCTAATTTTCCAGTGTAAACTCTCCCTATTGTATTTGATTCCTTAAAGATGTTACAGAAATACAGCATTATAACGTTTCTCTTTCTTCCCAGTGGACAGGGCCCCTGGTGCCTGCTCCACCTCCGGTTTTATGGTCTGGGCATGCTCAGTGTGCTTCATCTAGAGAGAGAGAGAGAGAGAGAGAGCAGCTCTCCTATCAGCTAATTTGTAAGCAAAACTCCAAGTCTACTTGCCACCATCATTAACCTGAACAAAATATTAAACACATTATTCACCTTCTCCCAGGCTGTAACGGATCCGTACATCCCAAGCATTCATAATGTCTTTGTTATCAAATCCCAGCATCACAACCTGCGAGAAACAGATGATGGCGAGCGTTTGGCTCATTCCCTCATACGAAATCCCTGGATCCAGGCCACAGATATCTTCCAGCGTCACACTGTTCTTCTCTTTGTGTCCCTTTGTCCTGTCAGCTTTATCTTTGTACACCAGCATTAACAAGCAATCTGGGAAAGAAAACCTGCATGGTAGCCAATTATTCAGATTTCTTGCATAAACGTTGCTTCTGTGTTCCCGAATATTTAGTAAATAACCATGAGGGACCTTGTTCTTATTGTACTTGTCACTGTTACACCAGAGGAAGGGAAGTTAATATCTGGAACCTGATGTGTGAATGTGCAATAAAGCAGCTGAATAAGCAGGACATTTGGTCCAAGACTCTATTTCCCAATTTACTGTCATTAGAAGCAGATACTTTAATTTCAGGGAAAGGATACAGTCTGTCTAGAAGGAGAGTAGACAAACCGTATTTAATATCAGGAGCCAGTCAGAAAATGTCAATAGCCTGATTTTGTCCACACAGTACAGTACAGTATAGCTCCATGGTAAAGTCCAAATTCCCTATACAGAGTACAGTACTAGCTCAGGTAAGGACAATTCCTATACAGTACAGTACTAGCTCAGGTAAGTACAATTCTCTATACAGTACAGTACTAGACAGGTAAGTACAATTCCCTATACAGTACAGTACTAGCTCAGGTAAGTACAATTCCCTATACAGTACAGTACTAGATCAGGTAAGTACAATTCCCTATACAGTACAGTACTAGCTCAGGTAAGTACAATTCCCTATACAGTACAGTACTAGCTCAGGTAAGTACAATTCCCTATACAGTACAGTACTAGCTCAGGTAAGTACAATTCCCTATACAGTACAGTACTAGCTCAGGTAAGTACAATTCCCTATACAGTACAGTACTAGATCAGGTAAGTACAATTTTTATACAGTACAGTACTAGCTCAGGTAATTACATTCTCTATACAGTACAGTACTAGATCAGGTAAGTACAATTCCCTATACAGTACAGGATGATCAGGGTAAGTACAATTCCCTATACAGTACAGTACTAGCTCAGGTAAGTACAATTCCCTATACAGTACAGTACTAGCTCAGGTAAGTACAATTCCCATACAGTACAGTACTAGCTCGGGTAAGTACAATTCTCATACAGTACAGTACTATCAGGTAAGTACAATTCTCTATACAGTACAGTACTAGCTCAGGAAAGTACAATTCTCTATACAGTACAGTACTAGCTCAGGTAAGTACAATTCTCTATACAGTACAGTACTAGCTCGGTAAGTACAATTCCCTATACAGCAGTACTAGATCAGGTAGTACAATTCTCTATACAGTACAGTACTAGATCGGGTAAGTACAATTCTCTATACAGTACAGTACTAGCTCGGGTAAGTACAATTCTCTATACAGTACAGTACTAGATCGGGTAAGTACAATTCTCTATACAGTACAGTACTAGCTCAGGTAGTACAATTTCTATACAGTACGTACTAGATCAGTAAGTACAATCTCTATACAGCGTACAGATCAGGTAAGTACAATTCTATACAGTACAGTACTAGCTCAGGTAAGTACAATTCTCTATACAGTACAGTACTAGCTCGGTAAGTAAAATTCTCTATACAGTACAGTACTAGCTCGGGTAAGTAAAATTCTTATACAGTACAGTACAGCTAGGTAAGGACAATTCTCTATACAGTTACAGTAACTAGCTCGGGTAAGTACAATTCTCTATACAGTACAGTACTAGATCGGGTAAGTAAAAATCTTTCTATACAGTACAGTACTAGCTCGTGGTAAGTACAATTCTATTACAGTCAGTACTAGCTCGGGTAAGTACAATTCTCTATACAGACAGTACTAGCTCGGGTAAGTACATCTCTATACAGTACAGTACTAGCCCGGGTAAGTACAATTCTCTAACAGTACAGTACTAGCTCGGGTAAGTACATCTCTAAGTACAACTACAAGTATCTCTATACAGTACAGTACTAGCTCGGTAGTACAATTCTCTATACAGTACAGTACTAGCTCGGGTAAGTACAATTCTCTATACAGTACAGTACTAGCTCAGGTAAGTACAATTCTCTATACAGTACAGTACTAGATCAGGTAAGTACAATTCTCTATACAGTACAGTACTAGCTCGGGTAAGTACAATTCTCTATACAGTACAGTACTAGATCAGGTAAGTACAATTCTCTACACAATACAGCACTAGCTCAGGTAAGTACAATTCTCTATACAGTACAATACTAGCTCGGGTAAGTACAATTCTCTATACAGTACAGTACTAGCTCAGGTAAGTACAATTATCTATACAGTACAGTACTAGATCAGGTAAGTACATTCTCTACACAATACGATACTAGCTCGGGTAAGTACAATTCTCTATACAGTACAGTGCTAAGTCAGGTAAGTACAATTCTCTACACAATACAGTACACTCGGGTAAGTAAATTCTCTACACAATACAGTACTAGCTCAGGTAAGTACAATTCTCTATACAGTACAGTACTAGTCAGGTAAGTACAATTCTCACACAATACAGTACTAGCTCAGGTAAGTACAATTCTCTATACAGTACAGTACTAGATCAGGTAAGTACAATTCTCTACACAATACAGTACTAGCTCAGGTAAGTACAATTCTCTATACAACGACTAGATCAGGTAAGCACAATTCTCTACACAATACAGTACTAGCTCAGGTAAGTACAATTTCTATACAGTACAGTACTAGATCAGGTAAGCACAATTCTCATACAGTACAGTATAGATCAGGTAAGTACAATTCTCTATACAGTACAGTACTAGATCAGGTAAGGACAATTCTCTACACAATACAGTACTAGCTCAGGTAAGTACAATTCTCTATACAGTACAGTACTAGATCAGGTAAGTACAATTCTCTACACAATACAGTACTAGCTCAGGTAAGTACAATTCTCTATACAGTACAGTACTAGATCAGGTAAGTACAATTCTCTACACAATACAGTACTAGCTCAGGTAATGACAATTCTCTATACAGTACAGTACTAGATCAGGTAAGCACCATTCTTCTACAGTACCGTACTAGATCAGGTAAGTACAATTCTCTATACAGTACAGTACTAGCTCAGGTAAGTACAATTCTCTATACAGTACAAGTACTAGATCAGGTAAGTACAATTCTTAACAGTACAGTCCTAGATAGGTAAGTTACACTTCTCAACAGTTACAGTACTAGATCAGGTAAGTACAATTCTCTATACAGTACAGTACTAGCTCAGGTAATTACAATTCTCTATACAGTACAGTACTAGATCAGGTAAGTACAATTCCCTATACAGTACAGTACTAGCTCGGGTAAGTACAATTCCCTATACAGTACAGTACTAGCTCAAGTACGTACAATTCCCATACAGTACAGTATAGATCAGTGGTAAGTACAATTCTCTATACAGTACAGTACATAGACTCAGGTAAGGTACAATTCTCTATACAGTACAGTACTAGCTCAGGAAGTACAATTCTTATACAGTACAGTACTAGCTCAGGTAAGTAAAGTACAATTCTCTATACAGTACAGTACTAGCTCAGGTAAGTACAATCTCCTATACAGTACAGTACTAGATCAGGTAAGTAACAATTCTCTATACAGTACAGTACTAGATCGGTAAGTACAATCTCTATACAGTACAGTACTAGCTCGGGTAAGTACAATTCTCTATACAAGTACAGTACTAGATCGGTAAGTACAATCTCTATACAGTACAGTACTAGCTCAGGTAAGTACAATTCTCTATACAGTACAGTACTAGCTAGTCAGGTAAGTACAAACTCTATACAGTACCGTACTAGATCAGGTAAGTACAATTCTCTATACAGTACAGTACTAGCTCAGGTAAGTACAATTCTCTATACAGTACAGTACTAGTCGGGTAGTAAAATCTCTATACAGTACAGTATAGCTCGGTAAGTAAATTCTCTATACAGTACAGTACTAACGGTAAGTACAATTCTATACAGTACAGTACTAGCTGGTAAGTACAATTCTATTACAGTACAGTACTAGCTGGGTAAGTAAAATTTCATACAGTACGTACTAGCTCGGGTAAGTACAATTCTATAACAGTACAGTATAGCTGGGTAAGTACAATTCTCTATACAGTACAGTACTAGCAGGGTAAGTACAATTCTCTATACAGTACAGTACTAGCTCGGGTAAGTACAATTCTCTATACAGTACAGACTGCTCGGTAAGTACAATCTCTATACAGTACAGTACTAGCTCGGGTAAGTACAATTCTCTATACAGTACAGTACTAGCTCGGGTAAGTACAATTCTTATACAGTACAGTACTAGCTCGGTAAGACAATTCTCTATACAGTACAGGACTAGCTAGGTAAGTACAATTCTCTATACAGTACAGTACTAGATCAGGTAAGTACAATTCTCTATACAGTACAGTACTAGCTCGGGTAAGTACAATTCTCTATACAGTACAGTACTAGATCAGGTAAGTACAATTCTCTACACAATACAGTACTAGCTCAGGTAAGTACAATTCTCTATACAGTACAATACTAGCTCGGGTAAGTACAATTCTCTATACAGTACAGTACTAGCTCAGGTAAGTACAATTCTCTATACAGTACAGTACTAGATCAGGTAAGTACAATTCTCTACACAATACAGTACTAGCTCGGGTAAGTACAATTCTCTATACAGTACAGTACTAGATCAGGTAAGTACAATTCTCTACACAATACAGTACTAGCTCGGGTAAGACAATTCTCTACACAATACAGTACTAGCTAGGTAAGTACATCTCTATACAGTACAGTACTAGATCAGGTAAGTACAATAACACAATACAGTACTAGCTCAGGTAGTAACAATTCTCTATACAGTACAGTACTGATCAGGTAAGTACAATTCTCTACACAATACAGTACTAGCTCAGGTAAGTACAATTCTCTATACAGTACAGTACTAGATCAGGTAAGCACAATTCTCTACACAATACAGTACTAGCTCAGGTAAGTACAATTCTCTATACAGTACAGTACTAGATCAGGTAAGCACAATTCTCTATACAGTACAGTACTAGATCAGGTAAGTACAATTCTCTATACAGTACAGTACTAGATCAGGTAAGTACATTCTCTCAACAATACAGTACAGCTCAGGTAAGTACAATTCTCTATACAGTACAGTACTAGATCAGGTAAGTACAATTCTCTACACAATACAGTACTAGCTCAGGTAAGTACAATTCTCTATACAGACAGTACTAGATCAGGTAAGTACAATTCTCTACACAATATAGTACTAGCTCAGGTAAGTACAATTTCTCAACGTACAGTACTAGATCAGGTAAGCAAATTCTCATACAGTACAGTACTAGATCGGTAAGTACAATTCTCTATACAGTACAGTACTAGCTCAGGTAAGTACAATCTCTCACAGTACAGTACTAGATCAGGTAAGTACAATTCTCTATACAGTACAAGTACTAGACTCAGGTAAGTACACTTCTCATACAATACAGTACTAGATCAGGTAAGTACAATCTCTATACAGTACAGTACTGCTCAGGTAAGTACAATTCTCTATAAGTACAGTACTAGATCAGGTAAGTACACTTCTCTATACAGTACAGTACTAGCTCGGGTAAGTACAATTCTCTATACAGTACAGTACTAGATCAGGTAAGTACAATTCTCTACACATACAGACTAGCTCAGGTAAGTACAATCTTATACAGTACAGTACTAGCTCGGGTAGTCAATTCTCTATAAAGTACAGTACTAGCATCAGGTAAGTTACAATTATCTATACAGTACAGTACAGTACAGGTAAGTACAATTCTCTACACAATACAGTACTAGCTTGGGTAAGTACAATTCTCTTACACAATACAGATACTAGCTCAGGTAAGTACAATTCCCTATACAGTACAGTACTAGCTCGGGTAAGTACAATTCTCTATACAGTACAGTACTAGATCAGGTAAGTACAATTCTCTATACAGTACAGTACTAGCTCAGGAAAGTACAATTCTCTATACAGTACAGTACTAGCTCAGGTAAGTACAATTCTCTATACAGTACAGTACTAGCTCAGGTAAGTACAATTCCCTATACAGTACAGTACTAGATCAGGTAAGTACAATTCTCTATACAGTACAGTACTAGATCGGGTAAGTACAATTCTCTATACAGTACAGTACTAGCTCGGGTAAGTACAATTCTCTATACAGTACAGTACTAGATCGGGTAAGTACAATTCTCTATACAGTACAGTACTAGCTCGGGTAAGTACAATTCTCTATACAGTACAGTACTAGCTCGGGTAAGTACAATTCTCTATACAGTACAGTACTAGCTCAGGTAAGTACAATTCTCTACACAATACAGTACTAGCTCGGGTAAGTACAGTTCTCTACACAATACATTACTAGCTCGGGTAAGTACAATTCTCCATACAGTACAGTACTAGCTCAGGTAAGTACAATTCTCTACACAATACAGTACTAGCACTGGATAATTACAATTCTCTACACAATACAGTACTAGCACTGGGTAAGCACAATTCTCTACACAATACAGTACTAGCACTAGGTAAGTACCATTCTCTACACAATACTGTACTAGCACTGGGTAAGTACAATTCTCTACACAATACAGTACTAGCACTGGATAAGTACAATTCTCTACACTGTGAAGTACTAGCACTGGGTAAGTACAATTCTCTACACTGTGGAGTACTAGCACTGGGTAAGTACAATTCTCTACACTGTTAAGTACTAGCACAGGGTAAGGACAATTCTCTACACAATACTGAACTAGCACTGGGTAAGTACAGTTATCTACACAATACAGTACTAGAACTGGGAAAGTACAATTCTCTACACAATACAGTACTAGCACTGGGTAAGTACAATTCTCTGCACAATACAGTACTAGCACTGGGTAAGTACAATTCTCTAGACTCTACACAATACAGTACTAGCACTGGGTAAGTACAATTATGTACACAATACCTTACTAGCACAGGGTAAGCACAATTCTCTACACAACACAGTACTAGCACTTGGTAAGTACAATTCTCTACACAATACAGTACTAGCACTGGGTAACTACAATTATGTACACAATACCTTATAAGCACAGGGTAAGTACAATTCTCTACACTGTGCAGTACTAGCACAGGGTAAGCACAATTCTCTACACAATACATAATTAGCACTGCAATTATCCCCACGGCCCAGTACTAGTATTGGGTAAGTACAATTCTCCACAAAGTACAGTACTAGCACAGGGTAAGTACAATTCTCCACACAGTATAGTACTAGCACTGTGTAAGTACACCTCTCTACACTGTGCAGTACTAGCACTGGATAAGTACAATTCTCCACACAAAACAGTACTAGCACAGGGTAAGTACACTTCTCTACACTGTGCAGTACTAGCACTGGGTAAGTACAATTCTCCAGACTGTGCAGTACTAGCAAAGGGTAAGCACAATTCTCTACACAATACAGTACTAGCACAGGGTAAGCACAATTCTCCACACAGTACAGTACTAGCACAGGGTAAGTACAATTCTCCACACAGTACAGTACTAGCACAGGGTAAGTACAATTCTCCACATAATACAGTACTAGTACAGGGTAAGTACAATTCTCTACACAGTACAATATTAGCACAGGGTAAGTGCAATTTTCCACACAGTATACTACTAGCACTGGGTAAGTACAATTCTCCACATAATACAGTACTAGTACAGGGTAAGTACAATTCTCTGCACAGTACAATACTAGCACAGGGTAAGCACAATTTTCCACACAGTACACTACTAGCACTGGGTAAGTACAATTCTCCACACTGTGCAGTACTAGCACTGGGTAAGTACAATTATCCACACTGTGCAGTACTAGCACTGGGTAAGTACAATTCTCCAAACAGTACAGTACTATCACAGGGTAAATATAATTCTCCACACAATACGGTATTAGCACAGGGCGAGAGATGATTCTCCACTCGGTACAATATTAGTAAGTAGAAATCTCCACATGGTACAGTAATATAGCAGTGTGGGTATAATTCTCCACACATTACAGTGCTAGCACAGGGTAAGTACAATTCTCCACATGGTGCAGTACTAGATCAGGGTAAGTAGCATTCTCCAGTACAGTACAAGCACAGGGTATGCTTGTGAAGGTTCTCAATTATCCAGGTCATGGTATACGTATCTGTTGTGTTCAGTTAGATCAAATGGACTTAAAGTTTAAAATTCTCTACACAGTACAGTACTATTTTAGGGTAAGTACAATTCTCCACACAGTACAGTACTAGCACAGGGTAAGTAAAATTCTCTACACTGTACAGTACTAGCACAGGGTAAGTAAAATTATCTACACTGTACAGTACTAGACCAGGGTAGTTAAAATTCTTTACACAGTACATACAGTACTAGCACAGGGTAGTTAAAATTCTCTACACAGTACAGCACTAGTTAAGGGTAAGTACAATTCTCCACACAGTACAGTACTAGATCAGGGTAAGTACAATTCTCCATATACTACAATATTAGCACAGGGTAAGGACAATTCTCCATACAGTACAGGAATCATGTAGTGTATGTGGGACTGCAATAAAAGCACTTTAGCTACTTGCAACACCTCAACCAGTTATCGTAGTCCTTGTATTTCTCCATTTTATTGTTTATTAACTGACTATTGAACTGTTTTTTTGTTTTAAGGGTGGGCATGCCCTTTATAATAAATAAATTATATGGAATATTTAAACATGGTTTAATCCAATGACATGTATATATCTTCTATAGTTTGAGTAATAATATCTACAATCTGCTTTGGGTTCCCATAATGGCAGAATTAATGTTTTGTTTCAGTATATTTGAAAAGTATAATTTCTTTGGCAGTAGTAGAGGCCCTTTCATGGTACAGACAAGTCATTAGCTTCTCCTTGACTATAACCCTGATTTCCTGCCTTTAATGGACCAACTTATAGCAATGAGTTTTGACCATTGCCTTACAGTGGAATTGTGGGAACATCCCTTGGATTAATGGAAGTTGGAATTATGGATAAAGTTTTAAGTCTTTACACAAGATACTCCCTATAATGTAAAACAGTATTTGGGTTTCCATTATAAGTACAATCTGACTGTTTTATAGTGATTGTCCTTGATACCATTCTACAACCTGGGCATGCTCAGTAGACACTGTGACATCAAGGGCAATATTTATATATATATTTATTGCTTTTTAACAATACCGCCATTTAGTTAATGGTCGCGATTGTACATTTACGACCGAACGTTGTAGAATACCGTGTGGTAGTACCGCAATGGTAGTCTATGGGGATCGTAAATCTACGATTTCTTTAATTTACGATCAGAATCATAAATTTACGATCGTTAAACCGATCGTTAATCTCCGATCGGTTTAGCGATCATAAATTTACGATACTGATCGTTAAAGTCGCGGTATCACTAAAAAGCAATACCGCGGCTTTATAAATATGGCTCCAAGAGACAAAAGGAATTAAACCGGCATTACATAGCTTTGACATAAAAAAATGGCTGCAAACTGGACACGATACAGGAGGAAAGCTTATTCAGCAGTTGTGCTAATAAAAAGCTGTACGTTAACCCTTTGCACCCTTTAAACCCAATGCACAAGCTTGACAAATAAACTAAAGTGATGTCACAAGTCACCTGGTGTTTTCTACAAGTGTTACAAGGGGGGCGGAATCAGTCATTTACTACACAGACAAGCTAAATGTTTGGACTCACAATACATGTGGTCAGTAAACTTTGTGCTGCTTTAAATACCCTTTAATGTTATCAAGAAATGTCTTGAGTTTGTTTTTCTCCTCATCAGTACCTTTAAATAAATTCTGTAGGCTGCCAAGAAAATGTAACACCAGTCACTCACATCTGGAGGTAAAATCATGCAAGTTTGCCTTCAAATACAATAAAATAAACTTTTTTTTTTTACAACTTTATATTTGTAATAAAGGTTTGGATATCATTAAAGGAAGATTTGGGAGAAAACCAAGTAAGAAACTGGCAAATAGCTCAATAAAAACTCTATGAACTGGAAAATGGAATCATAAATCTCCAATGAACTGAATAATAGGCAGCTCTGGAGAGCCTAAAGGAACAATACATGTTAAGCTATTGAAATCATTTACATATTGAATCAATACTTGTAGTTTTAGAACATAGTCATTGGAACACTAGAGGGCTAAAGAGACGTCCGCAGCCTGAAGTTTTAATGCTGTGAACCTACACAGCTTCGTCCCTGTACTAGTCGACTTCTAGACCCATCCGAGACTCCTATATCCTCTTTCTATTTTTTTCCTCTTTGCTGTTCTTTTAAAGTAAACCTATGAGAAAAAACCTTGAGCATGCCCATATACCTAAATGTTGATAAGGAGATTTTGCACCTGTGAGTAACGATAACGATTCTGAGCAAAGTTTCCAAACTTATTTAATCCCTTCCATTTATAGCAACAGCCTTTCAAATTGCTAAAGGAAATCACTGTACAGTGACAGAATTCAGTAAAACTCATTTCAAGGGGATCCCGTGGATCATACAAACTATGCATTTATTTATAGAATACAAGATATATACAGAAACAGTATATATGAACCAGTGCTCTCAGGGTGTTGTGTTGCGGAGGAACTGATTTCTATAAATACCAAAACAACAAGCCTTATGAAAGTAGAAGGTAAGAATGTCAAAAACCCAGTAGAAGATTTAAATAAAATGAATGTCAAGTATAATCAGTATTTTTAGGTTAGTTTTTCAGATGAAAAAAAAAACAAGTCGACCATTTCAGACATTGGGAACTTGAAAGCAGTTAGTGATAAGTTTAGTTCTATTCTAGGCTTTAGAGTTATCTACAAGGTTGTACTGTATGCACCATTCATCTCATTACCTGCTACAGGCGACGGTTTCCTGAGCACCACCCATCTACTCTTCCACTGAAATCGTAAAAGAAAACAAAGAAAATATCAGGGAAAAGATTCTACCAGGGCCTCATAAAATTCCAGGACATAGGCGTTTTCCTGGGAATCAAGGTATATGGGGAGAAAAAGTCTAATTTGCTGACCTTTTTTCCATCTCTCAATCTGACTTGACCCTCCACCACAACCGAATCCGTCATCTTCAGTCATGGTTCCAAACAGCTGCTCCCTCCACTCTCTCCCCTCTCTCTCTCTTTCTGAATGTGCTCAAACTGAAGGGTCACTTTCAAAATAGCTTTAATAGCTTAGCATAGCAGGGGACAGGAGAAATCTTCAGCCAGTGACACAGAGCTCGCTGAGCAAATGGTCAGCAACTTCTAAAGCTGCCTCCCACCTCCTATTAACCAGCCCTTCTCACCCACACTCTTCAGCAGTTGTCTGCGAGTGTCACCCTTTAAGGGAAAGTAAGCGAAGTAAGATTTTATTTCAGATTAAGAATAAAGCAATAAATGTTTTGGAGTTTCAAGTGGGCGGCTATGGCTGTTTAGACTTGTACGCAGTGATCTCTTGTTATTATCTGTCTAGGAGAAGGATTATCTTAGTGGGTGGACATAAAACTTTCTAAGTAATTTAATAAAATGAAAAAAAAAGTCATTCCATTCATTGTATTTATTTTATCTAGCTCTGGACATAAAACTCAGACCTTTACAATTAGCCTAGTTTTTTACATCAGGCCCTGCACTGAAGAGCTTACAATCAATATGACCCTATTAGTATGTCTTGATGATTATGGAAGGAATGTGCAAACAGTGGTGCAAATGATCAACACTTCTCAGGTTGGAAATCGATCTGGGAACAGCAATCATTGTACGACCTTATACCATCCAGCTACCATCCAGCCAATGAGATCAAATCAATCAAATCAATCTGTGCATGACCAGATTTAGTAATGCAATGCATCAGTGCAAGGAAGGATTATCACAAGGTGTTGGTGAAGTGTGGGGCCATATTCAACAATGTGTGGTATGGGCAACTTCCGGTTTATAGTAAAATTACGATTGCGGACATACATTTCCGAACGATCGTTCATCCAATACCTGGTGTTCATTAAAGGCATGGTATCGCAAAATAAATACCTCGCCTTTATAAATATGGCCCATTGTTAGTTGAGGAAATCACAAGTAAAGCAAAACCCGCATGTTTATGGTTATGGAATATAGTTTTGAGCGTTTACTTTGCTATTATGTACAAATAAGCACATGTCTAGGGGCCCCCTAGGGTCTGTTTGTGTGTTCTAAAGATGTCTGAATAAAGATGTTCTTGGTGTGCACGCTCCCATCTATGATCTTCTGAGAGTACTTGTGGGGCCTAAGCGACAGGCTCGGGGCTGGTTGCACCCAGTGGTGAGCTGCTGTGATGAGTGGTGAGCTGCTGTGATTTCAGATCTTTTACTCAATGTGAGTTTATTTCGTTTTGATCTGGTTAGATACTCTGTATGGATAGTCTTTGCTCTGCACTGTATTACTAAGTGTTATTTACAGTATATTGGGTGTACGGGAACATTGTTACAATTAAGGCTATTTTAACAATTTGAATCACTGATAGCTCATTGGGGGGCCTGTTTATACACATGTATATGTATGTTTTTGTATCGACATGTCTAGGGGCATCAGTGTTTCAATGGTTGTGAATCTCAACCCAAGTAAGAATTTAACACCAAATATCATCAGGACTTAAATCCGCTAGATGATACAGGTGAATACAGGTGATGTCACTCATATTGGGTCAAGAAATTTTAAACATTCACCGCAATATAATTTCTCATAGGCTGCAGCCAGAGATGTGATCCGGGGCTCATTTTATAGGAAAGACTGACGGACTTTATTTAACCTAAACATGTTTGGAGACCACAGTTGTAGGGAGAGGTAACAGTTCCCAATATCATGCCAAAGCATGGCTGTTGCTTTTCCCTTTACTGAAGCTGGTAGTCTTATCAGATCTTATTGCAGCCTGCATGAGTGTTCCAGGAATCACCCGTCCTTCTAGTGACAGCACATTCAGGGCCAGTGACTGGGTATAGCAGGAGGAATGTGTTTCAGGATTGATTGTCGTAACAGATTGGGACTGTTATTTTGTACCCTTAATGCCCACAAACACAGCTGGACATAGGCACAACCATTACTCCTGTTCATGAGAGCAGACCTTTCTGTTTGTGCACTTATACATCCACAGACATGCCACATACAAGTGGGGACAATCAAACACACACACACTACCCATATACTCATGTAACCATTCACAAAGATATCCATGTGTACCAACGTACAGAGACATACCCAAGCACATGAACACATGTGTAAATATACCCAGCAAACAAGCATGACCTATCTAGTTGATGCCAACATTCACAGACATAACCAAAGAGAGTGGGCGAGTAAAACTGAAATCGAAAGTAACTGGAGGGTTTTCTGCAGTGAAATATTTTCTTGGTTTCAACCAGGTATATCTTTAGTTAGGAATCACATAGAAATATGCCACTTGCAACACAATCAAAGAAAAGTCACAGGAACAAACGTGTCACTTTAATATTCCTTTACTGTATGTCTTTATGTACTGAGTAGTTTTTTTTTAATGTAGTCCGGGGGTCTCATATTTCCCCCTCGTGTCTCTGGCGTATCAGAAATAATCCCTCTGCCCGGGAGGGAGAAATCTCCTGCAGCCTGTCAGTCTGAGTTCATTTCTATACTCTACATAACCGGTGGGAATTAAAGCAGCTGGAAGAATCATTACTGTGGAGCTTGGAAATTCAGCCAGGTCCATAGAACAGACTAAAGTCATTTCATTCAGTGTTTTAGTGAATAGGCTCCAGCATTGGGAGATTTTAATTATATAATAGAACAGAGGAGCCTGGGCCAGGATTCAGAGAGGGTTTTATAGTGGTTAGTGTGTTGTGCAGCGGTGCAGCAATTATATTCAGACGGGTGGGAAGGTAATACAAGGAGAAATCTCAGTAGAAAAAATTCCTATGCACATCCAAAGTTAGAGGTGCAAGACGTCCAACCCCTGCCTCATGGGGTTAATAATATCCAACTTAGAAACAATATATGGAAGGTCGCACACCAATTTTACGCTTTTGGTGTGCAACCTTCCGTATATAGTTTCTAAGTTGGATACAAGGAGAAACTCTTCACTAGAGAGTGAATAGAACAAACAGGGGCTAATGCAATAAGAGGGGAGAGAAGTTTGACAACATTTTCGACACTTTTTCAATTTATTTAAAGGGCACGCTTAAAACCCAAAAACTGGTGATTTTGTAACCAGATATTTAAAGGGCATGTCCACCCCTTTTGATAATTTTTAATATGTTGTAGGGCTAGTTCCCCCAGCCCCAATTGCTATATTGTATTTTCAAGAAAGTCCCCCAATTGTTACTTACCTTCCCTCTCTCCTCCACCGCAATGCCCGGCCTTGCAAGGAACTGCATTTAGAGGGCCGGACCGGCAGCCGCGTCTGTGATTGGCTGAGAGGCAGCCAATCACAGACATGGCTACCGGCAGTTCAGAACGCCGGAGGAGAGAGGGAAGGTAAGTGAAGATCGGGGGACTTTCTTATAAATATTTTATAGTGGTTTGGGCTGGGGGAACTATCCCTAATATGTGGGAAAGGGGATTTACACTAGGGGGAGGGAGAGGAAAACGGGAGGGAGAGGGAGGGGGGGGAGGGAGTGAAGGGCTGCTCTGAGCAAGCCAAAAACCTCTGAGAGAACAGCTTAGAGGCGGAAACAATTTCCCTGGTGGCCAGGCTCCTGGTGGTCAGTTTTTTTTAAACTTTGGGGGGACATTACAGGAGAACCATTTGGAGCTGGATGTAAGGTACGGATTTTTATACACTACAGAGTGGGGCCAGTAGTGGGTGAAATTTTAGTTTTGGGGGTGGACATGTCCTTTAATAAGTTCTATTCCTTTCTGGCAAAAGTATCTGCCTCTTCCCTCTGCTCAAACAGCTTTTATATGCTTGAGCATGTGCAGAGGTGGCAAGAGGGGAAAGCAGTTAATTATTGGTTGTGATGTCAGCAGTCACAGCCTTGATTGACTGCATGGAGGGAGGGGCCAGCTTACTCTGCCAGAGTAATTATCCTTAAATATCTGGTTACTAATGCAGGTAATAAAATCAAAATTGTCTTTAAAAATAGTAACTTTTGGGAAGCTCGAGTCCACACTACCGGTGCTGCATTACTGACTTTTCTTTCCCAAAAGATAATATTTTGATTTTTACCGTGCAATGTTTTCCCACACAAACTACGAGTATAAAACAATGACCTAATAAATAACTTGCACTAATAATGTTTATGGTAAGCTACTGTTTTTTATTTGGACATTATGATTATAAACCACCAGACAGTATTGATTATCTGTATGTACAGTGTGCACTGAATTGGATAACACGTGATGGCAATTCTATAAAAATATCCCCAGGGACTGTAATGTGGTCGCACTGACAGTGAGGTACTGATTTAGTTTACAGGCTTGATGTAAGAATTCTAGGAATACCAGAGACAGTGAATACGGACAATGCAATGTGCTGAATCTATATACAGTACCTGCTAAAAATAGAATCTGTGTTTTGGTAGCAACACGCAAATGCAATTTCTGCGTAAAAAGTATTCCCACAGCCCCCCTTTGTCTGTAATAGTTGGGGAGTAACATATGCTACAAGGAAAAAGATGGAGAAATAGCACAGCTATGCCTTACCTCCTGTTCTTCAATCAATAACTCAGGAGGCAGGGACGAAGGTTAGTATATTTACCTTTAGCACACATGCACGATAATGCGAGCTATAAAAACCACAGTCGATCAGGCAAACCGCTATGGACCGCACACTTGGCTGCAGCAAACTGTTGGCCGCGGCTACAGACCAAACGGAAGTGCCGAGCGGTCAGTCAGGAGGAAGGATCTGACCATGTGTACCCAGCTAATGACTGGGATAATGATCAGATTCAGTGACAGATTGCAGCTGTTCTAAGGTAAACCAAGGGAACTTATATGCGGTTTATTTGGAAGGGGGGCAGTATAATTGGCTCTAATTGCCTGTTATCATTTCACCTTTCTATGGCAAAGGAACCAAATCAAGGTTCCATTTTTCAGAATTCTCTGTTATTCCACATTCCGGCAATGAATGAAACTGAGCACATTCTAATGACTGGAGTGCCATCTGCAGCTCTGTCACTACGTACAACACATTCTGCACGTACAATGAGAGTGCCGCCTACTAACAGGAGAGTTGCTGATTTCTTTTTTGATTAGTGGAGATGAGTAATGTGTGGTATCCATGGGGCCTCACATAATCATTTCTCAGTCACTCGGCGCTAGTAGAAGGTGTCAAGCAACACATCAATTAACTGTTGCTTTATTGATCGATCCCTCATCTAGTCCAATGAAATTAGAACGGGTGAAGTATAAGTAAATAAAGTGTGACATATGGCGACGTCAGAGCCTAATGGGTGAAATGACTAGAGAAGTATGGACAGGACAGACAAGGCAGATAATTGCTGTTATTAAAGAGTGACAGGAATGGGGGAAGGTTTACATTGGAACAAGTCACAAACACTGTGAACAGAGACACCGGTTTCTTACTCACAGTGAGAACTGACCTGATTACTGTTGACATGCAATGAACAGTATATATGGCACAGGCATGAAATCTGTCAATATCCTGATGTTTTCTGTTTACTTGTTTGTGGCTTCTATATTCTTGGAAGGTACAAGGAATTGATCCATCTGGATAGGTTGGGACACTCTCTCGAGCCTTTCAGAGCTTTCTCCCCAGCAGGACACCAATATGACCTACAGCATTGCAAGTGGTGCAGTCTGGTATTGTTTTCCACCAGGGATATTGTGAACATCAAGAGCTTAGCTAGAGAAGACCCAGGTATTACCATAGCACTGTTCTAATAGCATCGTATCTGCCAACTCTGGGCCACATACACCAGTTATCCTGTACCCCAAAAGGGCTGTTTACTGAAACAATAGGCAGCATAATCTGTGTTTAGTCCAGTCCAGTAAGTCCAGTAATATAATGACCTTCCTGCACACAAGTGGGCTGAACCATGGCGTGATGTGTGAGCCAATGAAGACAGATAGGTGCTAGGATTGGCTTGGGTGGAGGGGTGTTTCTGAAACTTGGAATTTGAAACTGGAATGGTTAGAAGAGAAGCAAAGAAGAGAGAAGCAAATGTGAATGAGAAGCAGCAAAAAAACTTATAGCTTTTATAACTTTTAACTTTTAGAACATTTTCATCTACATTACCTATGGCCTAATCCCTGGAGGTCCCATTAACAAATGTTACATTTCCTTATCTTTTTCTCCATGATTGAAGGCATACCTGTACTTTTACTTCTCATTAGGCCCAACGAGAGATTCCTAACAAACTAAGCTCTGTACTTTTGTGATTTAAACTTTCCTACTGGAGACTTAGTCGGAGGCAGTGTTCCATTTCATTCAGTAAAAGCAGAGAATGCAAATATGAAAAGACCTCAGCAATGTGGCAGGACGCAGATTTAACCTAAATGGATCAATGGTTCTAAGAACTCGCATTGAGAAAAGCAAAAAGCCATTTCAAGCCACATAGGAACAAATCAGGCATTAAGAAAAAAATCTTTGTCCGCTGAAAATGAGGATTAACACAAGCCAGAGCTTTAGAAGAATTGGTAAGTGTGTAATTGAACCTGCCTTGTACTTGAAATTAAAGGCAAGATTGATTGTTCAGAATCAGCTCCTGAACTAATTACCCAGAAATCACTTGCTGGACCTATACCAAGTAGTGTCCGATCAGCTTTCATTGGGAGTGCTATAGCATGGAGAGCAGGAAAGGTAGACTAAATAAGGGAAGGAAAGTATAGAAAACAAGGTCTTGTTTTATGTTCACACTTTGACCTTTTTATTACTCAATAAAGATTTCAAGTCATTTTCGTTGATCTCCTTTGTTTAAGGCAACACATCAAATGTACTACTTTAATGGGCTGCTTGAAGAATGGGGGGCTTCATACTCTAGGAACATAGGAACGCTTACGCTCCAGTACACAAATGAGAAATAAGCAGAGGGAGATCTACACAGGCCAGTCAAACAAAGCCCACCAAGCACATTCTAAACTAACAGACATGTGGGAACATAACCCAGAACTTCAAATGGTAAACATTGCATGGAAATCTCATGCTGTCTTGATGCAGGTAGACAACATCAAGTATGTTCTTCAACACCACAGCAAAATGCCTGCTGATTTTGACCCCATCAAGGCCAGCAGTAACAATTTTCTAAATTCAGTGCATTTAAGTCCAACATCATTTAATTATCATAACAAAAGCCGCATAGATCATTTAGCCAGTTGGAGTACAATGGTACATTATTGTTAGAATTGATTAGAGATGGTGCAAGCAATATTGGTATCAGGGAATACCTGGGGGTGCTGTATGAAGTATGCTCATTTAGATTAGTAAATCACAAATGGATCTGTCGGGGAGGGGACACCTACTGGCCCATGTAGTAAAAGTTCTTCAGGGAGATGCAATATCCCGCGCTAACGAGAAAATAAGCGCTAAAATCACGGTAACCCATGTACTAACGTGTTAGGGAAGGTTTTGCCCTGCCTGTACCATGTCGCAATTTTTTTCTTTGCGCAGCGCAAAGCGATGCAATAAATTTTGCGCTAGTTTTTTGCGCAACAATTAACGCCTCTTCAATGGTGTCCTTAAAATACGCGCAAAAGGTCGCAACTTACCGCTAGCATTTTCGCAATGTATTAACGGTCGCAAAGTGATTAATACATTGCGGAAACGAGTGCACGTAGGCTGCAATAGCAAAATATATTGCATCTCCCCCTTATCGTTAAAAATGGTGTTAATTTTTCCCCAACCAATCAGATGTTATTTACCATTTGAAAGCTAACATCTGATTGGCTAGGGCACTGTTTTTAATGATAAGAACTTTTATTACATAGGTCTGCTAGTATTTTTTGTGCAACTGGTAGTCAGGTTTGCCCGGTTCTGTTGAGTATTTAAGTTAAGACAGAAATTTTCCATTTTCGTTTTAAACAACACTTAGCTTCTATTTCATCTCATTCTTTTAGAATCAGTGCAGCTTCTGAAGCAACCAACCGTGTAGTGGAAAATTAGACTCAAATAGGTTCCACATATACATTCGTCCTCACCTGTAAATTAGAATTTCCCGAATAACAGCCATATTCCATTCTAGACTGGGCAGCCCAGAATGTGGAGCACAGAACATGTGGTCATAACATGGAAATTTAACCAGAGCAGGCGGATATCTGCTGAAGGGGAATCAGAGACATGTTTTGGAATTGATTTACTTCCAAAATGCAGATTAGGAACATAACATCAGGGCATAGACATGATAATTCATTTTTCATTATTTAAAGGTTTAAATCAAAATGTAAACTTCCTTATTTCACAGGTAAGTTCTCCGTGTTCGGTTATGTCTGTTTAATTGAAGAACGGGAGGTAAGACATAGCTCCTATACGTATCGAACGTTCTTCAATTAGGCTGAAAAAAGGTAGGTATAAATTTTGAGTGGAGACACCCTTTAAGACAATAAATAAAATGTGTAAATGGAAATAACAATTTTTGCTGTGAAAGGATGGTGTTCATATCAATTTCATAGACCTGGATATATCCAATGTAAAAGGGTAACTGTGACCTAAACACAAAAGGCTTTCATCAAAGAGCTTTGGAGGGACATGAGCAGGACTATGCTAGGGTAGTTACGGGCCGACAGGTGGTGGTCCAGGGAATAGCAGTTGGTGGTTCAGGATTTGGCATTTCATGATCCACTATAAAAAATAAAGATCCAGGTTCCTACACTTTCAATTTATAAAACAAACCACCACCACATGAAGCTGATAAATTTCTTCAAGCAAGGTTGCAACTCAACACAAATTTCTAATGGCCATGGTATCCTGGAACAAAGAAGATAGAGCCAGCCCTGCTTCAACAGGGACATTTCCCATCAGAAATACATTTTATAATAAAACATAACTTAATCTGTTCTAAATGAGAATGACATTTGCATTTCCCACTACACCAAAGAAAACTTCAGAGGAGATGGATCAGGAAGAAGGGAGAGGGGGCGCATGTCAAGAGAAAAGGAAGTAGCATTAACCGGATGACACACAGACTGCTCCTACTCTTCACTTTCTGGGACTTTGAACAGACAATGCAGAACTATAAGGAGCAGAGATGTAAGATAAGGATTTTTGAACACTACACAGTGGGGCCTATAGTGGGCTAGATGTTTTTGGGGGGGTGTTCATGCCCTTTAATGAGTAATGTATGAGGGTTGGACTAGATGGATGGGTGTCTTTATTCAACCTCCATTTCCATGTTACAATGTTACAACCTTTCCCTAGGGTGGACAAACTGGATATCTATCTTCAGGTCATAGCATCAGGTCATAGCTGCTTAAATTAGGATTTAGTCTCTGTGAAACTTGCAGCGGTTAATAAAATAGCTTCTGGTCCTACAAATCAACACTTTCAAGAGCTTAGTGTTGTCATTGTGTATCTGTATTACCCATTTACTCGGGATACTAGATCTCACCTTTATCTTCTATAATGAAATCCAACAAGATGCACGTTAACCATTTATTGGTTGGGGTTACAGAAATGGAACGTACCGATCGATATGACAGGACGCGGCCTACACTCTCGGCAGAGGACAGCATTAGTCTTCATATTCATTTTTCAATAGCTTTTTATTCGGTTTGCCAGATAACTGATCACAGTACGTGCGCAGCAAAGAAGAAATCAATGGAAATATATTAAAGTGATAGAAAGGGACATTGTTATGAGGAGAGGAAATCATTTTTCTTTTTCTGCATCTCCCACACAGTAAATGTTATGAGCCCATAATACAGTTTTATGGGAAATATAACTCAATGGAGAGACAAAAGAAATATACAGTCCCCTGAGGCTCCTAGCCCTTTGCTATGACATTATCAGGGAGATTCAATAAAAGTTCTTATTGTTTAAAATGGTGCTACTTTTGCCCAAACCAATCAGATCTTATTTAACATTTGAAAGCTAACATCTGATTGGTTGGGGCAAAATTAGCACCATTTTAAATGATAAGAAATTTTATTGAATGACCCTGTATGTATACTAATTTATAATGAGTACATTTGTGTAATGTATAAGATGTTACCTTGTTAATCACATTGGAACTTATTGACAAATGCTGGGGCGTTAATCATACACAATGACATAAAGGGGTGGTTTACTGACTGGATGGCTATTTAATAACCAGAAAGAATTCATACTGCAGCCTATATTGGATTTAATGAATGACAGATAAACATTTAAAGGGTATCTTCACCCCACAAATATAACATTTACATAATACATTATAGTGTAGGAGACCCCCCCAACCCTAAATACTATGGCTTTAATTTTAAAAAGAAATAGACTTATCCACCATCATTCCCTCTGCCTCTACTGCTACTTCCAGGAACATAAGAGCAGTAGGGACAGGACCGACAGCGGCGGGACAGGTGCGGATCCAACATGGCTGTTGGCTATGGAGAAAGCTGAGGGAACAAAGCTGGGTAAGTCTATTTCTGGGCACTTTATAAAGCATTTAGGGTTAGGGGGTCCCCTACACTACAGAAAATTTGTATTTTGTTAACATTTTCATACAAAGCTACCAAAATGCTAGTTAATGCCCTGATCATATCCTGGCTTGACTACTGTAACACCCGTCAGTTCAACTGCTAGCCCTATCCTGCAAATCATAATATAATACAGCCCCTCCATACATTTCAGATGATCTTACCCGCAAATAAAACTCCACAGACAATCTACCCACCTTACTGTCAGGGGCATTTCTGGGGGGTTGGCACCTAAGGTAAACTATGTAAAGGAGAAACTATTAGTAGTAGGTGGCATGTGAAGCTGCAGCCACAATGAGGTGGATTTAGTTTCCTGACAGGTGTGGCTTTCTGGGTGGGATTGGCAAAACATTTGGTAAGCACCTTGCTGTTATTTACTGATTGGGACATGTTCTAGGGTATTTATTCCCAACAGATTCCTGTACAAGTCATTCTGAATATAGAGATCCAGATCAAGCAAAATGTCTTCAAGAACTAAACAGATATAATTCGTTATTGGTACATTATACCCAGTAGACCAGTACACTGATTGCTAGCTCTTGGACAGATTACATACAGTCTGGATCATTAAGTGCAGTGCTATTTGTTATACATATTACCCAGTATAGACCAGAACATATGTGGCTTTAAGCGACCCTCTGACATGATGAAACAGAAATTACCCATTAATTAAAAAACAGTGTCCGATTCATTGTTTGCCAGCTCTTATTAGTAATGTAATATCAGAGCGTCATATGGTTTATGACAGCAAATAATGAGAAAAAATTGGGTAGATATCTCATTCCAAAAAAAAATCCATCGCTAGACATTTTGGTATTGGTGTACCAGAATGTCAGGAGGCAATTTTATCCACTAATCTATTGTCGAGTAAAATCCGGTAATGAAAAGCCACAAGCCCCCTTTACCCTAAGTGGTACTGACAGACACACAAGTTTTTGCACACTTAGGGCTAGGCCACACTTGGGCGTTTTTTACAAGCTTGCGCACGCATTTTGCGCTCATGATTGCGCATGCGATTTTTTAAAAATTGAAATCATAGGAACGCAAAAATTCCCACGATTTCCAATGAGCATGCCATTGCACATGGGTTTCAGTTTTTGGTAACGCATGCGTTCACCATTTTTGGTGCGTTCACGCACGTGTTTCCATAATGGAAAATGGCAAAATCGCATGCGCAAAACACACACGCACAAGAATCACATGCGATAACGCACATGATTCCATGCGCGATTCCTGCGCGTTGTGTTACTGATCAGAAAAATCCAGCCCTCTCTTTTAATGGCACATTTGCAAAATCGCTTGTACCTGTGAGGATCAGTTTCCATTGAAATCGGTGGACTACTAATCTGCATTTATTTAATGCTGCGTGTATCACTTCAAATTTTAATAATAAAAAAAAGCATTTTCCTGAAATTGACTTTTTCCTCCATTGGCATATATTAATACACTGCAGATTGCGGATCTCCTACTATTGGTCTGCACCTTTAAATTTTGCTCTTCCTCACCCGTGGCTGCTTTTTTCCCCGAAATCACAGGAAATGTAGGATAAAGGAGCGTACATCTGAAACAAGTTGTTAATGCAGTTAAAAATCTGCTGTAGCCTTCCTACATTTCCTGTGATTTTGTGCATTTACCACTACAGACGGAGTGGAGTGGGAAGTGAGCCTGATAATGGACTTGAACAAAGGATGTGATAACCACAATCTATATCATTTCTGCTTTTTTTTTCACCATGCCACCCCTGCCTACCGATTTACTTCATCTTATGTGTCAGTTGCTTTCCTCTAGCTCACTTGGGCAGGGCTCTCTTTACTATTGTATCAGTATTGTGACATTCAGAAGAAATTTCACCAACCTGCATCTTGGTAAACGAGGTTGCATATCCTACCTGATTGTCTATAAAATATAGGAAGATTTTTTAGCTGAACCAAACAAACTTGCATCTTAAAGGGACTCAATATACCATGCAATCACTACACAATGGTATTGGCAATTGGTTTCTATCCGGTGGTAACCATCATCATGTTGCACCATAGATCACAGATTTTTGTCTTAAAAGAATTACTCGAAAAGTGAACTGTTTCTTTAATGTATTGATTAAAGACCAGGAGGTTAAGAATCGATGACTTACCTCCCATTCTCCAATCAACCTTACACGCGATCCTCCTGCAGCAGCAGTGACAGGTCCTGACCACTTCCTGGTTCAGAGTAATTAAATCGTTCATGCCGGATAATGTGCGCTATAGTTACAGGAAGTGGTCAGGAATTTTCACTGCGGAGGATCACGTGTAAGGTAAATATCTTCTTTCTTCATCCGTCGCTCCTGGGTAATTGATTGAAGAACAGGAGGTAAGACATAGCATCTTAACCTCCCGGGCTTCAATCAATACATTAAAGGAATAGTTCACTTTTCAAGTGAAGTATTCCTTTAAATTCTGCTCAAGACGATGTGTCCCCTGACGATGTGATATATATATCAATCTGCTGACTGGTGTGATCAGCTTCAAATTGATGAAAAGGTTACCTTTTTTTGAGCAGATTCAATGGAATCAGTTGAATAGGTAAAAAAAAAACTGACCCATGTATTGTATGTCTTAGACACTTGTTATCTTTATGTGTCCCTGGTGGGTAAGTTTGGTACTTCACACCGCTCCTCTTTAATTACCTTCACTGCCAACTTTACCACCCCCCATTCCACACACCTATAGTAACCAAGACAAGGACTTTATCCACTAGGACCACCAGCACTGTACTGATGTACGCACCTCATTCTATCTCTGCTGCCTGCAAGCTGAATGTCTCATGAATAGCAGGAATTGTGTTTGCAGACAGCCCAAGAAATGGTACAATTCTGCAAGTAGATCAGGGGAAGGGGCAGTCACATTGCAATATCTGGGGTGGGTGACAGGTCCATCATTTCAAAATAAGATTTCTCACCATCCTTTGCGGGCTTTTGGTCTAACTAAAAGTATCACTTTTTAAAGCAGATAAACCCCTTAAATTGTTTACTAAACAGTACCCAGCTGTCAATATCTCGCCCAGATGTACATCAATCAGGTTCTATTTGCAATGATTATTAAACAAATTACCAAAACCACAATTCGTCCGGGGGGGGGGGGGGGGGGGGAATCTCCTTACAAACATTTTATTAAAGATTTTCTATTGTTTATTAAGTCTGGCATATAAAGTAGCATATAAGACATTAGCGTGCCGGCAAAAAAAACGGCAGGAAATTAAAAATGTACTAACTGTATCTTTAGAATTTATAAAATATTTACACGTGTGTCTGTGGCAAAATATTGGCTAAATAATATCCTTTCACATGTATCATGCTAACTTTTAAAGGATAACTGTACCCAACCCTCTTCATCTCCCCCCTCTACTCCATTAAAGTACCCAGGGTGAGGCACTAATCCGCTCAATGCTACCCACTTGGATAGCAATATTTAATACTTACCTAAAGTTCAGTAGGAAGGGTCCTGGTCTGCTTCCTGGATACAGACTTGGCCAATCCAGAAGTGGACCTGAACTTTAAGTGAGGATTAAGCTTTAATTATTGCAATCCCGCATTGTCTCAGCCAATCAATGACACTGCTGCCGGTCCGCCCCCTTCTGTTGCTGCATAGAAAAGGCACTGAGCAGCAGAAGGCAGCCGAGAGAACGAATGCTGGTAAGTTTACTTAGAAGCCTTGCAGATAGATTTAAACCTTGTGAGGTTTAGGTTTGGGGAACAAAAATTTTAGTTTGGACATACCATTTAATAGGTGGAGGCAGGATGAGAGGGATAGAGTTGTCCTTTGAAGAAAAAAAAAACAATGCAAGAAAAAAGAACAATTAAAATTATTGTGAATAGAAAAAGAGATTAAATTTTGTGATCTACCTGACCAGCTATTTCTGACTAATCTCTCCTGACCAGTTTTTAGGCAATATCAGTTGGTTTGAGTAATTTGCCATGTTAGTAAATCATGGCCGATCCTCTGATTTTAAAATGGGCGTCATTCGTGGAAATAGCAGCAGTACCTCCTGACCAGTCTACCAGACCTAAGTCAGATCAGTTGAGAAATGAGTAATATTGCAGTGCTGAACACCGTAGTATTAACTGCCCAACATGGCAGATCTGCAGTCACATTAGTTAAAGGACAACTTCACTCAATTAAAGCAGACTGCCTCATTGGAAAGTACCCATGGGGAGAGCCTAAACCACCCGGTCCTTACCCCTGGGTTCACTTTAGATAACTCTAGATTTTCTCACCTAATGTTTCCTTCGGTGCTCCAATCCTTAAGTCCGTCTACAACTTTGGACAATGAGGAGACGCTCTGAAAGCCGGATCGGGAAAGCGGAAGTGAGAGCGGAGCACTGAAGGAAGCTCTAGGTGAGTAAAGAAAGGTCCTCACCCTGGAGTTAGAAATGTCCTCACCATGGGTATTACAGATGGCATGGATGGCAGGAGTGGGGTCTAGAGTATAATTGTCCTTTAAAGTCGAACTAAAGCTAGAATATAAATAAACCAACATGGATACTATACTTTGTGGGGGAATCATCTGTAATTCTTCATGTTTCTGCATTTCACCCTCCTGGGGAGTAACAATTGCTATGCTGAGAGGCCACTGAGTAGTTACTTCTGGAAGGTATGAGAGAACTAGTGGGGGGTGAGGGGTTTAGAGAATTAATTTAGAATTGTCCAGGACACACTTGGTAGGAGGGTTATTGAACTCAAAAAAAGACAGCAGCCTATAGAACTAAATAGATGATTTATACTCAATGCTGCTGATTTCAGAGATAACAGTTACAGCAATCTGCTACTATAAATATACAAATAATAGAATCCATTAAGTCCCATTCATATTTTAGCTTAAAGGTATGTTTAAAGCTGTGAGCTTCTATATGGTATATTTTCATTTTCAGTGGTTCAGCATATTATTGCGAGATTGGCGTGCTTGTGGCTTTCTTGGGCATGATTTTGCGATGGATCCAGTCCAAGTAGTTGGAGACTTTGGTGTACACTCCAGGCTTGTTAAGTCGACCACAGCCATCCCCCCAGCTTACAATACCAGAGAGATAGGAAATCTTGTCCTGTTCACAAGCTAAAGGTCCCCCCGAGTCACCCTAAAAAAAACAAAAATTTCATATGACAGAAAATCGCATATTTGTTTATTAACAAACATTTAAAAAAACACCAACCAGCAGTTCGCATTCAGTAGTATAGTATCTGTAGATGGTAGTAGATAAAAATATCTGATTGGTTCATCAATGTACCTATGTAGTCAGTACAGACGGGATTGGCCCTTTATCAGTAATGTGTGTACGGGCTAAACATTTCCCCGTCTGGAGTCAGCCACGATCATAGGGAGTATGGCAGTCACGAATGATCTCCCTATACTTTACATAGGGAGAACGCTTGTGACTGTGTAGTCATATCTTTTGCAGATTCTGCACAGTACTGTGTGCACCCACCTTTAGTTGGACCCAGAATATATATATTTCCCACCATAACATCACATGTGGGACATCACATCTCAAAGCAAGACAAATTCTTTCTCTCCCCCCCCCAAAGACTCCATCTATGAGTGGCCCCCATTTTGATCAATAGAGGTGTTCTGCCACCTAAAGAGACAATCTTATGGTTGACTTTTAGCAGAAGTGCCCCAGTGCTTAATTTCACTGGGCACTAAAACAAGGGACACTTTATTACCCACGAGGTATCAGGGTCCTTATGCAGGCTATTATGCTATAATTAGGTTGGACTTGATGGACGTATGTATTTAAAATAAATAAAGCTCCTATACTTTGATTGGGGAGGTGCAGTGGCGAGAATCCTTATTACAGTCACAGGTGCATCACTGAGTGACCGTAATAAGAATTCTCGCCACTGCACCTCCCCACCTCTCCCCCTCCCTCTATACTAGAATAGTATAGAATATACTAGTATAATAGTATAGAATAGAATTTAAGCCATTTTCCTGGAATATAAAGGAGTTATACCTCGGAGTTCCCTGACCTGAATAAAAGCACTCGGCCAATGGCTGCTATATGGCTGCTATGTGCTTCTTTATGGTCAGGGAACTCCTCGGTGGTG
This sequence comes from Hymenochirus boettgeri, assembly GCA_019447015.1. Taxonomy (NCBI): domain Eukaryota; kingdom Metazoa; phylum Chordata; class Amphibia; order Anura; family Pipidae; genus Hymenochirus; species Hymenochirus boettgeri. The sequence goes on along the minus strand of CM033469.1, from coordinate 44,336,970 downwards.
TAATCTCCTTATATTACACTGTAGGTAGCATATTATCCCTTATATTCAACCTCAATTACTATGTTACTATGTAATTATTTTGTTTCTCCCAATGCTTCCTCTCCAGTTCTACTTATCATGGGGGGCTCTGTTTTTGGACCATTGTGATCTTCCTGTATGTCAACACTTAATTTGGCTTTAAGTATCATTTCTAATTGATAACATCAGCCATAATGTTGGGTGTTTGCAAATCTGCTAAAAAACATTTAGAAAGTTTCCATTCAACTCCAAATCTTCCCTTACCTGACAGGCATCTGTACTGCAGTCAAAATATCCAGCACAGAACATATTTTCACTGATTTCCGCACCATAGACCTCGGGGCTACTGCACTTGTTATCAGGAACTAGTGGGATTATTGCCTCTTGTAGGTTATGTGCATAATCTGTTGCATCTGGATTGACAAAAACAGAAAATATTAGAATTGATAAGCAAGAGATTCATACAACATCCCCGACCAGAGTCAAGCGGGAGTCTGACAAACCAATTTATGGGACAAAGCAAAAGTTAAAGGCTATGTCCACCCCTAAAATAAAAATTTAATATCATGCTCCCCCATGTCCCCCAGCCCCAACCGCATGTTTTTTTTTTTAAAAAGCTCCCCAAACTCTTACTTACCTCTCCGCTTTCCTCCGCTGCACTGCCGGCCCTCTGCTTGCGAGAATGCAAGCAGAGGGGCGGGACCGGCAGTCGCGTCTGTGATTGGCTGAGCGGCCGCAATCACGGACGCGGCTGCCGGTCATTCAGTGCAGCGGAGGAAAGCGGAAGTAAGTAAGAGTTTGGGGAGCTTTTTAAAAAAAAAAACATGCGGTTGGGGCTGGGTGACATGGGGGAGCACAATATTAAGGGGGATTTGTGCTAGGGGGAGGGATAGTAGAACGGGAGGGAGAGGGAGGGAGAGGGAGGGGGAGGGAGGGGGGAGAAGGGCTGCAGCACGCATGGCAGGAATCTCCGGGAGGCCAGGTAGCAGGCAGTGTCCTATATGGACCTGCTAGCCTCCTGGTGGGCAGTTTTTGGAACTTTGGGGGGGGACTACAGGAGAACCAGATGGAGTTGGGATGTGAGGTAAGGATTAAACTACACTACATGGTGGGGCCAGTAGTTGGGGGGATTATAGTTTTGGGGGTGGACATGCCCTTTAAGTAAACACCTCTTAAGAAATTCAAAATAGCTAGTTAGGACCTTTCATACTGGGGTTACCTTGGTAATCCCTGGACCGGATAAAATACATCCTTGGGTCCTTAGGGAGGTAAGTTCAATTTTATCTAGGCCATTGGGCCATATTTATAAAGCCGCTGTATCGCTTTTTAGCAGATAGCGGATCAGATTGATGATCGTACAGTTACGATACTGATTGTAAATCTACGATAACTAAATCGTAGATTTACAATCCCCATAGAATACCATTGCGGTAGTTTACATTAATTAACAAACGTTCGGTCGTAAATGTACGATCGCGATCAAACATTTACGACTACGATTGTAAATTAACTAACCCGTAGTTATCTCTAAAAAGCAATACCGCGCCTTTATAAATATGGCCCCTTTGTTTCTTATTTTTGCAGATTCCCTCGTGTCTGGATGTGTGCCTCTAGATTGGAAAAAGGCGGATGTTATTCCAATATTCTAAAAGGGTAGTCGTTCACAGCCGGGTAATTACAGGCCAGTAAGTTTAACTTCAGTGGTGGGGAAGATCCTGGAAAGTTTAATAAGTGAACATCTAGAATATGTTTCAAGGACTGACATTATAAGTAGTAACCAGCATGGATTTAGGAGGAATAGATCTTGTCAAACTAACTTGTTGGATTTTATGAGGAAGTAAAATTTAGACATAGTAGTAGATGTAATTTACTTGGATTCTGCAAAAGCTTTTGATACAGCCCCCCATAGGCGACTAATGTATAAGCTAAGGTCTGCTGGTCTGGAGAGTCACATTTGTACATGGATAGAAAATTGGTTAATGAATAGGATGCAGAGAGTAGTTGTTAATAGAGCTTCATCATTATGGACTAAAGTGCTAAGTGGGGTGCCACAGGGTTCTGTGTTGGGGCCGCTTCTATTTAATCTGTTTATTAATGATTTGGATGTGGGTATTGTCAGAAAGGTTTCTGACGACCCAAAACTTTGTCGACCATTAAAAAAAAGATGTGCATTCTTTACTGGAGGATCTAGAAAAATTGTCATATTGGGCTGATAAGTGGCAGATGAGATTGTTGATGTTGATAAATGCATTTTGGATTTAAAAATCATTGGGCCCTATTTATAAAAGATCGGTATCGTTATCGTAAAATACCGATCGTTATCGTAAAATAACGACCGGGTTTTTACCGATAACGACCGTTATTTACTGATAACGACCGTTATTTACTGATATTGTTAAATACCGGTCGTTATCGGTAAATAACGACCGCTATCTGTAAATAACGGTCGTTATTGGTAAATAACGGTCGTTATCTGTAAAAACCCGGTCGTTATTTTACGATAACGATCGGTATTTTACGATAACGATACCGATCTTTTATAAATAGGGCCCATTGTGCTGCTTATATTATGGGCGTCTCTAGGGTCTGAGAAGATATGGGGCACTTTTGGGCACTCTATGCCATGCCCACTTAATAGAGATAGACAGAGAGACAAACATAGACAAACCGAGAGATAGAAATACAGAGAAATAGATAGACAGAGATAAGGTGTAGACACAGATAAACAAATTAATGTCACAGAGGTGCTGTATTCCATTATACTGATAGCAGACTGGCAATTTCAGTATATACTAGTAGAAAACTGCCATTTTCATTACATACTGGTAGCACACTGGCAATTTGATCATATACTGGTGGTAAACTGGGAAATTTATTACATACTGGTGGCAAACTGGGAAATTTATTACATACTGGTGGCAAACTGGGAAATTTATTACATACTGGTAGTAAACTGGGAAATTTATTACATACTGGTAGTAAACTGGGAAATTTATTACATACTGATGGCAAACTGGGAATTTTATTACATACTGGTGGCAAACTGGGAATTATATTACATACTGGTGGCAAACTGGGAATTTTATTACATACTGGTGGCAAAATGGGAATTTTATTACATACTGGTGGCAAACTGGGAATTTTATTACATACCGTTGGCAAACTGGGAATTTTATTACATGCTGGTGGCAAACTGGGAAAATTTATTACATTCTGGTCTGGACCCCATTTATAAAACCTCATGATCCCAGCCAGACTTGATCAATAGTATGAGCCCAGTTCCAGAGCTCTTGGCTTAGTCCCCCAGCAGCACAGAATCAAAGTCCCATCCTGACCCCATTTCTTTCCCTGCTCAGTATCCTGTATAGCACTGCACTGCTATATATATAGATTTAAATATGATGTACCTGCTAACCTGCAGATTCTGATCTGTCCAGTCTCACCCAGGCCAGCAATAGCATGTAGACAGGCAGCTGGTACTTGCTCTGCCCCCAGGGCTAAGAGATGGTCAGGGAGTACATCTCTGGGCTGTCACTCACTGACTAACAGCCAAACGGAGCGGGATGAAGGAGGGGGAGCCAGAGTACAGTGCAGGACTCACATCACTATAGTAGATACAATCGGCGAACTACCGATTCGGGGCACTTGCGTTAGGAGGCATCTGTCAAAACATTAGGGGCACGTGCCCCAAATGTTTTAACATAGCGATGTCACTGGTATTGTCTTGTATAAAGAGAGGTATGGATTCAAGGAAAAAATATCTTATTCTCCCTCTTTTACAAAGCATTGGTAAGGCCTCATTTGGAATATGCAGTGCAATTTTGGAATTCTGTGTGCAAAAAGGACATCTTGGAAATGGAAAGGGTTCAGAGAAGGGCAACTTAAATAATAAAGAGTATAGGGGGACCTTGAATGAATATGAAGACCGATTGTATAAGTTACAATTATGTACGCTGGAAAAATGGCTCTTGTGTGGGATATGATTACTGTGTATAAATACAATAACGGGCCATACAATAAACTATCTGGGGCATTGTTCACCAATAGAGCATGTCAGAGGGCATGTGGACATCCCTTAAGACTTGAAGAAAATAAATGAAGTCTTCAAGTTCGGAAAGGGTTTTTCACTGTGAGAACGGTAAAGCTATGGAACTGTCTTCCATTGCACATGGTGATGGCAAGTTTATTGGATAGTTTCAAAAGAAAGCTGGATGAGTTTCTGAAAACAAGTTACTGGTATTGATACATAAAGTAGAGTTGATTCAGGGAAATTTCCGATTGACACTTGGAGTCAGAAAGGAATTTTTTTCCCCTTCCCCTTCCTTGCTAGGGTTTCCATGGTTGGAAGCCTTTTCATTCTTATGATTATAATGTAACTTAAAACCCCCATGTTTATAATGTAAGTGTAAAAGTATGACCTTGTGCGGTGTCTAGAAATGTGCATTGATTATCTTAATCTCTAAGGAGTGCTCCCATAGTCCTTTTAGTATAAGCCAATGACTTAGCCTACTTCCAAGTTACATTCATTTGGATATCTTGTCCTTCCTGTGCTTACCTTCCATCATTCGTCCCCATCCAGCAATTTGACAGTGGTGACCGTCATCAAAAGGTATACCTTTCACTGGGAGACAGATGGTCTGGACGAACTGGGTCTTCTTTGCACACATGTTGTTAACTTTCTTTAACTTTATTAAAACTAAGTGCAAATAAATACAAAGATCATATATATTTCTGATCAGTTACAGTCCAAGACTAATACATGCTAAAATAAAGATATATACGGCTGTACAGAATGCAAATAACACTCAGTGTTGTAACTAGGAATCACTGGGCCCTTCAGCAAAACTATGATGGGGCCCCTATCCATGCTTCATCTACAGTGGTTTTTCTGGGAGGAGACTATATCTGTCATAGGAAAAATAAGAAGATGGGGCCCCTTGGCTCTCGGCCCCCTGCAGTTGCTCCCCCTGCTGCCCTGGTAGTTACACCCCTGTCCCGTCCCCCCCTTGGCTCTCGGCCCCCTTGCACTTGCTCCCCCCATGGCTCTCGGCCCCCTTGCACTTGCTCCCCCCCATGGCTCTCGGCCCCCTTGCACTTGCTCCCCCCATGGCTCTCGGCCCCCTTGCACTTGCTCCCCCATGGCTCTCGGCCCCCTTGCACTTGCTCCCCCATGGCTCTCGGCCCCCTTGCACTTTGCCTCCCCCCATGGCTCTCGGCCCCCTTGCACTTGCTCCCCCCCTTGGCTCTCGGACCCTTTGCACTTGCTCCCGCTGCTCCCCCAGTAGTTATGCCCCTGAGTGCATCCTTGTGATCAGGTTATTAATAACGACATGAATGACAATACTGTCTTATATATAAAGGAACAGTATCACTATTTTGCACCTTTATGTCAGTCATAAAATTCCACTATGGAGCAGTTTTTTCTCCAACAAAGATGCACAGCCAGAAACCACACATGATGTCTTGTAAACTATTTAGGTATAATACGTACTTAATTCTATCTTATTGATAATATGTAGATTTTCCTTCTCCCTGTCATCAGCATTCAAAGTTCAAAGGAATAACCTTAAAAGCTCTTAAAGCTATGGCATAGATATTTGTAGCAGCATAATATTCTGTCAAAGCTGCGACTTTGTAAATATGACCCTTAACCATGTCCAGATTTTTTATCCAGAATACGGTAAGCCTACATTTTGGGCTAATTCCAGCCTTAGCCACTTGGGGGCACTGTGAAGGAGGGAACGAAGGAGGAGACGTTGTAGCTGTGCTCCTGTTTCAACCGGCCTACACCCAACCATCACCCTGATATATGAGTACAGCTGCTTAGAAAAAGAAACAATTCTTAAATGTACCTTTCATACTCACCTATATCGTGTTCGTTGCGTTTAAAGACTGAATACTTGTCATAAAATATGTATCTATCGATTTCAAAGGTCTGCGTAACATCTGTCGTCTGGTTGAAGAAATGTTGGCCAAGGACCACTCTGATTTCAGACTTTGAAGGGCTGTGGAACATATTGGAGGAGATAAGTTTGGAAAACTGAGAGCTCTGGAATGGGAGAATGGATTTGAACACATTTGTTTAGTATATAAAGGGACATATCTATCTCTGTAACGATTTGTACAGCTCGGATTAAAACAGAATGAAAATTCTAATTCTAAATGAGAATTCTTCCAGTGAAAAAAGTTCAGCTGAAACCAGTTGGATCACTGAGCTGGCACCAAGGTCATTATAGACAGTGAACTTAACGGACTGTGGTCTTTTTCAACCCAAAATTAATTGTGTAACTGTAACTTAAAAGAAGCCTTTTTTTTGTTCTTACGTTCTATAATGATTTCTTAGGCATAGTGCATAGTGCAGGGCTACCTGCGGCATAATACATATAGTAGATGCTTTGCTGGGATAATTTTCAAAGTAGCATATTTCTAAGAATGTTTATTCATCCCAGGTGCTAAAGATGGTAAGTAGCACTGGAACAAAGTGTTAGTGGTAATTATTGTAGATTTACTGGGGGATCTGTTGTATTCAATTAGATCAACTGGACTTGAAATGTATTCTTGAAGATGTTTCGCTAGTCATCCGACTGGCTTTCTCAATTCAGGCGAAGCGTCAAACCTGAGAAAGCCAGTCGGATGACTAGCGAAACATCTTCAAGAACTACATTTCAAGTCCAGTTGATCTAATTGAATACAACAGATATACCATGACCTGGATGAATGAGAACCTTCACAAGCAAATTACTGGGGGTATTTAACCCTGCTAAGTTTATTAATGGTTCGTTCACACTACACCTGTTTCTGTCCGTTTCTTTGGTATGATTGACCCAGTCTATTAAAAACAAACTCACTGCTGCATACATTTCTGTCCTGAAACAGACGGGTTTTAGTAAAAACTGACTGCAAAAAACAGACCCAAAAAATGGACTGTCCGTTTTGGTCCATGTCAAGTGTGAACGAAGCCTTACTCTTCAAACAATGAATACCAGGCTTTGGAAATACTAAAGACAACAAGCTAGGACCTTCCATACTGGGGTCACATTGCCATGATTAAAAGGCTTTTTATGATCATAAACACGTATAGCAAGTTTGCAATACCATGGGTTTTTGTTACAGTACCGCGATCGTACATTTCTGATCTAGGAACGTTCGTTTGTAGAATGTACAGCGCTGTACATTAAAAAATACAAACAAGGGGAGAGGTGCAAGCAATTACAGATAGACAATTGCATACATTGGTTAAGAAAGCATATATATATATATATATATATGTGTAATGTATATATATATTTGATTGGAGTCAGTGCACACAAAAGGACTTCTTGAAATCCAAAATACAACTTTTATTCACACATAATTTGTGTAGTTAGCGACGTTTCGGTCTTGTTTTCTGACCTTTTTCAAGCTAAATGATCATACACATATTGTGTCTATTTAAATTATTCTGTGATGACTCAATTACATTTGCATAATTGGTAATGAACAATATAGTGATGAACTCTTGGTGAGCTGAACTAACCAAGTCAGCGTGTATCAACAGTAATAAAGTGCCCTATATGCTCAATATCAAAGTGCTATATAGTTACCATTAAAGTGTTACCGTGCCTTGTGAAGTGCTTAAATATTATTATCAATCTTTATAAAATTATTAAAAAGGTTAATAAGTGAAAGTGATTGTGTCCATCTCTTAATAAAATAGCAATGTACGTTAAAAATAGAGGTTATCTAAAGTGCCTTATCCCTTATAGAAAAACATGAAGATACAATAGTAAAATATATCTTAAATATATATATATATATACTGTAAATTATGTAGAAATTGATATAAGTGCAACAAGCCTTGACACATTAGGAATGAGATCCCTGCCCTGAAAAGCTTACAATCTAAGTGGGAGGGACAACATACAGATACAAGTGGGGGTGGGTGGGTACAAAGTGCTTAAAAGGGCTCGTTCACACTAGAAACTGACAGAAACTGACAGAAAGGCACAGCATGTTTTTGTCAGTTTGTATCCATTTTTTCATACACTTGTATCCATTTTTTAACAATGTGTATTCCATAGATTTCTATAGAAAATGCATTAAAAAACGGACAGAAATGCTGCATGCAGTGCGTTGTTTAAACGGACTGGAACGGAACGGATTATAACGCAGCAGGTGTGAACAATATTATGAAATCCTGTGGGGTTTTACTGTCTGTCCATTTTTTTAAACGCACCTGCATTTGAAAAACGGATACAAACTGATGTAGTGTGAACGAGCCCTTACAATCATTTGTTGTGCTGATGCTCAGAAAGGTAGGATAACAGTCTAGATTTGAAAGCATTAATGGATGTCAGTAGGTGAAGCGAGAGAGGGAGAGAGTTCCAAAGGTAGGGAGCAGCAAGAGAGAATGGTTTAAGGCGGGAGGCAGCAGTGTTAGTTGGGGGTCTGTGGAGAAGATTTCCTTGCGAGGAACGGAGGGCACGGCCTGGAACATAAGGGACCAAGAGAGAAGATAAGTAGGGAGGTGCAGTAGAGCGAAGGGATTTAAAGGTTAAAAGTAGGGTATTGAATGTGATTCTTTGTTTGCGGGTTCTCTTTTGGAGGAGAGCGAGATGATCCGAGTTTAAGATAGACTGGAGAGGAGAGAGATGAGAGGCCGGGAGTTCAAGTAGTAGAATGTTACAGTAGTCAAGACGGGAGATTATAAGGGCATGGATGAGCATTTTAGTAGTGGAGAGAGAGAGAATAGGGGGGATCTTGGCAATATTGAGAAAATGACAGGTCCTAGTGACATTGTTAATGTGATGATGGAAGGAGAGAGAGGAGTCAAAGATTAGTCCGAAGCAGCGTGCAGATTCAACTGGGTTAATGACCATATTGTCAATAGAGATGGAGAAGAGAGGACTAGGTCCCAGTTTAGGGGGGGGAATTATTCAGTTTTGGATAGATTGAGTTTAAGGCGGTGGTGCGCCATCCAGGAAGCGATAGAGAGCAGACATTTAGAGATTTGGGATTGAACTTCAGGGGTTAGCGCGGGGGTGGACAAGTAAATTTGGGCATCATCAGCATATAAGTGATACTTAAAACTGAAAGAACTGATTATTTCTCCCAGAGAGATAGTGTAGAGGGAAAACAGCAAGGGTCCTAAAACCGAGCCCTGAGGGACCCCACACTAAACGGAACATGAGAGAAAGTCTTATTAGAAAGTCTTATGGAAATAGCCCATAACAACCATACATGAAATAGCACCATAGGAACAGAACATGGAGTTAAGGGAAGATTTTATTTTTTACATTTCCAAACACTTAAAGGGAAATTATTAAACCACATGGTCCTCACCCCTGGGTCTTTATCACTGAAAACAAAAGAGACAGAGAAAGATCTGTTAGAGAGATAAGAAGACACCCACGCCGCAGCTTGATTTCAGATGCCCAGAGAATATAGAATCTGCATAAGAAGAGAGTGGTCCACACTATCAAAGGCAGCCGATAGGTCATGGAGAATGAGGACCGAGAACTGTCCTTTGGCTTTGGCAGCTTGTAGGTCATTTGAGACTTTGCAGAGGGCCATTTCAGTTGAATGACCCGGTCGGAATCCTGATTGTAATGGGTCCAATAAGTTATTAGCATGGCGGTATTTAGTAATGCGTGTAGAGACAAGACGTTCAAGGAGTTTTGATGCAAACGGTAAAATGGAGACAGGGCGGTAGTTTGAGAGACAGGTAGGGTCCAGAGAGAGGTCGAAGACTTCAGAATGGGTGACAGGGATGAAAGATTCCAGAACTGCAGGTGGTGGGGCAGGCAAAAGAAGGTGAGAGCTGTCCTGGGGTGAGGGGATTAGAGTGCGGATATCATCTATTTTATTTCTAAAGTAGTCTGCAAAATCCTGAGGAGCGTTAATGGAATGAAGAGTGTCCGTAAAGGAGGGTTGCAAGAGAGTGTTAAATAGCAAAAATAGATGACGTGGGTTACTTTTGTTATTGTTTAGAAGTGTTCTAAAGTAGGAGTGTTTAGCTGCAGAAAGAGCCAAATAAAGACACGACAACATGAGCTTGAAATGGTTAAAGCCTGCCTGACTGCGTGACTTTTTCCACAGCCGCTCAGCTGCACGAGTACAGCGGCGTAGGAACTTGGTATCTGAATTGAGCCAAGGATGGGGATTAGTGGGGCGACGTTAGTGAGTTTGTAGGGGGGCAAAGGAGTCAATAGTAGTGGATAAGATAGAGTTAAACTACTGCAATGGTATTCTATGGGCGAAAAAGAACTTTGGAAATCCTATGCTGTTTAAAACTGGAGATACCCGTCAGTGTGAATATCACAGACATCCCACCCTGCCATTTGAGAATTCTGGGCAGGGGAGGGCGGGGCGTGATGTTCATGATGTCACTTAGGAAGTAGATGGAGGCAGAGTTAGGGGTATTCCGGGGGCATGGCGGCCAAAAGGGGGCATTCCGGGGGAAGAGATTATAGACTCCTCTCCATCGCAGGTGTCTGAAGTGGTCTGGTGGGAGTGCAGGAGACCACCCCAGAACCCCCCAGAATGCAAGAGATTCCCGCGAGGGAGCGTGGGATACCTGAAACCACATTAGAAATACGGTTGTCATAAAGTGCGTGCTTTGTTATAATAATTAGTACGTTGGACCCCATTCTTTACCTTGCATAATAAGGCCTTTTATATACAGTATAGTTTACCTGTAGTGAACATTATAACAAAGTTGGCAAGTCTAAACAAAGACAAACATTCATCTAGTTCCTATCCAACAGAAAGTTATAGAATTTCACCTGTCCGCAAAGCAATGAGCTGCAGAGACCACCCAGCAAGGCTGTATGAGGCTTCCAGCACAGAAATGATTGCCTATATATATAGCTGCAAGCCAGGGGTGAGATGCAGGCAAAGCCGACAGCCCTCTAAGGATCCGACCTCTTGCAACAACTCGTTTTTCATGCCTTTTCCCACATTTGGGCACTACAGCAATCTCATCCTCCTGCACCACTCGGCGTCCCTTGTCAGCTAGAAAAGAGAAATACAGTTTTTTCATTTTTTTCATCATTAACTTTATTTCTCCAAAACAATTGCTTTGCTTAATTGTGGCCAGTTTTCTTCTACGGTAAAATGTTCTCATACACAGTGTAACACAGTATAATGGAAATAGCCCATAACAACCATACATGAAATAGCACCATAGGAACAGAACATGGAATTAAGGGAAGATTTTATTTTTTACATTTCCAAACACTTAAAAAAAATTATTAAACCACATGGTCCTCACCCCTGGGTCTTTATCACTGAAAACGAGTCCTGCAAGGAGTGTGTCTTTCCATTGGTTGAATACCAGAAGGTGATGGGGGCATGTCCGGATCCAGCTTTAAGAAGCTGGCTTCAGAGGGATCGTTCTGATTTGAGCTTCTGCTTTCACAATGGCGCTGGTAGGTGTATTTTGTAATAAATTTTCATTTGACCTTTAAAGGGCATGTCCACTCATAAAAAAACTGTAGATTACCCCCCAAACCCCACTTTTGCGATATACAGAGTTTCCAAAGACGCTCCTGAACTTACTTACCTGACCCTGTCCCTCGCCGCTGCCTCTGCTGCTGACAGTCACTCCACTTCCTGGTTGCGGCTCTCAGTTAAGGCACGACGTGATGTCACACCCAATCGGCTGTATGCACAGAAGTCCCCTGCTCCTGTTTTTGCTCAAAACAAGCTTACAACAGGAGCATCTAGTCGGCGAGGGAACGGGTCAGGTAAGCAAGTTCAGGAGCGTCTTTGGAAACTGTATATGACGAAAGTGGGGTTGGGGGGAAATTTACAGTTTGGAACAAAGATTTTTTTTTTGAGTGGACTTGCCCTAGAAAAAAGTTTCATTCCTTCTGGAAGTTGATCCTGTTCTTGTGTATTAAAGTATTGGACACACACTCAATGGATACCACCACCCAGGGGTGTTCCTAGAGTTTTTGACATCTGAAACAACTTTTTAATACCGCCCATCAGCAGACGGGGGGAGACACGTGAAGGGGGTGTGGCTGTATAGTGGAACATAGGCGTGGCTTGTGGAGGTGGGTATGGTGGGCTGACTTACAATGACTGGTGAACTGGAGGGCTGACTTAACAGTGACTGGAGTGCTGACTTAACACTGATTGGTGGACTGGTGCTGAAATGTGGTATTGCAGGAAGGAGGATTTTTTTTAACTGCCGCCATTTAAGTGTTTCGCAGGGGCGCGCCTTTTGCTTCATGGTAGGGATACCCCTGCCACCACTCCATTACAAACAAGTGAGTGATTAACTGCTATTTTGGCCTATAGTTGTAAGTGTGTCAGCCATTTAATCAGGTGTCATTGATTGTCTGCTTCGGTAGCCTCTTCAAAAAAAATTGAATAGGCTCCACCATCTTCAATTGTAACACACATTGTGCATATTCTATAAAATATCAAAATATTAAATACCCACCACATCTTGGTACTGTGCAGTGTTCCCAGGATACCAAGCGATCCTCCACCAAGTAGCACCAGGGTGTTTCATCATCATCAGGACTTCTACATGTGAGAAAATGTAACAAGAAAATGTGTTTCAGTTTTAAAGGGTCATTACTAACTCCCAAAACATAACACGTTACAGTTTACCCAACACGGTCATCGGTTTATATCATATCATTTATAGACCAGTTCCAGTGCAATCAAAATGGCAACACAATAAATGGCACAATACGTTTGGAGCAAGTGCACAAATCCTTCCTTCCATGTTGGTTATTATACCTCCATTTACTTCTCCTAACATTCTCTCTGTTGGAAGCATTAAGTACTATCAGCCGAGCGAAAGGCCTGGGGTTTGGATGCACACGGGCCACCAACAATTGCAGGTAAGCTGTTATATTTCACCTACACTACGTGAAAGTTGTCTATATAAGAACCACATATTACACCCTGAGCGACAAGGGCTGGGGGTGGATCCACCTGAATATACCATATTTATGTTGGTATTGAGACTCATCCGGTGTATATTTTGCTGCTTTGGGCAGGGAGGTAGGATGAGTATGCCTACCCTTTCATGCATTAGTCTTCACCTGCCAGATTTGTATACTAGACTCTTTTTATAATAAAGATACAGACAAAGCAAGAGAGGAAGCATGGAAGATAAAAACGCACAAAGAAAGAAATGTATACGGTAATAATTCTCAATCTTACTAGTCTAGTTTTTAGCACTAAACTAACCTGCAGTAGGGATGAGATCCCAGTCCCTTGTCTAAAAATTCTGTCCCCTGGCCAGCATGAATTTCATCGTATAGCATGTCAGAGTTCCACGGGAGGCAGCTGTGTCCCGAATGGGTTTTCTTCTCCACACCACGGTATTCTGTTGCATTGTCATAATCGTAACAGGTCTGTTCGATGTCTGTGGTGGGAAATGACATATGAGATATTGTTTGGTGATAATATAAATAAATACATAACTTTCCCTGGTCAACTGAAAATCGGTGCAATGTCTGGCACAAATAATGTGAATTTGAAAATTTAGACCTGTCGCCTTGCAGTTCTGATCAGTCATTTCAAATCTGTCCTAGGCAATGTCTGCATGGAGTTTGCATGTTCAGCCTGCCTTTCAATAGTAGCCAGTGGTACATGTTACACGTTTAGTAGAAGAAAAATTTTAAAAATACAAGAGAGCGACTATTTATCTTTAAATTTAGATTCTTACAAAAAATCATCGCCTTTAATTGGGATTCATCACCCATGTCCTTCTCCCTAACTGCCAAGAGACAAGTGCGGACTAGCTCCCTATACTGCCAGCAAAATAAATGGCCTGTACACATGTTGGATTAAAGGGCATGTCCTTGGAATAAAAGCCAATATTTACATTCTGCACCTTCCAAACCAGAAGATTGTTATAATTACACTGTCCCTGAAGCCCATAATACTTACCTTTCAGACAAGACAAGACAAGAAGCACTGCAGGGAAAGGTGAGTTTTTTGGACTTCAGGGAACAAGGGGAGGTAAGTAGGAATTGGCCTGTGGAGGGAAGGAAAATACAGATTTTTATTCTGGGGTGGACATGCCCTTCAATGTTGGCCACGACAAAGGAAAGATGAATGGACTCTAATATCACACAGGTGTGGCTAATTGCATCAGTATCATAGGCTGGGTATACATGGGAAAATTTTTTTTGCCAGACTAACCATTCGCAACAAGCCGATATACTAAAATATCGGTAAGCTTGCCTGAAAAATTGCCTCGGATGTACCCAGCTTAAAGGAAATGTCCCCCCCAAAACTAAAATATAACCCTATACTGTCCCCAATCCTTACCTTACATCCCAGCTCCTTGTGGTTCTCCTGCTATACCTTTACAAAGTCCAGGAAAATGAAGAGCAGAAGCTGTCAGTGATTCATCCGGCCCCTGTATCAACTACAACAAGGTCTGAGGCATTCACAGGGGAGCCCTTTCCCCCCCCCCCTCACCATCCGGATCCATCCTCTGCGGCCGTGGCACCTAGCGTATGTATGGAAATTCTATTAATCACAGGGGGTGGTAGGTACCAACCCCAACCGCCAATTTTTTTTTTCTTAATGTTTAGATTGTTTAGATTTGTTTCTTTAATGTTTAGATTGATACTTACAGCCCCTTCTCTCCCGCGGCGTCTCCATTAAAAACAGCCACGTCTGTGATTGGCTGCCTTTGAGCCAATCACAGACGCGGCTGCCGATCCAGCCCCTGTTTGCAACTTCCTGCAAATGGAGCCGGAAGGAGATGCCGCAGGAGTGTAAGGGCTGTAAGTATCGATCTAGGCATGTTTGGGATGTAATATATCGGCGGTTGGGGGTGGGCAGGGAGTACCTACCTTATCCTAAGAGTTCAATTTTGGGGGTGGACATGCCCATTAAGTCCAATACTGCAGATTGGTGCCATCACCTGAAAATTCGAAAAACAGCATCAATTTTCTGAAAATGAATTATCACTGTATATTGTACTTACTGATGCTGCAGTATTTTCCAACATATTTCCCTCTACATCCACAAATAGTTTTTCCGGTTGAAACCATTAGACGGCAGACCCCACCATGGAGGCAGGGACTCTCTACACAGGCTGACAACAAAAGCAGAATAATTATTTAGGGGAGATCACTATCATCACTTGATATTTTTTATTCTACTGTATTTGTTAACGCAAAACTTCACCAGTAGCGTAACTAGGAATCACTGGGCCCCCCAGCAAAACTATGATGGGGCCCCTGTCTGTGCTTCATCCACAGTGGTTTTCTGGGAGGAGGCTATATCTGTCATAGGAAAAATAAGAAGTTGGGGCCCACTTGGCTCCCGGGCCCCCCTGCGGTTGCTCCCCCTGCTCCCCTGTAGTTACACCCCTGCTTCCCACAGGCAGCAGTTATGCATCCCTTCCAGTACTCATTTAATCGATAAACTTATAGAAACAGCATAGTACAGTGCTGCAGGAAGATGATAATAAAGGGACCCTGATCTTAGCACAGCTCTGTGCAATGCATTTATCCAAAACCTGTACCTATTTAAAGGTCTATGTTGGACTGTAGGTAGTGTAGGTAGTGAAGTTAATCTCAGTACAGGTCTGTGCAATGTACATTTCAATAGTGTACTTATTGGAAGGTGAATCTAGAAGGGTATGATATAAACATACCCTCCAACATCCCCTTTAATATGTACATGTATACAAACATCATGGTACAGAGCTGCACGCGGACCCTGATCATAGCACAGCTCTGTGCAATGCATTTCTCAATACTGCACCTATTTAAAGGGAAATGTTGAGCGGTAGGAATAAGAAGATACCGGTAATCTTAGCACAGCTCTGTGATATGCATCTCTAATGAGTGTAGCTAATAAGTAGAGAGTAAAATACATTCAGGGAGATTCAATAAAAGTTCTTATCGTTTAAAATGGTGCTAATTTTGCCCCAACCAATCAGATCTTATTTAACATTTGTAAGCTTACATCTGATTGGTTGGGGCAAAATTAGCACCATTTTAAACGATAAGAACTTTTATTGAATAACCCTGAAGAACTTTTATTGAATAACCCAGATATTCTATAAAACTGATGCAGCAGGAGGGCTGTTTGTGGGAAATTTAACATAAACTTAAACACACTCTTCCTAACCCCTAACCACTGTAATTAGTAAGGCTGCACTGATTGCCTACCCTGCAACATTCACCTTTTCATTGGTATACCATTGAGAAATGCATTGCACACAGCTTTACTGGGATAGGTTTAACATTATTATCTGGCTACATTCCCCTTTTAAGAAGGTAATATTGCTGCAGCTGACAGGGATACCACACCATACCGTAGGCGGTTTTAGGGGGTTGATTTCAGGTGCCCAGAGATCCACCCCCCTACCCCTTTTGGTTAGTATCCAGGGATACTTTCCGATTGCCATTTGGAGTCAGGAAGGGTTAAAAAGGAAGGTGAAACGGATGGACTTGATAGACGTATGTCTTTATTCAACCTCAATTACTATGTTACATTTCATTTAACTGCAGTTCTGGCACCTTGAGGTACACTATCAAAGTGTACATTGCCTTTTAAGCATTAAGTGAAGTACAGGGGGTAAAGTAGGTATGTCTTGGAGAGAGGAGGGAACTTACCCGCAACACGATCCACTGCTGGATCCTCTGACAGGTAACGTCTCTTTCTGGCAGAAGTTTAAAATACTTTTACTTAAAAATACTTACCTCATTATAACATAAAACGGTGTTAATAGGTGTTCACGAAAGGGGGGACCTTATAAGAAACATGACTGACCCAAGGTATTTTTCTATTTCTCTCTAATAGATTACACATGAGGTCCATTCCTTACCTGT
Source organism: Hymenochirus boettgeri (assembly GCA_019447015.1). Taxonomy (NCBI): domain Eukaryota; kingdom Metazoa; phylum Chordata; class Amphibia; order Anura; family Pipidae; genus Hymenochirus; species Hymenochirus boettgeri. The sequence goes on along the minus strand of CM033469.1, from coordinate 44,320,147 downwards.
GTATCGCTCTCCAGTGTGACATTCTATCCTGTTTTCCTCATGACAGGTGCATGTTTCCACCCTCCCAAGGTGAATCCTCGACCACTTTTCCCCTATGTCATAGTGTTCGTAATGTGAATGATCAAAACATTTCTCTGTAGAAACATAATTTTCCATAATGAATCAGCTGGATATGTATGTTTGTATACAGTATCTGGGGGGTTGGTGTCATTAGATGAATTGATAGTATAGTACATAGTATATACCTATGTGTTTCATATCACTCATAAAAACACTTGTAAACACTAATTCTAATTTTAATGAGAGATACAAATAACTGTTAAAGGATTACTGTAGTCTCCATACAAGTGGTCTCTATTTATACATTTCAAACAAGCCTAAGATGATGTCTCTAGATCATTTCTCTAGATCTTAAGTTAATAGGATTTAATGTTACAGTTCCTGGTCTGTCCTGACCATCTGAGTTTTTGTGACAGTCACGTGATGTTCCTTTGAAAAAGCCCCATCCCCAAAAATCGATTTTTCTGAATCTAGTTACAGAAAGAAAAGCTTTTCTTACAGGCTTGTGGTTAGATTTAAAAATGATTTAGAATTTTGGGGGCAAGGCTTATGATAAAACTAATGATGGTCTGTCCCAGCAGTGGGCATTACACTCTTCACTTTCCTGGACTTTGGATAGGCACTGCAGGACAACCATAGGGAGCAGAGGAGAATGGCAAGGATTTTTAACACTACACAGTTGGGCCAGCAGTGGGTTAATTTTTAGTTTTGGGGGTGAACACATGTCCGTTAATATTATATATCTTATTCCTTACCAATTTGACAGTGTTTGCCTGTGTAACCCGTAGGGCACATGCAGTGGTACGTTCCCCAGTCAGGAATGTTGTGGCAGGTCCCTCCATTTTCACACGGGTTGGGTTCACAGTGATTTTGTATGGCTGAAAAATAAAATGAAATAATGAATGGAAGGCACCAGTAAGGTGTGTCTCAGAGACCTGCAGTCAGGGTAAGTCTATTTAATCAGTATTGGTTACAGTATAATGTGATTACCCTTAGGAGCTGATGCAAAAATAGGTGCTATAAATCTGCAGCAGCCAATCAGATAATAGCTATGTGATTTGACTGCACTAACATTTGATTGGTTGCTGCAAATATCTCAGACAAACTTTCACACCTCTTGCATCAGCCCCTAAAGCTGGCTTCACATATTAGTCATATAGGGCCGATCCCGTCGGCCCAGACAGGATTGTCTCTATATCACTAACATGTGTACAGCAAAAAAAGCGTTCTGACCGGAAAATTTCCCTTGGTCGCGGTTGGCCCCCTGTACTGAAGTATAGGGAGTCAGCCGTGATCGTAGAGAGTATGGCAATCATAAACGTTCTCCCTATACTTATACAGTATATACTATATAGAGAGAGAACGATTGTGACTGTGTATACTCCCATCTGTCAGGAGACAGAATGCTGCAGACAGATTGGTACTGTGTGTACTCACCTTTAGTGTATTACTAAGTAATTCGCTTATGTGGACCCCCTTTTATAGTTGGATAAATCAATTCCTCTGCAAAGTCATTTGTTTACAATGCACAGAACAGGATAACAGTTCACTTGAGGTTACAATATACAGCTCTGGTCTTCAGTAAATGTGAGCCCACCCGGAAATTACAGTCTGGGATTTATCCCTGCCAACCTTGGCCTCTTCCCAATGCAAACCAATAGTTAATAATTCCTGTGAGTTTTCTGTAATGGTTGTTGCAATAAATGAGCAAATGCAGAGAATGACAGCAGTCGTTATAGTGGTTTCTACTAGGAAGGATAATGACTCTGCAAATAAAATGCAGTTTAGCACCTCATAATACTGGCACTTTTGGACCGGACCCATATATAGCTAGAATGTACTTATTGTAACAAATAGTGGTTTTGGTTTGGTTTAAAGCATAAGGTAAGGCTCCGTAAATTAAATAAAACGTCCTAGAAAATACAGTTATAAAGCTTTGTGAAGATTGTTCGTAAGGTTTATCTAACCAGATTGTAGGAAACGGGTTGGCAGACAGAAAGCCATAAGAGATGTCAAGTGGTTAAAATATAAACCAACTTTAAAGCTCATTTAAGCAAATGGCCCCAGAGGTCATGGAACCCGCAGTCTGGGGGTTTGTTTCTAGTACAGACCTGGGCAAAGTAAGGCCCGGGGAACACATGAAGCTCGTTGGCTGCCCCTGACTGGCTCCTTAATACTAGACTTGTACATCAAAAAATCTTAACATTAAAGGGTATGTCCATCATATTTTACAAGTTTCTTTTTTACTGTCTTACTGAAGAACAGGAGGTAAATGCATTATCTCTTACCTCCCGTTCTTCAGTAAATCTTACAAGAGAGCAGGAGAATCTTACCCGCGGACCCGCTCCAGCGCCGACTTCACTGACAGTCTCCGATGCATCCACGCTCCTTTGCACTGTGTGCGCACTGCATGCGCGCACAGTGTAAAGGACTGGGGATGCGTCTGAGACTGTCAGTGAAGTCAGCGCTGGAGCGGGTCCGCGGGTAAGTTTCTCCTGCAGTTTAAACTAATTGGCTCTCCTCCGTCCAATGAGGAGAGGAAGAACAGAGGAGATAAGGGGGGTGCTTGTGCGTGTCCACACAGCACCAGAAGAAGACCGGGTGGGTGCGCAAGCCCAAAGACGCCGGACGCGGACTAATGACGTCACTGGCCAAAGACGCACCGGATGCTGCCGGAGATTCCAGAGGAAGCCATCCGCCGCTGGAGCGAGGAACAGGTAAGTGTAGAGTCCTAACACACATACAGGGTTGTTCAATAAAAGTTCTTATCGCTTAAAATGGTGCTAATTTTGCCCCAACCATTCAGATGTTAGCTTTCAAATGTTAAATAACATCTGATTGGTTGGGGCAAAATTAGCACCATTTTAAACGATAAGATCTTTTATTGAATCTCCCTGATAGAATGAAAATTGAAGGCAATTGAAAAGGCAGTTTCCAACCAGTAGTTAGGGTTGTTTCCTCTTCCCATTTAAATAAATCACAAGAAAGCGGAATGATGAAAGGTTAATCAGTATTGAATCCTTATGAGTAGGCACACTTTATGCATTAATCAACTGGTACTTGGCCTTGCACCATGTAGATTTCAGGTGTGCTCAGTAAGCCAGATAAACTAGCACAGTAGACACAAAATCAGACAGCATTCTAGAAGTATTCCATCATCTAGATCGAATTGCAATAAATTATTAAAAAATTCATCATCTACCGTAGATCTAATTTCAATAAAGAAGGCCATTATCTAGTTTGCTGTTCAGTTCCATAAACGAGACAGATCATGTTTATTCTCTATGGTAGAGAGGGTTTACATGCATATGGTTCTCTAAATAACTGTCTCTTAGTGATATACCATATTCAAGCTTGGTAAAGGACTGATTTTAAGCCTTGGTCAATATTTATTTGAGATATTAGCTTTAAAGATTTGTCCTTATTAGTGATGGATCCGAACTTGAACCTGAGTTCTGGTCAAACTTTACTAGTTCGTACGAATCCCCGAACTAGTTTGGTTTTTCGAGTTTGGACTTATTTTCGATAACTATGGAAAATTCCACAATTCAGTAACCCTTTGATTTCGGTAACCCTCGAATGTAGTGTTAGGTAACGCTCGAATGTAGCCTTCGATTCCGGTAACCCTTGAATGTATCATTTGGTAACCCTCAAATGTATCGTTCGGTAACCCTCGAATTTGCCATAACCCTCGATCGTAGTGTGCGGAAACCAGACTATTGAACGATTGTGAGGAAAGTTACAGGGTTATTCAATAAAAACCAATCAGATGTTAGCTTTCAAATGTTAAATAAGTTCTGATTGGTTGGTGCAAAATTAGCACCATTTTAAACATTAAGAACTTTTGTTGAATCTCCCTGTTAGTGTTTAAACACGTTTTAGTGATATGTACATGTTCCCAAGACTATTTCCCAGGTCCCAGAGCCATTTACAGTAAGTTACCATGGCTATTTTTACTGAAGTTCGAAAACTTCAGGAAGTTTGACCGTCTTAAGTCCTTATATATTTCAGTTTATCAAATTTATTGCACCAATCAAGATCCTCTACCTAAACAAATCCCATAAGGACCTGACCATAAAAACCAAAGTGATCATGTAAATATGTTATTTTTGGCAAACCTCTATTCTCAAGTTCCAAGACCCATTATATTGATACTTTATCGAAATACAAATAATCACACACCACTACTTGCCCACCAGCCTGTATTCTTCCTCTTTAAACATTCTTCTCCATTCTGGTTTTCTGCCCTTTCTTATTGTTGGTTCCACAGTAAAGCTTGAATGTAGAGGTGGGGGGGTTCGACACCAACTGTCTGCCATGTACAATGCTGTTTTAACACCTTACTCTGGGCGTTCCTTAGCCACTATCTAATCACACCCTTAACACCTGGCTGTGATATGCTAATTGGGATTTTCCAGGGTACATAATTGCCACAGATTCTTGTACAAGTCATTCTGAATTGAGAAAGCCAGTCGGATAACTAGCGAAACGTCTTCAAGAACTAAACTTCAAGTCCAGTTGATCTAATTGAATACAACAGATATACCATGACCTGGATGAATGAGAACCTTCACAAGCATAAAGCTTGAATGCTTTGTCAGCTGTATGTAGGATACACACAATATAATAAGGGGACTCAATAAGTGACCTACCTACATCTTGGTTTGAAACCTTGCAGTATCCCCATTCTCGATCACGATCATAGTTATGTGTTGTTGCACACCTAAAAAAAAATTTAAGACATATTTTACTCTAAATGTCACATAAGCTCAAGCTATAAAATAAAAAAAGAAGCTACAAAAATCCTAGTCCATGCCCTCATCATATCCAGGGTAAACTACTGCAACACCAATCTACCACCTGGCACCTCTTCAATCCATCCTAAACTCTGCTAGCCGATTCCTTCATTTCTCTTCTTGCTTCTCTAATGCCTCTTCTCTCTGTCAGTCCCTCCACTGGCTGCCCATCATGCAAAGGATCCAGTTCAAGCTGCTAACCCTATCCTATAAAGCACTATCCAATACAGCCCCTCCATGTATCTCAGAGCTCATCCACCAATACCATCCTAGATGCAATCTCTGCTCTGAAAATTATATCCTCCTCTCATGCAACCCTGTCACCTTCCCATGCCCGCATTCAGGACTTTGCTTGTGCCCCTCTGCTCTGGGACTCCCTTCCTCTGTCTGTCCGTCATTCACCATCCCTTAATACCTTCAAACGTAACCTAAAAACCCACCTCTTCAGGTAAGCATATAACCTGGCCTAGAAATTACCCATCTCACTGATCCAACCTGATCCTAACCGCTTCTCACACTCCACTGCCAATATGTTTACAGCCTACCAATTCCCGTCACCTTATGTCTCACCCCCATTTCCTCTAGACTGTAAGGTCTTTGGGCAGGGTCCTCTCATCTATTGTATCACGGTATTGCTGTAAGTAACTCATCACTTAGTGTACTTATATTATGTATTACCTGTGTATGTAATATGTATGACCCTTGTATGTAATGTATGAAGATGTTGGCACTATATAAATTTGTTAAGACAAATTTGTTTAATGAAACTTTTCCACAGATAGTTAAGACAGTATCTTTTCCACAGATAGTTAAGACAGTATCTTTTCCACAGATAGTTAAAACAGTATCTTTTTCAACAGATAGTTAAGACAGTATCTTTTCCACAGATAGTTAAGAAAGTATCTTTTCCACAGATAGTTAAGACAGTATCTTTTCACACGATAGTTAAGACGTATCTTTCCACAGATAGTTAAGACAGTATCTTTTCCACAGATAGTTAAGAAAGTATCTTTTCCACAGATAGTTAAGACAGTATCTTTTCCACAGATAGTTAAGACAGTATCTTTTCCACAGATAGTTAAGACAGTATCTTTTCCACAGATAGTTAAGACAGTATCTTTTCCACAGATAGTTAAACAGTATCTTTTCACAGATAGTAAGACAGTATTTTTCCACAGATAGTTAAGACAGTATCTTTTCCACAGATAGTTAAGAAAGTTTTTCCACGATAGTTAAGACAGTATCTTTCCACAGATAGTTAAGACAGTATCTTTTCCACAGATAGTTAAGACAGTATCTTTTCCACAGATAGTTAGACAGTATCTTTTCCACAGATAGTTAAACAGTATCTTTTCAACAGATAGTTAAGACAGTATCTTTCCAAGATAGTAAGAAAGTCTTTTCCACAGATAGTTAAGACAGTATCTTTTCAAGATAGTTAAGACAGTATCTTTTCCACAGATAGTAAGAAAGTATCTTTTCCACAGATAGTTAAGACAGTATCTTTTCCACGATAGTTAAGACAGTATCTTTTCCACAGATAGTTAGACAGTATCTTTTCCACAGATAGTTAAGACAGTATCTTTTCCACAGATAGTTAAGACAGTATCTTTTCCACAGATAGTTAAGACAGTATCTTTTCCACAGATAGTTAAGACAGTATCTTTTCCACAGATAGTTAAGACAGTATCTTTTCCACAGATAGTTTTCCACACAGATAGTTAATTACGATGAAAAGGATAATTGTTCAGACATAACATTTTTCTTTTAAATCTTTTTATTTACAAATGAGTGTATGATGTTGGTTGTGTGAGTGCATGTACAGTAAATAAGCACAAGAGAGAGGTTTGTGTATATTCTGCCATTGTGGCTACTTAATTCAAATAATATGTTCATTTAAATCCTATGGACATTTTATGGGTCATGAAACCCCCAAAAATTACCCAATTTTAATTAACCCTATAACTGCCCCTATAATTGCGATTGCCCCTTGAGATCATCAGAAAGTGCAAGGGGTGTCAGTCTTAAAGGGGATTAAAACAATGGGAGGCAAGATACAGACATGAATAGTAAGTGTTTCTTGTTCCGGGTAAGTCTGAAACTGATCACCTAGACAGTGATAAGGTTCGTACACACGTGCGATCGCGGGTCTCGACCCGCAACGCACGATGTGTATGAACGAATCGTTGCCTGACCGACCTGGTGGATCTCCTAACAAACGACCGCTTCAGCTGATAAAGTGCCCACACACAGGCCGGTTATCAGCTGAAACGTTCGTGCGTACACAACGTGCGTCGCGGGTCTAACCCACAATCGCGCGTGTGTACAAACCTATGGAGGTGGCACAGTAACACTAATGGAAACTTATTATTTTCAGGCTTATTGTCTCATGTAATGTATGAATTAACCCCTATAGTACACCTACTGCCCACAGTAGTAATAACTGAGCTCACACACCTTAAAGGGTCACTATACTCATTGAAACAACTTTACATTATCTGAAACTGCAATTTGAGACAAGTTAAATGGTGGTACTCACAAATTTATCTCTGCTTGCTTTGTCATTAAATTAATATTGTTTAGTGAGTACTCCTAATTCCCCCACCCTCCCTTACTCACTGTCTTCTTGTAGTGTCTGCGACACTTATAAGCTCTGCACAGCCTCACCATGGACACTGCTCTGCTTACACATCTCCCCCTCCCTCCCCCTGCCTTCTTTTCTCTGCTGATTCTCTTAAATTCTTAAATGTTGCAGAAAGTGTGCTGGCAGGCAGGCAAAGAAGCCATTAATGGGTCACATATTATAATTTCTGCTCCTGGAGTGACAGGTCTTTCCCTGTAAATGCTGTGATTTTAAATGATGATTTCTCAGGATCTACAGCTCAGATTTAAAATCCGAAAAAAGATACCCTTTAAGTATGTACAATGTATGTATTTAAGGAAAAGAAAGAACCAACTAGAACTGGTTTGAACTCGTAAGAAAGAGTTGCCATTTTTTCCATTTTAAAATGATATATATGTATTCTAACATACTTAAATATGGTCATGTGACTGCTTGGGGACATTTACTACCGTATCCTTGTTTTTATCTGAAAGTATAACATTGGAGTAGCCTTTAAAAGAGGGTGTGGATAAATGATAGTGATGCGCTGAGCTCACCACTGTCCATAATAACCCTTACAGCAATCTCTCCCTTTCGAAATCCTGTGCTTGACCTAAAGCTGGTTACACACAGTAACGATAAAGCCCCGATACCGTCTGATCCGACGGTATCGGTGCTTTATCGTTATGTGTGTGCGCTCGTTTCCCGAACGAGCGCGCGGCCGCCGAACGATCGGGTCGGCCGTACGCTAGTTCGGGAAAGGCCGAAAATTTCCATCGACAGCGCTAGACTCCCTATAGAGGAGACTAGCGCGGCCGATGGAAACACACAGTCCCGAGCATTCTCCTTATGAAGTTCATAGGGAGAACGCTCGGGACTGTGTGTATGCAGATCTTTGAAAGATGGCAGACAGGATCTTGCAGATCTTGCAGATCCTGTCTGTCATCTTTCAGAAATCTGTGCTGTGTGTATCTAGCTTTAGGAGGAATGATGAGCTTATTGCTGACACTAGGACAGGATTGGACTAAGGGATTAATGTGTAAACATGGTCAAAGTTTGTCCAGATTTAGAAACCCAGAACAATTCTTCTCTTTTCAATATTACAAAATGTGCCTTTGCATTGAGAACAAATGGCAGAATATTCTTATCCTAAACATCTGCCTCCCTTTGTCATTTAAAAAATGCAATCATAATAAATTAAATTTCGGGAACTAATAAATCACAGTTAATGTTTGAATCCTTTGTCGCAAACAAACGTCCTTATGTGTAGGACAGGGAGGTGAACATGTGTGGATCTGCTTAGTTTCCCTTAAAGACTATGCAGAGGACTTCTCTGATGGCTCAATCTAAATCCAATGATATTCCCTTTGCTGTTGTTTATCTCTGTGTGTCTGATTAATGCCCAAGGAGACTAGAAAACTAGATCGTACTGCTGATTGGATTTTCCAATTTTCAGATTAAAATGCGTTTTCACAATTAATCACCATCTGAAACGGAAACGTATAGCGGAAATATTGCAGAAGGTGGCTATTTCTATCTAAGAAGAAAGAAAAACAAAACAAGGAAACTGACAAAGTCAAAGTAATAAAGAACTTTTAACCAACAGTTTGTGTAAAGTTTTACAAATATCTGTTCCTGTAATTGGCTGGCCGAAAGACATGGCTATTTGTATTGTAAGGCTGTGTATACACACCAGCCAATGATGGAAATTAAAGCAATAATACCAATATTTTGCCAGGACCAACCAATTTAGAACCTTTACGTCCATTTTTTGACCGATTTTGTAAAAATTTTACTGAAATATCAGTCCATAGGGCCAAAATACCAGCCCATGTGTACACAGCAGCCCACACATTCCTCAATAGTTAGAAGCAACTCTCCTCCACAAAACTGACAAGGGCAATGCTTGTGAAGGTTCTCATTCATCCAGGTCATGGTATATCTGTAATATTCATTCATCCAGGTCATGGTCTATATGTAATATTCATTCATCCAGGACATAGTATATCTGTAATATTCATTCATCCAGGTCATGGTCTATATGTAATATTCATTCATCCAGGACATAGTATATCTGTAATATTCATTCATCCAGGTCATGGTATATCTGTAATATTCATTCATCCAGGTCATGGTATATCTGTAATATTCATTCATCCAGGTCATGGTATATCTGTAATATTCATTCATCCAGGTCACGGTATATCTGTAATATTCATCCTCCAGGTCACGGTATATCTGTAATATTTCATTTCCAGGTCATGGTATATCTGTAATATTCATTCATCCAGGTCACGGTATATCTGTAATATTCATTTATCCAGGTCATGGTATATCTGTAACATTCATTCCAGGTCATGGTTATTCTGTATATTTCAGATCATCCAGGTCATGGTATATCTGTAATATTCATTTATCCAGGTCATGGTATATCTGTTGTATTCAATTAGATCAACTGGACTTGAAGTTAGTTCTTGAAGTTAGTACTTTTCAAGAACTAACTTCAAGTCTAGTTGATTTAATTGAATACAACAGATATGACAAGGGCAATGTTGACACGGGCCTTTTATACTTCTACAGCTGGGCACAACCAATACCCCTCGATACTGTTTGGATTGGTAAATTCTACAGGCCGTATTTATATTCGGAGGAAGTCCCAAGATTGGGGTTTGCTAATGTGTACCTGGATTATATGTGTGGTGTTAAAATCGATAAATTATCAGTTTTAAATACCCGGAGGTGATGTTCTGATCCCGCTCTCAGTCTGCTGCTATTTACTGTATGTATACATTTTGTGTGTTCGATATGAGGGTGGTGTACTGTAGTTAAAGGGATATGCTATTAATACAGCTAGGTGTTTTTGATAATAAATATTGAAGGTAAATATTTTTACCTGTTCTTGTGAAGTGGTTTATTTATCGTGTGGGGACTTTTATATCGCTACCCTCTATCTTAAAGGGGAAGTATAGCATGTAGAATATGCTTTCTTATTATCGTATTATAGTATAACAGGAGGATTACTTACCACTTCCTTAGGGGAGCTTTGTCTATACATGTGAAATAGACCCGACCACCTAAACGAAATGGGAATTTGCACTTCCTTCCATCTTCTAAGGCAAAACAAAAGAAAGCAGTAGGTTAGGGAACATTGCCTAATTAGTTACAGCAAGAGAACTACACAATAAGGACAATATAGCAGCGCACACTCTAGTTACAACAAGAGAACTACACAATAAGGACAATATAGCAGCGCACACTCTAGTTACAGCAAGAGAACAACACAATAAGGACAATATAGCAGCGCACACTCTAGTTACAGCATTAGAACTACACAATAAGGACAATATAGCAGCGCACACTCTAGTTACAGCAAGAGAACAACACAATAAGGACAATATAAGTCCTCGCACCTTGTTACAGCAAGAGAACTACACAATAAGGACAATATAGCAGCGCACACTCTAGTTACAGCAAGAGAACAACACAATAAGGACAATATAGCAGCGCACACTCTAGTTACAGCAAGAGAACAACACAATAAGGACAATATAGCAGCGCACACTCTAGTTACAGCAAGAGAACTACACAACAAGGACAATATAGCAGCGCGCACTCTAGTTACAGCAAGAGAACAACACAACAAGGACAATATAGCAGCGCGCACTCTAGTTACAGCAAGAGAACCAATATTTGCCAGGACCAACCAATTTAGAACCTTACGTCCATTTTTTGACCGATTTTGTAAAAATTTTACTGAAATATCAGTCCATAGGGCCAATTACCAGCCCAGGTGTACACACAGCCCCACAATTCCTCATAGTTGAAGCACCTCTCCTCCACAAAACTGCCAAGGGCAATGCTTGTGAAGGTTCTCATTCTCCAGGTCATGTATATCTGTAATATTCATTCATCCAGTCATGGTATATCTGTAATATTCATTCATCCAGGTCATGGTTATATGTAATATTCATTCATCCAGGACATAGTTATATCTGTAATATTCATCATCCAGGTCATGGTCTATATGTAATATTCATCATTCTCCAGGACATGTATATCTGTAATATTCATTCATCCAGGTCATGGTATATCTGTAATATTCATTCACCAGTCATGGTATATCTGTAATATTCATTCATCCAGGTTCTGGTATATCTGTAATATTCATTCATCCAGGTCCGGTATATCTGTAATATTCATCCATCCGTCACGGTATATCTGTAATATTCATTATCCGGCATGGTATATCTGTAATATTCATTCATCCAGGTCACGGTATATTCTGTAATATTCATTTATCCAGGTCATGGTATACTGTAATATCATTCATCCGGTCATGGTATTTCTGTAATATTCATTCATCCAGGTCATGGTATATCTGTAATTTCATTTATCCAGGTCATGGTATACTGTTGTATTCAATTGATCAACTGGACTTGAAGTTAGTTCTGAAGTTAGTACTTTTCAAGAACTAACTTCAAGTCTAGTTGATTTAATTGAATACAACAGATAGACAAGGCAATGTTGACACGGCCTTTTATACTTCTACAGCATGGGCACAACCAATACCCCTCGATACTGTTTGGTTGGTAAATTCTACAGGCCGTATTTATATTCGGAGGAATCCCAAGATTGGGTTTTGCTAATGTGTACCTGGATTATATGTGGGTGTTAAAATCGATAAATTATCAGTTTTAATACCCGGGTGATGTTCTGATCCCGCTCTCAGTCTGCTGCTATTTACGGTATGTATACATTTTGTGTGTTCGATATGAGGGTGGTGTACTGTAGTTAAGGGATATGCTATTAATACAGCTAGGTGTGTTTGATAATAAATATTGAGTAAATATTTTTACCTGTTCTTGTGAAGTGGTTTATTTATCGTGTGGGGACTTTTATATCGCTACCCCTCTATCTTAAAGGGGAAGTATAGCATGTAGAATATGCTTTCTTATTATCGTATTATAGTATAACAGGAGGATTACTTACCACTTCCTTAGGGGAGCTTTGTCTATACATGTGAAATAACCCGACCACCTAAACGAAATGGGAATTTGCACTTCCTTCATCTTCTAAGGCAAAACAAAAGAAAGCAGTAGGTTAGGAACATTGCCTAATTAGTTACAGCAAGAAACTACACAATAAGGACAATATAGCAGCGCACACTCTAGTTACAACAAGAGAACTACACAATAAGGACATATAGCAGCGCACACTCTAGTTACAGCAAGAGAACAACACAATAAGGACAATATAGCAGCGCACACTCTAGTTACAGCATTAGAACTACAACATAGGCCAATATCAGCGCACACTCTAGTTACAGCAAGAGAACACACAATAAGGACAATATAGCAGCGCACACTCTAGTTACAGCATTAGAACTACACAATAAGGACAATATAGAGCCGCACACTCTAGTTACAGCAAGAGAACAACACAATAAGGACAATATAGCAGCGCACCACTCTAGTTACAGCAAGAGAACTACACAATAAGGACAATATAGCAGCGCACACTCTAGTTACAGCAAGAGAACTACACAATAAGGACAATATAGCCGCACACTCTAGTTACAGCAAGAGAACTACACAATAAGGACAATATAGCAGCCACACTCTAGTTACAGCAAGAGAACAACACAATAAGGACAATATAGCAGCGCACACTCTAGTTACACGCAAGAGAACAACACACAAAGAACAATATAGCAGCGCACCCTCTGTTACAGCAAGAGAACTACACAACAGGACAATATAGCAGCGCGCACTCTAGTTACAGCAAGAGAACACACACAAGGACAATATAGCAGCGCGCACTCTAGTTACAGCAAGAGAACTACACAATAAGGACAATATAGCAGCGCACACTCTAGTTACACCAAGAGAACTACACAATAAGGACAATATAGCAGCGCACACATTTGAATGTACTGGGATGCGATTTTCACAAGTGATCAGATACCAAATCTTGACCAGAATACCATGAGAATTGTGTCAGTGTGGTCAGGCCCTAAGGCTGAGGCCAGACTACAACACGTACTAGCGCACCGGAAACATGCATGCAATTGTGTTTCCAGTGTGTGTTGTAATGTGCTGCGATATATTGCTGATTACACCAAATAAATTGCTGATCACATGCGCTCTGAAAAGGGGTTATCAGCGCAACGGACAGCGGCAGGGGCTATGTGCCGAAAGCTGCAAAAGGCTTTTTCCGTCAAAAAGTCACGTTAACCCATGTACCAAGACATAACTAACTAGGCCGTTATTGGCTCAGTGCATCGCCTAGTGGAGACAATAAAGAGCTCTCGGTACATAGCCATGCTAGTGTGGCCAGGCCAATTGGCCAACACTAGTGCGGTGATGTAGTAGTGTGGCCTAGCCCTAAAGGATTAAAATGTAGTCAGTTCTGTATTGTTTTTTTTATAATTTATAGATATATAGATTGTTATAGATATATAGAATATTATATATATTATAACCGTTTTCTTCCCGATTTGTCATTTAAATAATTTCTTTAAAAGCCAGTAAGGCTGCACCCTCTCTATCAAATGTGATTGCAAGATCTTGCTCTCTACTGCCACCAGCTGGTTATAGATAACAGTTCGAAGAGGGGAAATACAAAAAGGCAAAGTAAAGTTGTAATTTTAATGCCATTCTACCGCATTCACATCACCACATGTCAGGCCTGAGAAATTGGGAAATACTTTGTGGAAAAAGTGCAATGTGCCACTGTTTTGTGTGTTGTTGCTAAACTACAGAAAAGAAAATAACAGACATCACATGCATTAACATTAATTTATTTCTTGTGAGCCAGAGCTTTGTGCCAAGATGGGGGTATCAAGTAGCAGGGTGGCAGCTCCTGTCTTTCTCCTGTAACACTGTCATTATTTTTGATTTTAGTGACAGCAGGAGAAATAAAACAATCCAAATTGGGATATCCTTTCCTGCTAGCACTGTAACACCACATTACGGAAAACAAGATAAAAGGGCAACCATTAGCCTTCCCCATTACTAGGCTATTTGTAGCCATTACTACAGTGCAACTGATTCCCCCTCCCACCCCTCAGGGGAGTGCATGTGCCTGTCAGCGCATATTCCAGACAGATTGTGATAGAATCACACGTGTAAAGGCATCCATCATGTTTAACGGCCGAGTGCCCACAAACGAGCTAGCAGGGGTGGGCAATAATTGCACATGTGTGGCTGTTTATCCGGACATCACCAGCGAGACAGAACACCGGCCAGCAGCGTATTTGCGAAATGTTCTTGTAGCTTAGGTCCAATCGAAATTACCCCAGTTGCTGGATTTCTGGATTTTAACAGAAATATGCAGAGAGAAAATAATCCATGCACATGAAAAACTGTGCCCCCTGGAGGCCAAATAGAGATAAAACCACACAATTGGAGATTCACTTACAGACGCCTGGCTCTGGGTGAATTTACCTGACGTAAGTATTTAACGCCAGCTATTAGCTAAACATCCAAACAGCCGCACAACCGCTGGTTATTACCTTGCAGAGGCTGCGCGATTGTCTCTTGCGATACTCACGCAGTCGCCTCAAGCAAAGGGTTAAAGTCATGCCAACCAATCGTGAATCGGTTAGCATGACTTTAACCAGTGCTTACAGTTCTGTGGCTGCAGGTGAATTCCCCGGAAAGTGTTTTATTCAGATAAGAAGCAATGTTTACATCCAGAGAGAAACGATAATATGAACAGCCTTGGTGCAGGAGTATAAATCTTGCCAAGACATGTCTGTCCGTGCCCGCTGTCTGACTTCCAAGAATTTACTGACGCTAGACCTCTTGTTTTTCACGCCCTGCTGAGTACCACCTGCATCTTCTTTTATTTATCAGATCTACAGCTGCAAATAAGTGAGAATTGGTTCTTTTCCCTACATTTGGCTTGTTTAATGGCCCCGCATTACATTTCCTTAAAACTTAACAAAAGAAAACTTTTACCAAAACCTGGGGACAACTATCCAACCTTCCTATGGAAGCAAAGATCAATACGGGTCAAAACAGCGAGCTATTAAATACAACCCATAGTGACATAGTATTGGATGTTTAATAAAAGCACATGTCCATCTAGTCCAACCTTTATACCCTACCCATAATGTCTGTCTAACAGGTACATAGTAACATAGTATTGGAGGTTGTATAAAGACATACGTCCATCTAGTCCAACCTTTATACCCTACCCATAATGTCTGAATAACAGTTACATAGTAACATAGTATTGGAGGTTGTATAAAGACATCCATCCATCTAGTCCAACCTTTATACCCTACCCATAATGTGTGTATAACAGTTACATAGTAACATAGTATTGGAGGTTGTATAAAGACATACATCCATCTAGTCCAACCTTTATACCCTACCCATAATGTCTGTATAACAGTTACATAGTAACATAGTATTGGAGGTTGTATAAATACATACGTCCATCTAGTCCAACCTTTATAACCTACCCATAATGTCTGTCTAACAGTTACATAGTAACATAGTATTGGAGGTTGTATAAATACATACGTCCGTCTAGTCCAACCTTTATACCCTACCCATAATGCCTATCTAACAGTTACATAGTAACATAGTATTGGAGGTTATATAAAGACATACGTCCATCTAGTCCGACCTTTATAACCTGCCCATAATGTCTGTCTAACAGTTACAAAGTAACATAGTATTGGAGGTTGTATAAAGACATACGTCCATCTAGTCCAACCTTTATACCCTACCCATAATGCCTGTCTAACAGTTACATAGTAACATAGTATTGAAAGTTGTTAAAAGATATACGTCCATCTAGTCCAAACTTTATAGCCTACCCATAATGCCTGTCTAACAGTTACATAGTAACATAGTATTGAAAGTTGTTAAAAGATATACAGCCATCTAGTCCAAACTTTATAGCCTACCCATAATGCCTGTCAACAATTACAAAGTAACGCAGTCTTTCTGGTCCAACTTTTACACCCTACCCATAATGTCTGTCTAACAGTTACATAGTAACATTGTAATGGAGGTTGTATAAAGACATACGTCCATCTAGTCCAACATTTCTACCCTCCTCTTTAACCCTACCTAACAGTTAATCCAGAGGAAGTCAAAAAAGCAGCTGAAGGGGGGGGGATAATTTCCTGACAAATAAAAAAGAATCCCTGGATCAACAAGAACTAAGGGCAGAATTTATGTAAAAACAAATTTTAGTGACACGTATGGTAAGAACATACAGTAATGCAGGCCATACATTATGTGATGTACCTGAGAATGTTAACTGAATGGGGTGTCAATCATTTTGCTAAAATGATGTTCTAAAGCAGCACCAGTATAGCAGCCCCAGTAGAGCAGAGCAGCCCCAGTAGAGCAGACCCAGTAGAGCAGAGCAGCCCCAGTAGAGCAGCCCCAGTAGAGCAGCCCCAGTAGAGCAGAGCAGCCCCAGCAGAGCAGCCCCAGTAGAGCAGAGCAGCCCCAGTAGAGCAGCCCCAGCAGAGCAGCCACAGCAGAGCAGCCCCAGTAGAGCAGCCAAACCAGTTACAATTCAAATCTAATAATTTTTTTGCAGTCACATCCAGAGGATATCGTCTTCTTAAGTTAAGCATGAGATCCCTTTGCCAGTGACAGACCGCATTAAAATCCTTTGTAGTTTGTAACCCAGAAATTAAAGCAACTGAGAGAGAAGGAGCACAAAACTAACTGATTTAAATGGTGTATGGCCATATTGCTGATTACATGCCTGTCATGGGAACCAGAGATCGAGCAATATCAAAAAAATACATCATAGTTTGCTAACCTGGATAATTTAGGTTTGATTGAATCTTAATTTGAAACAGAAGTTAATTTAATCTTCTTTCTAAAGCTGGGTACACACCATTAGTAGCAAGCAGGCCAAAGAGGACCGCACGATTCGCCACGGTTTTTTGAAATGTTCCATTGCTGATCCTGTCTTCCCTCAAATTATAGAAATTAGTGACCATTTTTTAAAATATAAATGACTTTATTTTTCCCTTTAACGACACAGGAGCCGATTGTTCTGCTTAGGGTTTAAACATGAAGATGGTTGATTGTAGAAAGCAATAGGCAGACTGAAAGCATGACTGGGCATAATTAGGAACGACTCACTTGGATTATTATTCACTTGGACGCATCTGTCCAAAATATCCTGGTATCTAGACAGGCATGTCGATTTATTAAAGCTTGGCAATAAAAACACTGACACAGCATTATTGTGGGAACACTAGTTCCTATAGTCAGATTGTACGTGATCTACGCCTCCCCCTTTGTCCCCACTAATACGTTACTGCGGTTTACACTGTATCAGTCAAGACTGTGCTGCTAAAATGTTTTTTTTTTGTTTGTTTTATTTTTGGTGCAACTAGTCCATTTAACCCACAATCCGATCCATTTTGGACAAAAATATTATCCGTCTAAGGCCACTTTAACTGTACATGGTGACAGACCTTATATCTTATGCTGAGGAACATTCAGAGAGATTCACCTACTGGCACTCTGGGTAAATCTCCTGGAAGTAATTCACCAGAGACTGTAGGGCTCTGGGAGTATCTAACGCCACAAAAGTATTTAACGGCAGCAATAAGCTGGTGTTAAATACTTACTGAATCTGGTGAATAGGAGGCCCCAATACAATGCACCAAATTGCACACGCAATCATGATTTCTGTGTGTTGTTGCATGTTGTTCCGCATTTGCGCATGCGTTTTTGTAATTTCACATTATAAAAATGCATGGTGTATGCGCAAAAAGATGCGCAACCGCATGTGCATCGGAAATCGCTAGAATTTTTGCGCTTCCACGATTTCCATTTTAACCGAAATCATATGCGCAAAACACGTGCGAAAACGAGGAAAAAGCGTTAGTGTGGCCTAGCCTTTGATTGTCTTTAAACGTTCACCGCCCGAGGGAGTGCTCAGTACTGAGCTACACACAGTAACAATAAAGAAATGGTATTGTCCCTATATCAGTAGTGTGTATCCATCTTAAATGGGGAGCCATGACCCATCTTTGCTTGCCTTTGGTGAATGTTCCTGTTAACAACCAGTCTTGATACTCACCTATAACCAGTAAACCTGCTAATGGAGGAACCTTACAGGATGTTACTTGTAGAACCTTTAGGGAATGATGCACTAAAAGGTGCAAACGTTTGCCGTGCTATTAATCAGCAACCAATCAGATGTTTTCTAACTACACTAAAGCTGGGTACACACCATGCAATATTTCGGCCCAATAGTGTGTATTGGTTGATCGGGCCAAAATAATTACATGTTTTTTAGGAACGCAATCGTGATTCTCTTCCCCCAAAGTCAGGAAAATAATAGGATTGTTCTGAAGGGTTTATTTATAGGACTTGCTTTCCAAGGCAATCCAGTCACTAGTAAATCCAATAAAGTAATATTATATTGTGTGCTAAAGCTACAGTGTCCCTCAAGACGTTACTAGTTCTGGGAACTATAGTGTCAGGACCTGGTCCTATAATCAAATTCTTACCAGTCATTCTTTGTCCTAAGATCAGTTTTCTGTGACTTCCATCTTGTCTTAGAGGCTTTGTTCTGTTCTAAAATGCAAAGAAGAGAAAATAATTTGGTGTTGGAACTACATTATCTGTTCCAAAGGGGATTAGCGCTGGGCCAAGTTACTTATTTTAAATGCAAATTGAAGTGAAAAAGATGCAAATTCAGATGTTCATGTCGAATTAAAGCTTTTTATACTGGGGGAATCACAACTTAATATTCACGCGCAGAAGGAAGATCTGGAAAAAAATTGTAAATAAGTGTAAAAATGGGAATATATGCACCTAAGCCATACACCAAATAAACTGCTATACCAATGACCACAAATCTCTACTTAAAGTAAAGGGAGCTGATACAATTACCCCATGCGTAGGGGCATATGGGAGTTCGGTCCGGTCCATGTATTATTATTATTATTGTGAATTTATATAGCGCCAACATCTTCCTTAGCGCTTTACAATTACATGTATACATTCACATGGGGCCCTGCCCCGAAGAGCTTACAATCTAATCACATTTATTTGACACATACAACCTATTAGTATGTGTTTGTGCTTGTGGGGGAAACCGGAGTGCCCGGAGGAAACCCACGCAAGCACGGGGAGAACATACAAACTCCCTGCAGATGTGTCCAAGGATGGAATTGAACTCAGGACTTCAGTGCTGCAAGGTATCAGTGCTAACCACTAAGCCACCATGCTGAAGGCTAACACCATATGTTCAGTGGAATCTGCCAGAACACACATGATTATAATTGCATGTGTGTGGCCCCCTTTACTAGCAATCCAATCAGATAAAGCAGTATGAATTTACACATTTTAGTGGCTGTACATTTTCAGCCTGAAAATGTAAAAGAGAAAATACCTAGGGAATGATCTGAACTTAATATATTATATAATCCCTAAATAACACACTCTACTATGTCACAATGACACCTGCCATTGGTAACAGCAGGATTAAAAATAACTGGAGATCTTTGTTCAAGCAGTGACAGGTCAACTACAAACATGTACAAAATACATTAACTGCAACAAAAAAATTGGTTGAATAAAGACATGTGTCCATCTAGTCCTTTACACCCTCCTCTTTAACCCTACCTAGCAGTTAATCCAGAGGAAGGCAAAAAAAAACAAAAAAAAACAAGCTAAATGGGGAGGGGGGGAGAGTTTATCCAGAGGAAGGCAAAAAAAAGATCAAGAACATTTTGGGCTCATTCACACTACATCAGTTTGTACCCATTTCTCTAATGCAGGTGTGTTTTAAAAAACAGACAGACAGTAAAACCCCATAGGATTTCATTATTTCATTCAGACTTGCTGCGTTGTATTAGGTTCCATTCCAGTCCGTTTAAAAAAGCACTGCTGCACGCATGTCCATCAAAAATGCATGAAAACACAGTACAACAAACAACAACGCACGCATTTTGGGTTTCTGTCCATTTTTCGAAAAGGATGCCTGGGAGTTCCTGTGACATCGTTTCTGTGTTATTTGGTCCTGCCTCCTTAATTTTGAAAAAACGCGTTCAAACGCAACGGACAGAGATGCAGAAAAAAATGGACACAATTGGATGATAATGCTCATACCAGCAGTTAGTAACAGATACAAAAACATGTTAACACGTTGCATTAAGTTGTGTTGTCCGTTTTTAGTGTGAACGAGCCCTTTCTATTGAATCTTTGCAAAAAACTTAATGGTAACAGTTCTACCCAAACTAACTATGTAAAATAAAGCTATTATAAGATATACAAAACTCCACCGTCAACTTAAAGAGACTCACTGGTGTTCCAGAGATACCGGTCACACAAATGATGATGGCCAGAATGCAGAAGAAGCGAGACAGATTGTCCATGTGTCCTCTCCACCTGACTTCAACCAGTGTCTGCATGAGATCAAGGTAAACAAGACCTGGTGCTATACTTTGTCTTTCGCAAGAGCCTGTGACTTCCTGGGCCTGTAAATTCCATTTGTTCTCTTCCCTCCCCCCAACACATCAGTTTAGAATGTTTTGTGGACAATCCAAAAAGTGGGAAATGAATGATTAACCAGTTTATGTGACCAGAGGTTCAATGCGAACCTTGCACAGGCGATTTAGACATCAGAAAACGTATTTTTGTAAAAATTAAGATTTTGTAGCTCTGTGGTGCATCCTGTACTGTCTACGGGAAACAGTATAGCAGCTCCCACCCTGGAAAGATGACTGGTGGACTGGCAGGCAGGCTGGATATTAGAATTCACACAGCACTGCCTGTCTCTTCCTACTGCCAACTCTTCCAACACACTGACAATGGCTACTGGACATGAGAACATGGCACAAGATGAAATAGCTGTGAACGGTTGTAGCCTTGCTGGCTGGTATGGAAATGTTTAGGGCATTATAGGGTTTAGAAAAATAATGATATCTGCAACCATATGTTTACCATCGCCGTACCACCCTACACCATCTATCTTGGTAGATTCCAGCTTGAAATCAACCCAAGATAATTTGGTCATGGATGGGATTGTTGCAAAAAAATTTCCAACTGCTACAACCCCCTTTTTGATCAATGGACTGGCCCATATCGCCAGACTATGGATAGATGGCCATGCACAGGTAAGTATTTCCATTCCAATCAAATCAATCAGGAATAGCAACTCATAAATATCAAGCTTTACAGTGTAATTATTTTCTGGTGGAGATGATCATGGTCCATTCGGAGATGGATTAAGACCAAATTGGGACCCAGGCAGGGCTGACATTTGGGGCCACCTTGTTCTTGTATGGGTTGTAGTACTGAAGTGGGGCCCCCTGAGGTTTACTGGGCCCAGCTGCCTAGGTTGCCTTACTGGATAATCTTGCTCTGCCCACAAGGCACCTAAAGGGTATTTAGATCACTACAAACGGGTAAGCGTGACTTTAAGACCACCGTTAAAGCGGCCATTGGTACATTTACAAAAGCATTTTACTATTCAGGATTTTAAAGCGACAGAACTGAAGCTCTGCTTTGAATTTCACAATACTGTAGCTTTTATTTAAAATGTTGTTAATATCAGCAGAACATAATGGAATGATTAGTACTATAACGTCCATTAACTAAAAGAATATAATGTTCCCTGTACAGATTACAGAACATTCCAACTTTACAAACCAGAGATCATTATATGTGCACTGATAACAGAATGGTGTATGTTTACAAAATACAAAACTCTGATTTCTTGCAAATTACAGAATATTTTATTTTATGTATTTCTTAATTATTTACAAATTAAAGATGTTCCATTCATACACATGACAGATCGTTGCATGTTTACAGATTTTACAGATAGTAGTTAGCAAGTTACAGAAGCCTTTCACAATGACAAAAAATAATGTTGGACGTTTACAATTCCTCAACACTGCCACAACAGGAAGGGGAGGACTGGAAACAGGTTTGATCTCTGTAAAAATGGAGCTTTGGAGCTATTTGGTTAATATTGTCCATTTTTTTTTAGATTTGAAATGGGACCCAAGTTCGTCATTATTGTTTAAATACATGTAATGATCCTTAAACCTGCTGACTCTTCATACTGCCGTAAGCTAATATTTAACTCATCTTCTTGAGTTAATTCCATGACTAAATAAACTAATGGCAATATCCTTCTGGTTCTTATTTCTCCATTAATTCTTTCTGTGTCCCTATCCAGTGCAATAACATGGTAAAGAACCTTTGAAATGGTTCAATATTGTGAAAATCTGCAGGTTCCTCTCCCTTCCGACTAACGCTATGCCTATGCATTCTCTCATCCTATTACGCCTGGACTATTGTAACCTAGGGCCATTTTCATAATGCGTTAGTGGTACCGCGCCTTTAACAATGAGTTTAACGATTGTAAAAACGATTGTTAGTTTTCGAACATTTTAACGGCCGTTAATTTACGATTATTAACGATAACAATTGTAAAGATACGATAATGATCATAAATATACGATATCCATTGTAGATTTACAATCTCCATAGAATATCATTGCGGTAGTTTATTACCGCATGGTATTTTACAGGCAAACGTTTGTTAATTAATGAACGTTTAGTCGTAAATGTACGACCGCAGCTGTACATTTACGAACACTGTCGTACACTACCGTAACGCATCACTAAATTGTGATACTGTGCGTTGTTAAATATGGCCCCTACTACTTACTGGTCTTCCTGCTTCCCATTTTTCTCCCCTTCCGTCTATGATAAACTCTGCTGCACATATTGTTTCGCTGTGTAATAAACAGGATCTCAAATCTTCCCTGTACTGCAAAACAACCTGGCTCCCATTAAATAGCGCATTGAATCCTTCTCCTAACCTTTGCTGCTCTTTCTTCTCTTGTGTCCCCATATGTCCCTGCCCATACCCTCCTCTCATCAATAGAGATGGGATACAGGTCCGACTCGGACCCAGATCAGACACGGAATCATTTGGATGGATCCAAATGATCCATCCGAATCGTCTGGATTTCGGGACTTCGGAAACTATATTCTATAATTATTGAACGTTTAAGGATTATGGAAAATGGCCTCTAACGTTCGATCAACCTCGAAAATACGATTGGAAACTCGAAACTAGTCTCCGATCCTATTTTCGAGGATTATCAAACGTTTGAGGTTATTTTCGATAATCCTCGAACGTTCAAAAATTATAGAAAATAGTTTCCGAAGTCCCGAAGTCAAACATTCGATAATAATCGAAAATTTGTTCCATTTTCGGATCTTCGTAATTTTCCCCAGATCTGGGAATCCAAAACCATCTCTACTCATCACAGAACCATCTCCTGTTCAGACCCCCCACTCCCACCACCTCCTCTCACCATAAACCTTTTTCTCTTGTGGCTCCAATTCTCTGGAATTCTATTCCCCTCTCTCTCCCCGACAATAAACTTCAATAAAAAGGTTGAAATCTAACCTCACATCCACAGAGCCCAGCACAGTATAGGATTGTTAAATTGACACTGCTATGTGTTTGTTACCACCTAACAAGATTGTAAGCTCTATGGGGAAGGGACCTCTTTCGTCATGTTACGTGGTTCAACCACTTGTATACTTTCTGTAGCATATACTTATTTATATATTAATTTATCTATTTATATATATGTAGGCTGAATCTCCTGGCCAGGTGGGCCAATAATCTGCAAGAGATTGTGCAGGAATTATAATAGTATAGATTACAGTGTACTCATCCTTCCTGCTATGTTATAGAAGATATTTACTTATGATTATGGGTATATTACCCACGGTGCAAAAATGCATATTGAAGAGAATTTTGGCAGCAAACAAAAAAGAAAAAAAATACCACTGTACCACTGTAGGGAGCAGCACAGACAAACATTAAAATTCTCTCCACTGTGTATTTGTTCTCGTTTCTGGCAAGTAAAGTGTTAAGGAAATGTAAACCGACCTCCCCTTTAATGGGTTGTTTAGATCTCTTTAGAGCAGCATTGCATAGAATACAGCCATGTCTAGGATTACTTTATAATTAAAGAGCCAGCGACCCATTACATGCAGTATTCTCATGCAATGTACATTATTACATTTAGGTTTTAGCGGGTGATCATTTTAAGAAGTCGGTGAAAGAAATGGTAAAAATAATAAAACGGTGTAAAATGAAATTGTGTAAATAAAGTAAGACTGAATACACACACACGCTTACCCTGGCAGGATATTCCTTTCATACAGACTACAAACTAGTAGCCGTGACAATTATGGACATTATTTTGACACAACCAGACGGAGATATTAGTGAATAAAGTAAATTGGTGCCAAATGCTCTTTTGTGTTTCGTTCCATGGCCGGTATTTATAAATATCTTAAAGTTTCGATACGGCAGGTTATCATTAGATTACAGCAGTGGTTATAGAGTAACGTCTGTGATCGTACATTTACCGCAGACTTAATATACCATGCGGTAGTACAATACTGCCGTGTTATAGGCGACACTGCACAGTAGTAGAAAACTGTGCAGTATTGGTATTGGTTATAAATTGGTTATAAATGTACATTTACGGTTGCGGTTATAAAAACACAGACTGTTAAAGCCACGCCAAAATAAGTGCATCCAGTCAGAATCCAGAATTCCTGCAATGCTGTACTTTATATTCTCATAGGCTATGACTAAGAGCGTGTGGGATGCTCGAAACGCGGCAGGCAGACCATGCTGTTTTTTACAAATTTGTTTGAAAGAAAAGCCGATGAGTTTCTGACCAAAGGAGTGCGGACCGGTATCCCTTGTGTTGCTGTTTTACTCGGTGTGTTCGGACCAGGCACCCGGACCACCACATGTGACGGGTGAGTCCCGGCTGGGAAACAATAATGTCTTTATAGGAAAAAGATACATATGTGCTAGCACTGTACAGTATTCAGTATTCAGTGTAAAATGGGAGCCGAGGCTGACAAAGTGATAGATCTGGGGTTTATACACCCAGACCCAGGGGTGTCCCTAGGCTTTATGGCACCTGAAACAATGTTTGAATGCCGCTCCTAGACAGATGTGTGACGGCGCGCTCCATGGCAAAGTGGGCATGGCTTTGAGTGTGGGTGTGGCTTCTTTGATGGGTGTGGCAACATTTTTGATAATTTTGTATTTGAAAACCTTTATTTATACAGTTCAGTTTATCGATAAAAACATACTTTCTCTAGAAAGAAAGATAAAGGGGAAAACATTTGTAAACCTGCCACCACGTCAATATAGACTCTTTCGAAGCTAACTAGTCTCACCTAACCTAACAAATCAGCTAAAGCTAGCCTAACCATATGAAATTCCTTTTAACAATAGCCAACATATCTTTAGTCAAAGAGAAATATTTAAAATTATCTGCAGCAAAATATATGTTTAGTACAGCAATCTGTGAAATACTGTGTCCCCATCATATCTGTTAGTTAGGCAACAAGTCATTTATATGTTGTATTCAATTAGAGAATTGAGAAGCCGACTGGCTGAATTGAGAAAGCCAGTTGGATGACTAGCGAAATGTCTTCAAGAACTAAACTTCAAGTCCAGTTAATCTAATGGAATACAACAGATATACCATGACCTGGATGAATGAATATTACAGATATACCATGACCTGGATGAATGAATATTACAGATATACCATGGCCTGGATGAATGAATATTACAGATATACCATGACCTGGATGAATGTGTTACGATATACCATGACCTGGATGAATGAATATTACAGATATACCATGACCTGGATGAATGAATATTACAGATATACCATGACCTGGATGAATGAATATTACAGATATACCATGACCTGGATGAATGAATATTACAGATATACCGTGACCTGGATGGATGAATATTACAGATATACCATGACCTGGATGGATGGATATTACAGATATACCATGACCTGGATGAATGAATATTACAGATATACCATGACCTGGATGAATGAATGTTACAGATATACCATGACCTGGATGAATAAATACAACAGATATACCATGACCTGGATGAATGAATATTACAGATATACCATGACTGGGGTGGATGAATATTAAAGATAAACTGTGACCTGGATGGATGAATATTACAGATATACCATGACCTGGATGAATGAATATACAGATATACCATGACCTGGATGGATGAATATTACAGATATACCGTGACCTGGGTGAATATTACAGATTACCATGACCTGGATGGATAATATACAGATATACCATAACCTGGATAAATGAATATTACAGATATACCATGACCTGGATGAATGAATATTACAGATATACCATGACCTGGATGGATGAATATTACAGATATACCATGACCTGGATGAATGAATATTACAGATATACCATGACCTGGAGGGATGAATATTACAGATATACCATGACCTGGATAATAAATATTACAGATATACCATGACCTGGTTGAATGAATATTACAGATATACCATGACCTGGTGGATGAATATTACAGATATACCATGACCTGGATGAATGAATATTACAGATATACCGTGACCTGGATGGATGAATATTACAAATATACCATGACCTGGATAAATTAATATTACAGATATACCATGACCTGGATGAATGAATATTACAGATATACCCTGACCTGGATGGATGAATATTACAGATATACCATGACCTGGATGAATGAATATTACAGATATACCATGACCTGGATGATGAATATTACAGATATACCATGACCTGGATGAATGAATATTACAGATATACCATGACCTGGATGGATAATATTACAGATATCCATGAACCTGGATAATGAATATTACAGATATACCATGACCTGGATGGATGAATATTACAGATATACCATGACCTGGATGGATGAATATTACAGATATACCATGACCTGGATAAATGAATATTACAGATATACCATGACCTGGATGAATGAATATTACAGATATACCATGACCTGGATGGATGAATATTACAGATATACCATGACCTGGATGGATGAATATTACAGATATACCATGACCTGGATGGATGAATATTACAGATATCCATGACCTGGATAATGAATATTACAGATATACCAGACCTGGATGATGAATATTACAGATATACCATGACCTGGATGATGAATATTACAGATATACCATGACCTGGATGAATGATATTACAGATATACCATGACCTGGATGAATGAATATTACAGATATACCATACCTGGATGGATGATGAATATTACAGATATACCATGACCTGGATGGATAATATTACAGATATACCATGACCTGATGGATGAATATTACAGATATACCATGACCTGGATAAATGAATATTACAGATATACCATGACCTGGATGAATGAATATTACAGATATACCGTGACCTGGATAAATGATATTACAGATATACCATGACCTGGATAATGAATATTACAGATATACCGTACCTGATGGATGAATATTACAGATAGACCATGACCTGGATGGATGAATATTACAGATAGACCATGACCTGGATGGATGAATATTACAGATGTACCATGACCTGGATAAAAGAATATTACAGATATACCATGACCTGGATGAATGAATATTACAGATATACCATGACCTGGATGGATGAATATTAAGATAATACCATGACTGGATGAATGAATATTACAGATATACCATGACCTGGATGGATGAATATTACAGATATACCATGACCTGGATGAATGAATATTCAGATATATACCATGACCTGGATGAATGAATATTACAGATATACCATGACCTGGATGGATGAAAATTACAGATATACCATGACCTGGATGATGAATATTACAGATTAACCATGACCTGGATGAATGAATATTCCAGATATACCATGACCTGGATGAATGAATATTACAGATATACCATGACCTGGATGAATGATATTATACAGATATACCATGACCTGGATGATGAATATTACAATATACCATGACCTGGATAAATGAATATTACAGATATACCATGACCTGGATGAATGAATATTACAGATAACCATGACCTGGATGGATGAATATTACAGATATACCATGACCTGGATGAATGAATATTACAGTATACCATGACCTGGATGGATGAATATTACAGATATACCATGACCTGGATGAATGAATTACAGATATACCATGACTGGATGGATAATATTACAGATATACCATGACCTGGATAAATGAATATTACAGATATACCATGACCTGGATGAATGATAATTACAGATATACCATGACCTGGATGGATGAATATTACAGATTACCATGACCTGGATAAATGAATATTACAGATATACCATGACCTGGATGAATGAATATTTACAGATATACCATGACCGACTGGATGATGATTACAGATATACCATGACCTGGATGGATGAATATTACAGATATACCATGACCTGGATGGATGAATTACAGATATACCATGACCTGGATAAATGAATATTACAGATATACCATGACCTGGATGAATGAATATTACAGATATACCATGACCTGATGGATGAATATTACAGATTAACCATGACCTGGATGGAATGAATATTACAGTATAATACACCATGACCTGGATGAATGAATATTACAGATATACCATGACCTGGATGGATGAATATTACAGATATACCATGACCTGGATGGATGAATATTACAGATATACCATGACCTGGATGGATGATATTACAGATATACCATACCTGGATAAATGAATATTACAGATATACCATGACCTGGATGAATGAATATACAGATATCCCATGACCTGGATAAATGAATATTACAGATATACCAGGACCTGGATGATGAATATTACAGATATACCGCACCTGGATGGATGAATATTACAGATGACCATACCTGGAGGATGAATATTACAGATAGACCATGACCTGGATGGATGAATATACAGATTACCTGACCTGGATAAATGAATATTACAGATATACCATGACCTGGATGAATGAATATTACAGATATACCATGACCTGGATGAATGAATATTACAGATATACCGATGACTGGATGAATGAATTTTACAGATATACCATGACCTGGATGAATGAATATTACAGATATACCAATGACCTGGATGGATGAATATTACAGATATACCATGACCTGGATGGATGAATATTACAGCTATACCATGACCTGGATGAATGAATATTACAGATATACCATGACCTGGATGAATGAATATTACAGATAGACCATGACCTGGATGAATGAATATTACAGATATACCATGACCTGGATGAATGAATATTACAGAAATTACATTAAGTTGACCCAGAGGTAAGGAATAGAGGGAATTCGAGGGTTCAGATAGTAAACATTTTTTTCATTTCATAAATGAAAGGTGATGAAATCAGGAGGAACACCATGATTTACATGTCATTTACAGGTGTGCACGCTAATATCTACACATGATGTGCACTAAAAAAACATTCAGGGTTATTCAATAAAAGTTTCTTATCGGGAAAATGGTGCTAATTTTGCCCAACCAATCAGATGGTTAGCTTTCAAAATTAAATAAGATCTGATGGTTGGGGCAAACTTAGCACTATTTAAACAAAAAGATAAAAGAACGTTTTTAAATCTCCAGGATTGAACTTTATTAAAATATGGGAATGGTTTAGTAGCGTGACGTCACCACCTCGTTAAGCACTGCTCTAGGGAAATCTCTCACAACGGGGAGATCATAAGGCACTCCCGTAACTTCCATTTGTAGACCCCCCCGATACAATAACCTGACGTAAACGAGATTAACGTAACGTTTATTGCACGCGGGATCGGGGCTCAAGGTAGGAGCGGGACTTTAACGCCCAAAAGCCGTAGCGTTAGTTTCACGCTACACATAGTCGCGCAAAATGTAATGCTCAGGTTTTGGATCGTTCGCCAGCGTACTTTCCAAACACATCGGAGGTAAATGGCGCGTGCTTTAAAACTCGTCTAAACCACCCGTAAACTGAAATTTTAATTTTTAACGGTGGGTTTGATAGAATGGGCCATATTGTATCCTTCCCCTAAAATGGTCGATCTTTATAAACGAGGCAGATCATTATGAATAAGGAAGGGCTACAAACGACAACATTGGATGTGTACTCATATTACAAAACCTTATTGGACGTGTAACATAGTAATGCATTGGGGACGTGTAGTTCAATACATTGACGTGTGCCCTGGGACTTCCCGCCCACCACACCACAGACAGCGAGAATCTGGATCATGGGAAAAGGACTTGGTTCCGATTCAACTCTGACTCAACAGGTGCAAGCGAAGCGTAATGGCCGAGATCCTCTGAGAAGAAAAGGTCTTCTAAACAGTTAGAGTCAATTATGGTATCATGGAACAGGGTGACGTGGGAGCATTAAACGTTCATGTTGTGTCAAATTTTTGATTTAAATACTAATTGTAAAATTAACATTAACGTTATAATATTTAAACAAACGAAAATTGAAAGAAAACCGAGAGCCGTTACGCTCTCATATTCCTCCTCTCTCCTCTGAACATGACTGACCGAGAGCATCACTCATAGCGAATGGGATTTAACCCAATTTTCTGAATCTTTACGGCAGCCTCTCCTGGGTTAAAGGATTTCAGGTTATTCAATAAAAAGTTCTTATCTGTTAAAATGGTGCTAATTGCCCAACCAATCAGAATGTTACTTCAAATGTAAGTATGTTCTGATTGGTTGGGGCAAAATTAGCACCATTTTTACGATAAACTTTCATGAAACTCCCTGTTTGTCTTAAAGGTCGTTATCGGCTCGGTACATAGATTGCGGCGTCCTCTGTGACACACTTTTCGTACGCCGCATTATGTCTTCAAGGTCAGTTAAACCTGGACAATGATTAACGTGGACTTTAAATGATGGAAAAAGTCCATAACGTCTCTCTTACATGTAGCCCGACATGTTCTGTAAAAGGACAGAGGGTCATAAAATAGTTTATGTCTTCTAATATATTAAAAAGCCAAATTCTACCCAGATGCATAAGAAGAGAACAGTAGCCACACATGTTCATGCTATTACCAGGGTCTTATTGTGGTTTACTGTACCTTCTCGGTTAGTAGAGATGTCCGAACTTCGGCAAAACCGGTCGCCGCCGAGGATCGCGAATTTTCGAAAAATTCGAAAATCCGCGAGCGGACCCAATTAAAACTATAAAATCGAAATACGAGGATTCTTCGAAAATACAAAGATTCCTGCGAAAATTACAAAATCTGCGATTTCTTCGTAGTTTTTCCCATATATTAGAAAATACGAGAAATCCGTAATTTCGACAATTTTTTAAAACAGCGGTCTGAAAAGTTCGGACGGCGGGAAAAACCCAGAAAATTCGCGATATCGCCGTCGCGGACGAGTGTAAATCCGCCCGGATCACGGGTCGGAGTCGCAAACTGGGCAGCAACTACTATTATTAGTGTGGCAGTTAGATGGTTAAGGAACTTTAAGGGTCATCGGTTTAATCAGGATCATTAGCCTCTGCATAAAGATTCTTGGAAAACAGATGAGGGTTGAAAACTGAACGATCTCAAGGCATTTATTGTGACGTGAATACCTGGGGAATTTCTAACCACCCAAACCTGCAAGGCCTGAACTTGCCAGATTCAGTAAGAGGAGCAATAAATAGCATGACAGATTCTGAATTTCTTTGGGTGGTCATCTCATGTGGGTTTGGAGATGTCCAGAGCTTTCTGGTACCAAGATTGCCTGATATTAATGGAGATATGATTTTCTAAAAAGATAATAAGATGTTTCAATCATAAACCGTATTATATCCCCAATCCGAGTTTAGACATTATTAGAAGGGAACATTCTGTCTGATGATTACGTTACCCTCCATTCACTGAACGGTGAATCCAATCTCAAATTAATGTTTCTGTGTATTTGTGTTGGTCGTGTATGGATATAAAAAACAATGTAACTGTAAGGGTCATTTATGGGACACACGCTGGTCCCTAGGGTTATGTAAGGGCTTGCATAGAGGACAATTTTGTAACATGTTGCATGGCCACTAACCTTGTGATGAAAGAGGGACCATTAGCTTAAGCGGAAGATATTTAGTATACACTAATGTGATTATGACTCTTGTCTGTACAGGGGTGCAACATAAACCGGTGTACGTTTCTTATATGAAAATAAACTGGGTTCAAGAGAGGTGTCCAGGAGGTCATTTATGTGAACAATAAAGAAAAACCAAGCTAACCTAATAAGGTGTGGGGGTTCGACACCAACTGTCGCATGTCAATAACACCTCTTGGCCCAATGAATCCACACCTTCAATTCGAAGGGGGTCCCTAGCACACTGCTGTGATAGATGCTAATTGGACTTTCCAGGGTACATAATGCCACAGATTCTTGTACAAGTCTTTGAATTGAGAGATCCAGTCAGAGACTAGCGAAACGGTCTTCAGAAACTAAACTCAAGTCCAGTTGATCTAATTGAATACAACAGATTATACCATGACCGGATGAATAGAATATTACAGAATATACAGACCTGATGAATGAATATTACAGATATACCTGACCTGGATGGAATATTACAGATATACCGTACCTGGATGAATGAATATACAGATACCTGCCTGGATGGATGAATATTACAGAGATACCATGACCTGGATGAATGAATATTACAGATATACCATGACCCTGGATATGATGAATATACAGATATTACCAGTGACCTGGATGGATGAATATTACAGATATACCATGACCTGGATGAATGAATATTACAGATATACCTGACCTGGATGGATGAATATTACAGATATACCATGACCTGGATGATGAATATTACAGTATACCATGACCTGGATGAATGATATTACAGATATACCATGACCTGGATGGATGAATATTACAATATACCGTGGTGCTGAAAAAACACCTCAGACCTTCCTGGTCAACTTTGCCTGAAAACTAAAAGCAAAAAAGGCAACTCCCGTAAGCGAATTAAGTGAGTTCAAGGAGTTTATTTTATATTAGATAATACATTGCGTTATTGTTGTTTTCATTTTTAATAATTCCAGGTAAGCTTTTTATTATCTTATTTAATTTTATTCATAATCAACATTAATCAAGAAAATTATCTATTCTTATTATATACTTTTAATATCCTACGCTGCACTGGATATATATATAATACCTTCTAATATATACTAAGTTAACTTATTTACTTTGAGGTTTTTTCTCCTACTCTCGGGGGTAATATCTCTTCATTCACCTGATTAAAATCTATTCACTTATTGTATAGAATCCCATCAAAAGCAAAGAAACCTCCTCGGAATCCATAGGGAAAATCACATTAAAGAGAAGTCCTACTCATGGCATTCAGTGAGTGTGAAATTATCTCTTACTACAGATCATTAGGGAAATGAATGTCAGTTGGGAGGAGCCCTGGATACAGTCATAACTATCAAGTTATCAATATTTAACTTAGGTTCGCCTTTTCCGTTAATTTTATTTCTATTAAATAAAAACAATCAACGTATGGTTAAAATACTCTGGGGGGGAGGAAAGTGTACTTCTGAACTTTTCTCAACATATAAATTAATTCTTGAATATAAAAGCTATTATATAATATATATATATATATCTATATATAATAGTATATATATTTCACTGCTCATGTAGGCAGAAAAGGTCATCACAGTAATAAAGAATTGGAATAAACAATTGATTGACTGTATATATTATATTATATTATATATCTATATATACACACCACGGGTACTAAACTGGTATATAGTGACATATGGACTGATATCTAGACTGGTTAAGCACAAGACGCTATAAATCGCACCACACACAATTTTTGCAAAACACTTTAATGCATCGCTGTTAAAACGGTTGGGGGGGTTGGGGGGATGGGAGCCGGGATGGGCATTGGATCATTGATTAAGCTCCTTAAAAATTTCCACCCTCTCGTGGACAAACTGATAAGAAGCAATAAACATATGGGCTCCACTGAATGTAAAGGATTAAGGACAGGACAACCCACACCTCCACCCACCATCTCTCAACCCACCCACCCCCACATAACATACACACACAAACCCACCCACACACACAACATTACATACTGCAAGAAGATCTGGTAAGTAATGCACCACTAACATGGAAATAGAAGTTCTGTGACCATTGTGTCACGTCTGTTGTCCTAATCGTAGAGCGCTAAGGGAGATGGTGAGTGAGGGGATCAGAGAGTATAAAGAATGGTCAGACGAGCCAGCAATAAAATAAATAATATAATCATGGTTGTGATAGAAATCTAGCTATCTCGGACCTATGCAGCTGTCCATGAAATCCCAAACCTAACATGGCCTTCACGGCACTGGGATTTTATTTACATGTTTATTTTACTTCACCTGTACTTACCCAAGCACATCATATAATTACTTGGTTACAAATTCTACATGGATACATTGTAACAGAAGTTCATCTAACCATCGTTAAGTTTCACGACAGGCATCCCTGCCAAAATCCAACCAAAATATTGGGCTGGGGGTTCGATTCGGTGAAATATTGGCCATTAAGACCAGAATGAGTACCGCATTAATCTGTTTTTCTGCCTTTATTATTGAAAGATAGTCGCACACTACATTTATTAGTACACAAATATAAACCATAGGGGGATCCAGGTCCGGAGGGTTCCACCCAATAAATACAAAAATATAAATCCTACGCAGAGATTACTGTACAGCTGTGTGACATACACACCCCCCAACTGTGAACATCACACACCCCAACTGTGACATCACACCCCCAATCAGTGACATCACACACCCCAACACCGCTAACTTGCGCCAGCCATGGGCTCAGACATGTGCATTGAGATCACCAGAGAAGTGACTGTAGCTGTCCAATGAGGCTCAGTGGTTAGTACGATTCTGCCAGCGCTGAAAATCTAAGTTCATTCACCCCTTGGGACACATC
The DNA here is from genome assembly GCA_019447015.1 of Hymenochirus boettgeri. NCBI lineage: Eukaryota > Metazoa > Chordata > Amphibia > Anura > Pipidae > Hymenochirus > Hymenochirus boettgeri. The sequence continues at coordinate 44,284,746 of CM033469.1, read as the reverse complement.
TGCAGGGAGTTTGTAGTTCTCCCCGTGCTGCGGGTTTCCTCCGGGCACTCCAGTTTCCCCCACAGCAAAAAACACATGATAGTTGTTGTATGTGTCCATAAATGTGATTAGATTGTAAGCTCTTCGGGGCAGGGCCTATGTGATGTATACATGTAATTGTTAGCGCCGGAAGATGTTGGCCTATATAAATCCACAAATAATAATAATTAGTAATAATAATAATTAATAATTAGTCCTCCCTGTTCGTTGGGTGTAGATTACACACGCCATCATATAGGATCATTCTGCTGATTTATGGGAGACACTCAATACGAAGTCCAAATGAGATAGAAACACAGACGGGGGTTATTATTTTAGATTACATTCCTTTCTATAAATAGAGCAGTGGAAAACAACATGCCTTATTGTATACTTATGGTCTCAACCAATCACACAGTGGACACTTTGGTACTAGTAACCCGGGTCTACCCTATGTATAATATAAAATATAAGGAGATAGGAATGTTCTGTAACATACAATAAGCTATACCTCATACTGTACTGTCTTAAGGGAACACATAATGGCAGCTGCCCCCCACCCCATATGTATAAATATACCCAGAGAAGGATGTTCTGTTCACATACAATAAGCTATACCCCTCTACTGTAGCTGTAAGGGAAACAATATGGGCAGCTCCCCACCATGTATAAAATGACAATAGAGAAGGAATGTTTTCTTACAACCATGAAGCTATACCCATTCAACTGTCTGTCTAAGGGAAACTATGGCAGCTCCCACCCATATGTGAATATAAAATACAGAGAAGGAATGTCTTCGTCATACAATAGTTATACCATCTCAATACTGTACGGTCTAAGGGAAACAATATGGCAAAGCTCCCCATCCTATGTAATGAAATATAAATCTACGAGAAGGAATGTTACGTACAAACAATAAGCTATTATCCTCATACTGTACGGTCTAAGTGGAAAATTAAGTGGAGTCGTCCCCACCATATGTATAAATATACAGAGAAGGAATGTTCTGTACACGACATAACTATACCCCATACTGTAACTGTTAAGGGAACAACTATGGCAGCTCCACCCATATGTATAAAATATACAGAGAAGGAAATGTTCGGTACGAAAATAATACCTATAATCCCTCATACGGTACTGTCTAAGGGAAAACAATATGGTCAGCTCCCCCCATATGTAAAATATCAGAAGAGGAATGTTCTGTACATACAATAAGCTATACTACACACCCCCTCATACTGAACTGTCTAGGGAAAACCATAGGCGACTCCTCCTCATTGTATAAATATAATATAACAGAGAAGGATGTTCTGTAACACAATAAGCTATAACCCTCATATCTGTACTGTTCAGGGAAAAACATATGTGCAGACTCCACCTCATATGGTTAATAAAATATACAGAGAAGGAAGTTCTCTGTAACACACATAACTAACCCTCATACTTCTCGGTCTAAGGGAAACCAATATGGCAGCTCCCACCCAATTGTATAATATAATATCCAGAGAAGGAATGTTCTTGTTACATACAATAAGCTTATGCCGCTCATACTGTACTGTCTAAGGGAAACAATATGGCAGCTCCCACCCCATATGTATAAATATACAGAGATAGGAATGTTCGTACATTCAATAAGCTATACCTACCTCATACTGTACTGTCTAGGGAGGGAAACACAATATGGCAGCTCCCACCATATGTTAATAAATATAAGAGAGGAATGTTTCTGTCAACACAATAAGCTATACCCTCATACTGTACTTCTAGGGAAACAATATGGCAGCTTCCCACTCCATATGATAATATAAATATACGAGAAGGAATGTTCTGTTACACACAATAAGCTATACTCCTCATACTGTACGTTAAGGAAACAATATGGCAGCTTCCCACCCATATTATAAATATGCAGAGCAGGATGTTTGTACTCACAATAACTATACCCTCATATGTAATGTCTAAGGGAACACAATCTATGGAGTCTCCCATCACCATATGTATAAATATAAATATACAGAGAAGATGTTCTGTACACATCAATAAGCTATACCGCTCTACTGTACTGTCTAGGGAAACAATATGGCAAGCTCCACCCTATTGTACATATACAGAGAAGGAATGTTCTTAACAACACAAGAAGTTAACCCTCATACTGTACTGTCTGTCAAGGGACCACTATTGCAAGCTCCACCCATAGGTATAAATATAAATATACGAGAAGAGAATGTTCTATGTCACATAAGCTATACCGCATACTGTTGACTGCTAAGGGAAAATATGGCAGCTCCCACACCAGTATAAATATACAAACGAGAAGGAATGTTCTGTACAACAATAAGCTTATACCCTCATATACTGTACTGTCTAAGGAAACATATAGAAGCCTCTCCACCCATATGTAAAATATCAATATACAGGAGAAGGAATGTTCTGTACACACAATAAGCTAACACCATCATAACTGTAATGTCTACGGTGAACACATATGGCAGTCCCACCCAGATGTATAAATATAAATATACAGAGAAGGACAGTTCTGTAACACACAATAAGTCACCTCATCTGTAATCTGTCTAAGGGAAACATGCCATCACATCTCAAAAATCGAAAGTTTGTCACAAGCCGCTCATATGACTTAGGGCCATGGCAGCACCATATGTATAAATATAGAATATAAGAGAAGGAATTTCTGTTACACACCAATAAGCATATACCCTCATATACTGTACGTGTCTAAACGGGAAACAAATGGAAGCTCCCACCCATATGTAATAATATACAGAGAAGGAATGTTGCTGTACATAGAATAAGCTCTATCCGCAATGCTGTCGGTCTAAGGGAAACAATAGTGGCAGCTCCCACCCATATTAGAAATATAACAAGAAGGAATGTTCTTGTACCCACGAATAAAAGCATACCCTCATAACGTACTGCTAAGAAACATATGAGCTCCCACCCATATGTAAATAAAAATATACAGAGAGGAGATGTTATGTAAGCACAATAAGACTATACCCTCTATTTGTACTGTCTAGGATAAACAATATGGGCAGCTCCCACCATATGTATAAATATACAGAGAAGGAAGTTTTACAGACCAATAAGCTATACCCTCATATTGTACTGGCTAAGGGAAAAATCTGGCAGCCCCACCCATATGTATAAATAACAGAGAAGAATGTTCTGTATCAGACTAGCTATGACCCTCATACGTACTGTCTAGGGAAACATATGGCAGAGCTCCCACACTCTAAAAGTATAACAGAGAAGGAATGTTCTGTCACATACAATAATGCTTAACTCCATACTGTACTGTCTAAGGAAACATATGGCAGCTCCCACCCATGATGTATATATAAATTATACAGCGACAGGAATTTCTGTACTTAACAATAAGCTATACCCTCAACTGTACTGTTAAGGGAAACAACGTCATGGCAGCTCCACCCATAGTATACACAATACAGAGAAGGACATGTTCGACATACAAATAAAGCTATACCCTCATACTGTACTGTCTAAGGGAAAACAATATGCAGCTCTCAACCCATATTATATAACTATACAGAGCAAGGAATGTCTTACAAACAATAACGTATATACCCTCATACTGTTACTGGTTAGTGGAAACAATATGGCAGCTCCCCACCCATATGTAATAAATACTACAGAGAGGAACGTTTCTGTACTACACACAATAAGCTACACCCTCATACTTGTACTGTTCCAAGGGAAACATATTGCAGCTCCCACCTACTATAATCTATAAATATACAGAGAAGGATTTCGGTACACACAAAAGCTATACCTCATACGGTACTGTCTCAGGGAAAACCATATGGCACGCTCCCACCCATAGGTATAAATGTAATATAAGAGAAGGACTGTCTGACACACAATAAGCTATACCCCATACTGTACTGTATAAGGGAAAACAATATGGAGAGCCCACCCATATGTATAAATATACAGAGAAGGAATGTTCTGTACATAGAATAAGCTATATCCGCATACTGTACGGTGTTCTCAGGAACAATTATGGGCAGCTCCCCACCATCTGTATAATATACAGAAAGGAATTGTTCGTACACACAATAAGCTATACCCTCATACGGTCTGTCTAAGGGAAACACTATGAAGCTCTCACCCATATGTATAAATATTAATATACAGAGAAGGGAAGTCTTACACACAATAAGCTATACCCCTCATATTGTACTGGTTAAGGGAAACAATATGGCAGCTCCCACCATATGTATTAAATCTCAGAGAAGGAATGTTCTGTACATACAATAAGATATACCCTCATACGGTACTGTTCTAAGGGAAACCATATGGCAGCTCCCACCATATGTATAAATATAAATTTCCAGAGAAGGAATGTTCTGTACACCACAATAATATTACACTCATACTGTACTGTCTAAGGGAAAACAGGTAGAAGCTCTAACCCCTATGTATAAAATATATAATATACAGAGAAGGAAATGTCGTACAACAATAAGCTATACCCTCATATTGTTACTGTATAAGGGAAAAAATTTGGCAGCTCCACCCATATGTATAAATATACAGAGAAGGAATTTGTTTGTTCTACAATAAGCTTATACCTAATACTTGTTACTGTCTAAGGGCAAAACAATATGGCAGCTCCACACAAGATATAAAAATACAGAGAAGGACTGTTCTGACATAAATAAGCTATACCCTCATACTGTACTGTCTAAGGGAAAAAATCATCGGCAGCTCCCACCATATGTATAAATATACAGAGGAAGGAATGTTCTGTAAACAACAATAAGCTATACCCTCATACTGTACGGTCTAAGGGAAACAAATGCAGCTCCCCACCAATGTATTAACTCTACAGAGACGGAATGTTTGTACTACAATACGCTATACCCTCATGAATGTACTGTCTAAGGGAAAACAATATGCAGCTCCACCCATATGTATACCCTAAATATACAGAGACCCAGCCGCCACCTCATTCGTTTTCTTGTACACACAATAAGTACTACCCCATTTACTGTACTGTCTAAGGGAAACAACAATCTGGCAAGAAAGAGCAGAGAGAGAACCACGCAGGAGAAAAGACCCCCAGCACGAGCAGAGAGAAGGAAGAGCTCCCAGAGCTACGAGAGGAGTGCTACGGCAGCGCCTACTCCCGAGAGAGAGAGAGAGAGAGCTCCAACCCATATGTATAAAATATAGCGAAGGAAATGCTTTCTGTACACCCAAAAGCTATACCCTCCTCTGTTGTACTGCGTCTTAAGGGAAACAATATGGCAAGAGCTCCCAACCCATATGTATAAATATACAACGAAGGATCAGAGTTCTGTACTACATCCTACAGCAGAACGCCTCGTTTACTGATTGTCTAAGGGAAACAATTATGGCCCAAAAGCTCCCCACCCATATGTATACATAATTAAGAGGAAGGGAATGGTTCGTACACAAAACCCCTTTTAATCGGTCTTCCTATAGTATCCTCCGATTCTGTCTGGCTGGCGAGGATGTGAGACTTTGTTGTCTTTCTTGTGTCTTCGGATACTTCATGTTATATCACCCCCCAGTCCTTCTTTTTTTGGTATCGCTGTCACCGTCTTGTCCCGGTTTTCTCTCTTCGGGTGCATGCGGACACAATCCAGAGACCGATTTCCCAAGGCGGTAAGAGTCAGCTGATACAAGATATGGTTAGCTTCCATCGTTCAGGACTTTAAATTTGACTTATTCATGGGACCAGACAATGAGTTTAATTGCAGCACTCCACAAGGTTCAATCTAAACATCTGATACTTGTTCCTCCATTGTGTAATGTCAGCACTCCCATCAAAGTTGCCTTTCGTCACGTCCACAGTGGGTAGCCAAATCCTCTACTAGACATGGTCTGGTTTTAGCGGGGTTAATTTATCCTTCTTGAATTCGGCTTAACGAGTTATGACATTGAAGTGTAGGACTGTGACTAAGGGGGAGGATGGAAAAGAAAAATGATTGTATAGGAAAGTACTTGGTAGAAAATGAGAATATAAATTGATAGCAAATACAAAACAAAAACGACAACCTGACTGTAGGAACCGGCACCATTGGTCTGATCATCCCGGTAGGCGAGCAGAACTGCCCGCCCGTCTACACACGCTAAAGATCGCAAAAACACCAATTTCATAAGGCCACACATCAAAAAACACACTAGAGGTGCCTAGACCTTCACGGCTGGGTTTCACGCGCTCCGGCAACGGAAACATGTATGTCGGTCGCGGCAATTCTACAGGGGATTGTTCGCAACATCTTACGAGTTGTCCGTCCGATCCATGACCGAATCGAGTCCACTGGAAGATAGAGTCGGTACCGGCTTTGCAGCACGGCCCCCACGCCAACCCCAGGCGATTGACATGCGCAGACGACGTTCGAACCAGTGCGTGAATCAGTCGCCGCCTTCGCCCCGAAAACTACATTCTGGTTGTCCGTAACCAGCCTTACAGTATATGTAAATGTGCTTGGTAGGAGCGTGGAAAGGGTTAATCATATGGGGTAGGAGAATTTCAAGATCTCTTGGGCTTAGGATACAAGAATGGTTTATCACAAGGGCAATTAGACCAATCAAAATTCAACAGCTGACACCCCCCCGTCCAACATGGAAATGATTGGAAAATCTGCTACTTAAGCTACATGAGTGGATCCAGATATCTCCACGGTTATTTCCTGTTCCCAGTTTTTTCCATCAGGAAGTTTAGATAATTCTATTTTTGGACCTGGACTATTTACGTGGAACATCCTATAACTCGCATAATATATATACATATATATATTACATTTAATACTCTATAATCTATAAACTGCCATTTTAATCAAGTTCATTACTGGCTCTAAAGTCCACCAGCCTCTCACCCCTGCAAAAATATAACTAATAGTTATCCAAATCCGTTAAAGATTCCCCAGACTGTCCCGAATAGGAAAGTACCCCCCCTTCTCTCACCAGTTAATGTTATGAAGACAATCAACAGCCCAACTACTTTTTAATTGTCCACGCCCGTAATATTTCTGTTAGTCAGTTCTTCGTCGCTTACCGTGTCGGACAAGCAGCACCGCGCTATGAGATACCCGTAGAGACATGTTGAATTTCCCCAGATTACATTCTAAAAAATGTTTAAGGGCAGCGAGGAGAATTTTCTGTGCAGTGTCATTGTACATCCGTGTGTTCTGGTTCAGACATTAAAAACTTAACGAATATGAATGTACTCCAAGTTCAATGAGGCTATACAAATTAGATCTTTCCAGAACTTTAGGGCAATGTTAGATTTCAGAAATTAAAGGAGAAGAAACCTTAAAGTTTTTTAATTCTCATGTGTGTACAAGTTTTGTTTACCGCCCCCTCCCCAGAATCACCCCCCAAAGACATTACTTACCTTAAGTAGTCTCCCCCCTGTACAATATACCCATAATGTAAGACCCACCCCAGTAGATTCTGTAAACGGTGCCATTTATCAGGCTTGCACGTTATTAGCCCCTACGCAATAGTAGAAGCACGGCAAGATTTTTGGCACGGGACCCCGCCGTTTCACCGCAGCGGCCTTCGCTGGATCGTGAAAGGTAAGATGTTATGAATTTTGTGCCTGGCTTATCTAAACATGATTGAAGAACGGGAGGTAAGGGATAGCTCCAATGAACGGAGGTAAGTGCATAGCTCCCCCCCTTAACTGACCAGGCCTTTCACGTAATGTAGACTAAGGAATAGTTCACTTATTGAGTGAACTATTCCTTAAAGGGACAGTCTTGCTTTGCGAAATGTGGAAAAGAGGACCCGCAACTTCTTGTAAATCAACACAATACGGAACCCCTTCTCTGTAATAGGTTTTAATTATAGGTGTTTGGTAAGTGTGGCAGGGTGACCAGTTAAAGGGGTGGGGGTGGTTCTCGGTGCAGCACAGAAGAACAGAAATTGAGACCAAAATAGATCACAGGAACTGCAATCTTAAAAACAGGGAGATTTTATATGATGAAGTTACTCCTTATCACGCCACATTGTGCCAATAGACGCTTAACCTTCCATTTCCATGTTCCGTCATGCTGTGGCGGGCCTGAATATTGGTATAATAACCCTATACGTGATTAAACAGTCCAAAGAAGAGTGTTGAGGGAGCATGCGATCCAAGAATGTCTCACACTTAGATACCCCCATATCTATTGCTTGACGGCAGGGATTTCAGAGTAAACTGAAGTGCACCCCTAGGGGCCCCCGTTATCTACCCTAAGCACCCGGCTCATACATTATCCGCGGGTGGAAGTCTTTATAATCTACTGATACATTTGTTCCCCCTTGTACGGACCAACCTTTATTGTATAGGGGAAACGGGGCAAGGAAGATTTATTATCTTCCTTCAGGACCAGGCACGTCTCTTATTTTTGTTATTCCGAAAATAAGCTGTTTGTTCCACATTGGATCCTGAGGAGTTAAGTTATAGGAATAATAGTTCATTAATTCAGTTCAATGTTCACACAGCATTCATAGTTCATAAAGTCTTTAATGTGATTATAAGTCCCTTCTTCGTTTCTAGGATTTGTGTCATTATCCTCCCACGTACGCCAAAGTTTATCCAGTCAATACATAGGTTTCCTCCGTAATCACGTTCATCGAATAGTTCGACAGTTCTTTTATATTCATTCATAGTTCATTAACAGTTTAATTAATAGTTCATTAAACAGTTCATTAACAGTTCTTTAATAGTCCATTTAACAGTCATTACTTAGTTCATTAACAGGTCATTAAAGTTCTTCAATAGTCATTAACAGTTCATTCATAGTTCAATTAACAGGTATTAATAGTTACACCTCTACAAGTCCACCGCCAACAGTCCCGCCTACCACATCTCCATTAACGTTCACTAACAGTTTATTATAGTTCATAACCGTTCATTAATTAGTTCATTAAAGTTCAGTAAACAGTTCCTTAACAGTTCCTACAAGCTAATAGTTTCCCAACTCCGTATCAGTTCCATTAACTGTTTCATTCAATGAGTCGCCACCTGCTAATAGTCCTTGACATGTCCTTCAATCCCAGTTCCTTAATGTTCCTTTATAGTTCCAATACAGTTTCATTAAGAGTTCATTAATAGTCATTAATAGTTAATTAAGGATTTAATTAACAAGCCTTCATTACCAGTTTATTAATAGTTCATTAACAGTTCATTAACAATTCATTAATAGTTCATTAACAGTTCATAATTCGCTTATTAATAGCTATTTAAATATTACACACACATAAAGTGTCTCATTTATTGTGGACCTCGAAATTGTCACAGGGTGGGATTCCTGTAATGTTGTAATCAGGACTGTTCTTACAGTAAAGACCACCATGTGACAATGTGGATTCCGATATCCCATGAGATCCACAGGGGGAGTGTGGAACGTGATTGGGGATTTCTATACAGGGTTATATACTAAAACTATCAGGGTTATTCAATAAAATTCTTCAGCATTTTAAAATGGTGCTAATTTTGCCCCAACCCAATAGATGTGTCGTTCAATTGTTAAATACAATATGATTGGTTGGGGCCAAAATTAAGCACATTTACATGACTGCAAGAACTATTATTGAATCTACCCTGTATTGATGGGAGTCTCGGGTAGGATAGAACATTAATAAATATAAACAAATACTAAGACCAAATACATCCCACCACTGGTCTCACACTAGAAACACGTGGCTCGAACCAGAGACTTAAGAGTAGAGGGTCTCTCATGAAAGTCATACGCGGTGTCTGGTGACACTTGGCGTATGTCCCCTCTAAGGTGTGCCGGAAAAATAAGTGTTGCAGACCCAGGTATGTAGCGCACAAATTTATTTTGTAGCGCACAGGGGAAAAATTCTATATTCTCGACTGCACACATACAAATTTCCAAATATGGGAACATTTGACCATCCCCAAGTTACTAATATCAGTTGTAGTATAAAACAAGGTTTGATGTAGATAATGTAAACCTTTATGTGGCCATTTCTTGCCTACGTCTTAGGTAATGATCATTTCTCCTAAATCCTTTTTTATTCCTATTAAAAATACTGGAAAGATATGTAGACGTTTAATTTTGGATTTATGGTGTAAATTTCAACCAAATGGGGTTTGAACACTGAACGTGGTTCGAATAACGCAACGGTATTATCAATGTTTTCATGTGTACTATGGCATCTATGTTTAATTTGAAAACCAGGAAAAAACATAGCCGCTGCTCTATTAACACGGAGAAAGGTGAACAATTGGGGATTATTATTTCCACTATTGATCTTTTATCCAAAATACATGTTCTGAATATGAATTTCTCTCGCCCACGAGAATGTACAATATCATACAAGTTCCCACTGTAAAGAACGTTATTTATATTGTGTTCTTTATAGATACTGACTAAGGTGAAAAGGCAAGTATTTTATACTGAACCTTGGGTGGTGATGTCTATAAACGTAAAATAGGATCCCTCTACCCCTAAGCGATGCCAAGGCCGATTTCTGCTTTTGGTGGGCAAAAATCTGTCCTTTAAGGGGACTGGATGGAGCAACAATATGCAGGTGAATCTTGTTATTTACCTTTGTATGCGGGGATGCACTGGACTGAAAAAAAGCCAATGTAATACCCAATATTCAAAAAAAGGTCGTCGTCTCCAGCCTGCGTAACTATAGACTGTAACCTACATCCGTGGTGGGGAAGGTGATGGAAACTTTGTTATGGGATCTATATCCTTGACTTTGTTCCCCCAAAAGGAATCTTATTAGCTCGTAGTCAGCCGGATTTATTGAGAATAGAATGCCAGAATAAATTTAATGGTTTTAATGAAGAGAAGCGAGTTAAGAGTTAGATTCTCGGCATCGCAATAGATGAGGTATATGTGATTTGCTAGGATAGGAAAGTACAGGGTACGATATAATATTGAGAATTACTGGTATAATACATATACTGTAGTTCTGGTTGGTAACAGGGATACTATACTAATATTGAGAATTAATGCGTATTAATACATATACTGTAGTTGGTGGTACATGATACTATATAATATTGAGAATTACTGGTATTAATACATATACTGTGATGTTGGTTGGTACAGGGATACATAGTATATTGGAATTACTGGTATTAATACATTATACTGTATTCTGGTTGGTACAGGGATACTATATAATATTGGAATTACTGGTATTAATACATAACTGTAGTTCTGGTGGTACAGGATACTATATCAATATTGAGAATTACTGGTATTATACATATACTGTAGATTCTGGTGGTACAGGGATACGATATAATATTGAGGGGGGGGGGGGGAATTTTTCACTGGTATTAATACATATCGTAGTTCTGGTTGGTACGGGGTACTATATATATTGGAATTACTGAGTATTAATTAAATATACTGTAGTTTCTGGTTGGTACGGGGATCATATAATATGAGAATTACTGGTATTAATACATATACTGTAGTTTTGGTGGCGTACGGGGATGAGGGAGGAGCGGATGAGGAGAGAGAATAGGAGAGATGGGGAGAGGAGAGGAGAGAGGGATAAACTAGATATAGAGCTTACTGGCGGAAGAGATACTGATGAGCAGAGTGGGAGAGATGAGGAGAGAGAGATGGATAGAGGATGGGAGGGAGAGAACTAGGGGACTGCGAGAGGGATGATGACTAGTAGAAGAGATGAGAGAAGGATGAGAGAGAGGATAGGAGAGAATGGAGGGGAGTGATATGAGAGGGAGATAGACGAGAAGATACTATGAGGGAACTGAGAGGAGAAAGATAAGAGGGGAGAGGATAGAGAGAAGGGAGGGAGGATAGGATAGAGGAGGAGGGAGATTTTTTTTTTTTTTAAAATGATGAGGATAAGAGAGCGAGATGCTGGAAGGGGAAGGATTGAGGAAGCAGAGATTGCGGAGAGGATTGGCAGGGGAGAGGAAGGGAGGGAAGGAGGGAGTGGTCGAGGAGGGTGGAGGAGGGGCGGATGGAGGAGATACTGGAGAGAGATACGACTGGGAGATGAAGCAGGAGGAGGAGAGCGATATAACGCGATGGGAAGATGAGCTTGAATGAATGGAGGGAGATGATGAGAGGATGGAGCGGAGGAGATAGAGATGAGAGGAGATTTTGGTTTAGAGAGAGCTGCAGAGGCTGATAGATGAGGAGGAGAGGAGATGAGGATTGATGAGGGAGGAGATAGATTTGATAGCAATAGATGATGCAATTGAGGAGGAGATACGAAGAGTAGGAGGATGGGAGATAGGAGAGAGGGGGGGGAGAGGGAGAGAGAGGGGATGATCGGAGGAGATAAGAGAGAGATACTGATGAGATGGATAGAATGGAGAGGAGCGATGGGATTAGAATGGAGATGGAGAGAGATGAGAGAGGAGATGGGCGTGATAGATAGAGAGGAGAGAGGGGGATGGATAGAGGGCGATACTGATGAGAGGATAGAGGGAGAGAAGAGAGATGATGAGAGAGAGGATGATAGAGGAGATGAGATGAGGAAGAGAGCGAGGGAGGCGGGGGGAGGGAGATGGATGAGGGAGAAGAAGAGGGATAGGAGAATGCGATGAGCGATAGAGGGGTATGGAGGATAGGAAGGGAGATGAGGATAGATAGAGAGGGATTGGAGGGAAAGGGATAGAGGAAGAGAGATACTGAGAGATAGGATGAGATGGATGAGATACTATGGATTACTGAGAGATACGAAGTTATGAGGATATAGCGGAGGGGGATGGGGATATGAGTGATGGACTAAGTGGAGATGATGGGGGGAGGAAGGGAGGGAGAGGATGAGATGAGAGAGAGGGATATGGGAAGGACGAGTGGAGATTGAGGCGATGGAGATAATGAGATGAGAGATAGAGATAGAGATTACGATGGATTGAGGAGATGCAGAGGGAGATGGAGAGGAAGCGAAAGAAGAGGAAGGGCGAGGATATGGAGGGAGAGGTGATTTAAGATAGATTGATATGAGGGGATATGGGATGAGAGAGAGGATGATACGAGAGAGAGAAGAGATATGATTGAGGGATGGAGAGGAGAGAGAAGGCTTTTACGAGAGATAGAAGAGAAGAGATATTTGATGATTTACGAGATGAGAAGGAGGGAGACGGGAGGGATGAAGAGAATAGAGGAGGGAGGGAGGAAGAGAGATGAGAGGATGGAGAGATGGAAGAGATTGAGAGGATACGAGAGAGAGAGATACTGTGCTGAAAGGGAAGAGAGAGAGATGTACGAGAGGATGGAGGGGGAGGGGGAAGAGATGAGATGGGGGGAGAGAGAGGGAAGATGGAAGAGCGGATGATTTACTGGGAGAGAGATGATATGCTAAGAGATGAGGAAGGAGAATATATGGAGATAGGAGTGGAAAGAGATAAGAGGGGGGAGGATTTAGATAGAGCGGATACTGGAGAAGTAAGAGAGGGATAGAGAGGGAGAGGTTGGAGAGGATTTAGCTACGATAGATAGAGTTGATAGGGATGCGAGAATAGATAGATTGAGAGGGATGAGGACGGAGGAGAGCGATTTACGGGGATTGGAGGGGATAGAGGGAGGATAGGGAGAATAGGGGAGCGAGGGATAGGATAGATTGGAGATAAGAGACTAGGGGGGATAGGAGAGATGAGAGAGGAGATGAGATAGAGGATGAGAAGCTGTAATGGAGAGAGAGTAGGGAGAGAACTGGAGTGAGGAGAGAGGAGAGATGGAGGGAGGAGAGAGAGGAGGGGGAGATAAAGGGAATAGAGATAGGAACTATGATAGAGGGGATTACTGATGCGTGAGAGAGAGGGGATAGGAAGGGGATGAAGAGAGATAGGAGGAGAGAACTGAGGGATGATTAATGCGATGAGGATTAGAAAGGAGAGAGAGGAGAGAGAAGAGATTTGATATGGGTGGAGAGAGATTTAATGAGGGAGATAGGGAGGGAGAGGGGAGAGGTGAGATGAGAGGGAGAGACTAGGGGAGGCGGATATGATCACTATGGATTTAGGAGGGATAGAGGGGCGAGAGTGGAGGAGGAAGATGAGGCATGAATTGAGTAGATGAGGGAAGGAGGAAAGAGATGCAGAGGAGGGAGGAGATGATGATGATGGATGATAGGGGATGGATTTGAGGAGTCCTGGAGGAAGAGGAGGGATAGAATTTAGGAGGAGAGAGAGGATAGAGGGCGAAGAGAGAGAGATGAATAGATACTGATAGAGGAGATAACTATGATAGGAGAGAAGAGAGTTGGGGAGGAAGAGAGAGAGATTAGAATTAGCTGGGATAGAGAAGGATTTGGAGGAGATAGGGGAGCGAGATAGAAGGGCATAAGGGAGAGATTACTAGGGATGAATGAGGAGGGAATACGGGATAGGGAGAAGAAGGAGATACGGATGAGAGATTGACTGATGATAGGGGAAGAGAGGGAGAGGAGGAGAGAGATGATGTACGATGAGAGAGGAGGGAGGGGAGGGATTGGAGATACTATGGAGAGGAGACTCTAGATACTGATACGAGGAGAGAGAGAGATTGATAGGGATGAGGAATGAGAAAGGGGAGGAGAAGAGAGAGGATGAGATAGATGATGAGAACTGAGAGCGATGATGAGATGAGGATTGAGATGAGAGAGGGATGATAGATGAGAGATGATTAGGAGGGAGAGGAGGAAGGAGAATGAACGGGAGATGAGGGAGAGGCGGGGAAGAGAGAGAGAGAGGATAGAGATAGATAGGGGAGAGGGATACCGAGAGATGAGGAGGATAGAGGATTGGAGGGGATAGAGGGGATGAGGATTGAGATAGATATAGGAGGATGATGAGAGGGATGATGATAAGAGAGGATAGATAAGGAAAAGAGAGGGAGATGATGAGATGATTGATGAGATGAGGAAGACTATGATACTATTTGGATAGAGATGGGAGCGGGATACTTGAGAGAGAGATGAGGATGGAGAGATGATGTATGAGGATGAGAGGAGAGATAGAGGGATGAGATATATGGGGATGTGGGAGGAGGATAGAGAGATGGAGAGCGAGATGATGATGGCGAGGATGGAGGGGCGGGAGATACGAGGAAGATACTGATGGGATGATGGGAGAGAATGAGAAGGAGAGGATGGATAGAAGAGGAGAGAGAGAGTATTGGTAAAATGATAGGAGGAGGAGGAGAGTGAGCGGGGAGATGATAGAGATAGATACTGGGATATGATTAGGAGATTAGAAGAATTGATGAGGATGAGAGAGGGAGATTAGAACGAAGGGAGAAGGATACTGGGATGAGAGAGGAGAGAGGAGAGGAGATTGAGAGGGAGGGATACTGGATAGGGATACTGGAGATAGATGGATAAGGAATACTATGGGATTGAGATGGAGAGAAATGGAGAGAGGAGAGAGGATTTGATGGATTGGATAGAGATTTAGAAATAAAGGAGAGAGATAGAATGAGATAGAGGATGGATGGATGGATAGGACGATATACTATGGAGGAGGGGGAGGATGAGAGAGGAGAAGGCGGAGCGCTAAGAATAGGATAGAGAGAAATACGATGAGAGATAGATGAGGAGAGAGAGAGAGATACGGAGACTAGATAGGAGATTAAGAGAGATTGATAGAGAGAGAGGGATATCTGAGGAGGATGAAGGGGGAGAGAGAGATGTGAGATTGAGATGAGGATGCAGAGAGAGGGATGAGGAGATAAATGATTTTTTTTTTGGTTTTTGAGATGAGCGGGATAGAGGAGAGAGAGATGAGGGAGAGGGATAATGAAGAGAGGAGATGGGAGAGAGGAGGGATGAGGGAGATGGAGGATATGAGAGGAGGAGAGGGATGGAGATGTGAGGAGATAGGAGGGAGATAGAATGAGATGAAGAGGGATGAGGGAGATGGGGTAGGGGATGAGAGGAAGATAGGATGAGAGGATACGAAGGGGATGAGAGAGGGGATAGATACGGGATGATGGATTGAAGGATGAGGGATGAGAAGATGAGATTACTATATAATGATACTGAGATAAAATAGAGAGGATGGAGGATGATTGGGAGAAGGAGAGAGAGATACGGAGCTAGAGAGAGAGAGATGTCGAGAGACTTGAAAGCGGGAGATGAAGGAGAGATAGCAGGGGAGGAGGAAGATACTGGAGCGAGAGAAAAGGGTATACTGAGAGAGATCGGAGAGAGGAGAGAGAGGATGATGAAAGAGAAGAGGAGAGAGGAGAAGAGCAAGGGAGCAGAGGAGAGGAGAGAGGAGGATAGGAAAGAATGAGGAGGATGGCGAGGGACAGAGAATGATGAAGAGGAGGAGGGAGAGGGGATGATGGGTCTCGATACTATGGGATGAGGTATGAGGAGAAGATGGGAGGGGCATGGAGGAGAGATATGAGCGGGGAGGAAGAGAGGGATGAGATTGAGGGGGGGGGAGAGATACGAGGAGGAGAGATTGAGAGGGAGATGGAGAAGAGGGATGAGAGATAGCTACGAGATGATTGATTGATAGATGGGGAGAGGGATGGAAGAGAAGGATTTAAGGAGGGATGAGGATAGCATTTATAGAGAGAGGAGAAGATGATTTGGAGAGAAAGAGAGGATGACGATAGAGATAGATGGAAGGGAGATGAGATGAGAGACTTAGAGGAGAGATTACTGAGAGAGGATAGATGGATAAGAGTGATGAGAGATGGGGGGAGGATAGAGGGGGATACGAGAGATGGATCTGCGAGATATAGAGAGGGATTTGAGAGAGAGATAATGGGGGATATAAGGAAGGGGGGAGAGAGAGAGAGGAGAGAGGAGAGGATACTGAGGGAAGGGATAGATACTGGAGAGATAGATTCAGAGAGAGAATACTGAGAATACTGAGAGGGGGATACTGAGTACGAGGAGAGAGATTGGATTATTACGAGAATGGAGAGGGATGGAAGAGATACGGGAGTAGAGAGAGGGAGATGGAGGAGAAGATGGAGCGCGAGGAGGATGGATACTGAGCGAGAGAGATGCGAAGAGATAGAGTAGAGAAGAGATAGAGGAGGAGGGAGGAGGATAGAGAGAGAGATGGGATGATGAGAGAGAGGCGATGAGAATTACTGAGATGGGAAATGAGATACTGGGATGAGAGAGAGAGAAGAAGAAGGGAAGAGAGAGGGGGATAGAGAAGGAGAGGGAAATAGGCTGGGATAGATGGAGATTAGAAGATGAGGGAATAAGGATTTGAGAGAGGGAGGGTGGGGAGATAGAGATGCTGAAGATAGAGATGAGAGATTTACGAGATGATGAGGGGAGAGGAGGATACGAGAGTAGGAGGAAGGAGATACTTGATAGGGAGGAGGATGAGGATGAGAGAGAGGGATACTTGAGGAGGGAGAGGGGAGGGATGATGACTGGGAGATTGGAAGAGGAGAGATTGGATGAGGAGGAGATGGGAGGAGGGAGAGATGAGAGATTAGGGATGCAGGAGAGATAGGAGAGATAGATTCTTGAAGAGCGAGGATGGAGATAGGATGAGAGGGATAAGGATGATGAGAGGGAAGAGGAGCTTTGAGAGAGAGAGGATGGATTAGAGAGGAGAATACTTGTGCAGAGGAGATAGAGACGGAGATGGATGGATGATGGAGGAGGATGGGAAGGGATAGAGGAGATACTCGGGATTAGAACTGATAGAGATAGGGATGGAAGAGGAGATGGCGAAGGAGATACTTATAATATTGAGACATTAGGTTATTAATAATGATAGTAGCTTGGTTGGTACGGGGAGACTATTTACTATAAGAATTACTGGATAATACATATACGTAGTTCTTGGTGGTACAAGGATACTATTATACATGAGAATTCCTGGTATATTAATCAATATACTGGTCGTTCTGGTTGATAAAGGGATACTATATAATATTGAGAAAGTACTGATTTAATACATATACTGGAGTTCCGGGTGGTACAGGATACTATATAATAATTGAGACATTCTGGTATAATACATATATGTGAGATGGTGCGTACGGGGCTACTATACAATATTGAGAATTACTGTATTTAAACATATAGTAGTTCTGGTTGGTCGGGGATACTAATAATATTGAGAATTAATGGGAATTAATACATATACGTAGTTCTGGTTGGACAGGGTTACTATAATAATATTGAGATTATGGTATTAATAAATCTAACTGTCGTTTCTGGTTGGTACAGGGGATACTATATAATATGAGGAATTACCTGGTAATTAAACA